>LPNX010499824.1:132613-170655 GCA_001517045.1 Pseudotsuga menziesii | reverse complement strand
TCTCTTCTTTTACTGGGCCAACATCTCTTTTAGTGTGCAAATTAAGTGTTATCTTCACCTTTCTTCTAGGGATGACTAGGTAAGAATTCCTCATGTAGTGATTACATAAAGGATCCCTCTTAACTAGAAGGCATAATCATACTAGAACAAATTTGGATATTATTTATACATCACAACTATCTTGAACATATCTATATCATAAGGAATGTATTCCAACAAAATGTCAGTCCATTGAGGAGTCAACTTGCACTAGCTCAACCTAGTCTATTTGGGAACCTACTTGTAACAACTCAAATAATTACATCGAGGAGTAAAAAATGAAACCCATTCCATCAAGCAATCCACATGTGCTAGCTCAATCCATTCTATCAAAGATCCTACATGCAAAAACTAAACTCAATCCATCAAGGAGTCAACAACTCAACCCATTCAATTAGGGATTCCACATGCACCATCTCAATCCAGTCCATCGAAGATCCTACATGTAATATGCATGAGTATACACTAGTATGCACCAGCATCTCCACCCCTTCATAGAGTTTTTGAGATATATCCCCACTCGTTCACAAAGTGTCTAGGAGAATGTATTAAATATCTCCATCACTTCACATGATGTTCGAGAGATATCCCCATTCCTTCTCATAATGTCCAAAAGAATGTGTTAACCTCTCCACCACTTCTTAGGGTTTCTAAGATATCTCCCCACGCCTTCATATATTTTTCGGTAGAATGCAATGGCCTCTTGACCCCTTATCAATGTGTTCGAGAGATATCACCTGTCCATGACAGAGTGTCTGAGAGAATGTAAGAGAATCAACCTTCCCTCTTAGCAAGGGAAACAATCATGGGACTAATATCCCAACCACATAATAGACTGTCTAGGAGAGTACTAAAAAACCATCCTTCTCTGTTAACGAGGGATTCAACATGGGACTAATATTTCCACTCGATCGCATATTGTTTAGGGTCAGGTATTGTCCCATTATGAATCATCGAGGAAATAATATCTCTACTCCGTCATAGAGTGTTTGGGAGAATTCGTTTCCATATTTTGACTCATTTACCCTTAGCCAAGTAAAATGGAAAATACTCAAAAAAGGTACATCCAATGCTACAAACATCACATCTTTCTTTGTGCTAGAGAATGTTGCTCCCTCTACATCTAAGCATCCTGGTTCCTATGCATCTGAGAAACCCGCTCCCTCTGCATATGAGAAACCTTCTCTCTCTACATCTGAGCAACATGGTACCTTTGCATTTGATCATCATCCTCTCTATATAGAGATGCATACCATCTAGTACATCAACCTATATGAGGTATCACTTTGGGTTTTAATATGAACACCATTTCTCATAGAGAAAATAATCACAACTCCCTATTGAAATGTAGATATCTATCATGGTGATAACCATGTACATTAAGGATCCTTTCATCTACCTATATTGTGGTATCCAATAAATCTAAATAAAAAATACAACATCACCATTAGTGTATCCATGTACTCATAGTCATCATGTTATATCTTCTCATGATCTCAATTGTGTTCTTCCCTTAACCTAGGAACATCTCATTAGGTTTCTTCCATACCACCAATAAGAGATGCAATAGTCCAATATCCTTATCTCAATATTGGAGTGTCACTTTATCTGTATTTGATAATAAGTCTCTTTGTCTTGGTTGGGATTATATCATCAATATATAGAATCATGAATAAAGGATCTTCATCAGCAATATTTTCTGAATCCTAAGGCACAAATATAATTGAATGGATGTGTACCTCCTCATAAATCAATTGAGTATATTTAGTCCTTTATGAATAGAATACTCTTAATATATCTTTCATGAATCCAACTAGAAACTAACTACTTTCTATAATCATCAAAGGAATGAACATTTGTAGTAGAGATATTGACATTTGTTGGAGCCTCCTTCTCCTGATCACTAATCTCTATATGAGATCCTCTAGACAACTGGGTCATGTTTCGACTTATGTATGGATATATTAGGTCCCCATATTTCTATTTTCATTGTTGACCAATCATGAACTCAATGGAAGCCATCCTTATTCCTAATCTGTAGACTGGGATGAGAGTCATGCTCCGAGAAAATTCCTGCATCTTATCAACTTCTCTCTCTCTCTCTCTCTATCACTGAATACCAACATTATCTATATGTCCATCACTTGTTATTTATAACAAGTCTCTCATTCTTCTCTTGTAAGCCATAGCATATGGTGTTTCCTTACAAGTAAAATTCGGTCATATAGTTAGCAACATTGAATAATCAAATTCAATCATATCAATGCATTAGTTCACACAACATCTTTTCTAATGCTTCCACACAACACTTATTTATATCCCTAAGCACATATGGATATGGTAATTATGTGGATTCCTTATATTGCCATTATAACATATTATCAAGAGTGTGAACTACTCTCAACATGTTAGAAGAGATATCTTCCTATACTAGCTCCTTCAAGGGCTCATGGAATGATGCATAGCACTATAGCCTATTTAAACAATCATATGCATACCATGTACTACTTGATTCCACTACTCATCAACATTAGTCAAATAAAAGAGAACCATGTCACATTCTAATCAAAATTTCTAATTCTAGGAATATAGGTCTACATACAACTTGTTATGAAAATATGTTCAAAACATTTAGATCTGATCTACAAGAGCAATAATAACAATTGAAAGTCCAAATACTTATCTTTTATTGTTTTATAGGTTGGATGCTTCTGACTCCTTGTATAAACCATGGGATTCCTTTGATATTCATCTTCTTGATTGAATCCCATCGCAATTTGGATCGTTATACATTACTATTGACTATCACATCATCTTGATAATCCCATAATTGGTTAATATAGGGAGAGTACTATAAGAATAAATCATTTTGATAGTCTTATGTACTTTCTTCAGGATCATGAGTCCTTGACCTTTTATGTGGATTATATTCATCAACATAAACATTTGAGGCTTATATTTTTATCATCTTTGAACCATGACATTGTCATGCATAGTGACTGTACTTTTGACATTTGAAGCAATGGATATGTGAAGGATCCTTCTTCTTTTTTTTTCTATAATGGGACTTGATATTTTATATTTTTATTTCTTGACATGATACTTTATTCCCTTCCCTTTTCCATTCTTAACAAGATATGCGAGGGATTTATTTTCTTGATGTTGAGTGTCATCCAATCTGCCTGTAACTGTAAGTCTAGTCTCTTCTTGTGTAGAATATACCCATTAAACTTGGGAAACTTGGATTGCCTACTAAGACTCTGGATCAATGGATATTAAGAAGGAGGGAGACCATTAAGAGTCATCATGACATGTTCTATATTTTCAATTGTTTCTCCAATGGTTCTCAATTGATCTCTTAGCTCAAAAATCTTCATGAAATAGGTATCAAATGAGTCTCACCTTTTCATCATGATATTGGATAGTTGTTGTATTAGGTAAAGAGCTCTATTGATGCTTCTATTTTCAAAAAAAAATCTTCAAGAATACAAACATATTCTTCGATAACCTATTCTGATAAGTTTGAGGGACCAAGTGGTATTTCATTGCATCTATCAAGATCCTTCTTTCCTTAGCATCATTTTTCCTCCACTGAGTCTTTTATGTTTTTGGAAACTTCTCAATGAAATACATCAAGAGATGATTTTGTTCCAATATTAGGAAAACCCTATACTTCCAAGAGTTGAATTTGGAATCCCCATCAAGTGTATATATAACCTTCATACCAATCATGTTTATTGTGGACTAATACATAAACCCTACTAGGAGCTAGGTCAAATTTGATGTTTGGATTATTGTAGAATTCATTCCACAGGGAGATGCACCCTAAAAAGGTGACTTAAATACTGATAAGATCAATCGAAATCAGTCAACAGAAAGGATTTGAAACAAGAAACCCTAGATCTCAATCTCGACAGAATTAGGTAAAAATTTGAAAGTGCACCAATTTGGATTTTGCCTCTATGGAAAGGTGCACCCACCTAGGGAGAGTTTTTCAATGTTGTTTCCAACATAAAACTAAGGTTGCAATACTCCAATGTATGGATCCCTAGTTTTGTACAATGGGTTCTTTTAGAAATACTCTAATACCATGTTAGTTTTTACAGTTAGTAGTATAATTACATTATTATTGCAGAAGAATATGAAGTATGATCACGAAACGAATAACCAAGAACAAAAATAATAGACACAAAGATTTTGATCTATGAAACCACTAAGGGAGAAAAACCAACAACCTTCCAATATAGATAATTATTTCAAAGAGAAATGTACATCCAAATACATAGTAGTAACAAGTGGAAGAAATATAAACCATATGAAACTACTCCAAGATAGCGAACCCCAAAAAATACTCATCATGTTTCTATAGTGAACTTCTTCTCTTTCTTAAAGCGGACATGCTTGGTGAGAATGAATGATGGCGCATTCTATTTATACTTTATCATGTTTATAGTTTACTTTTCAAGTGGGGTCGACTTGTCTTCTTTTAATAGGCCGAATTATCTTTTATTTTGCAAAATAAGTGTTGTCTTCGCCTTTATTTTGGGGCCAACTTAGTGAGGATGCCTCATGCACCTACTACATCCACATGCTATAAGTGGATGAATGGGTTTTTTTGTGAATGGACTATAAAAACCTACTCTATAAGGTGTTTTCATTGTAGTTTCATGCTAATGAATTTGAGGTTATTGTGGAAGTTTATGGAAATAATAGTGGAATATCAATACATAACTATTCTAAAATAGCATCATAGGACCCAACAATGATTTTAGGAATTCTAGAACTTTCACAAAGGTATTCTTGGGTCGCTGCCACGTTTTGAGGACAAATACCTCCATGATTACCTCATTTTTTCTAAATAATATTTCTAAGAGAGAGAGGCAAAAAAAGTGTTAGTTACCTAGTTAATTGATTTTATAAAAATAGGGATAGAACCCAAGAACATCTTTGATTTTGATGAATTTATATAAAATCATGAACATAAGGACCATTTGAATTCACTTGTATTAGAATAGAAATAAGTCATTTTTATATTATTGTGAACTCTTTGTTCTCTTATCGAAATATTTCTTAGATATGAATCGGTTAAGCTACAAGAGAAAGGGCCCACTCATGAAACATGTTGTTGAAATAGTCTCTGTAAGTTGCATTCCACATTGAAGTTCCTTTATTTTTTCAATCTCGAGTTAGACTTTCAATTATGTAAGTGTGATAAGATATATTTGACTATGCAATTTCAATTCTACAAGTGTGACTAGATAGAGTGATGATTCTACAAGTCCAATTTTACAAGTAGTCATAGATAGGTTTATGTTTTCAAATTCAATTATTATTGGGTGCATAGATAAATTTATTTCTATAGTTTCTTTCATCACATATGTGATTTGTTACATTTTAGCTCTTGCAATATTACTTCTACAGTAAGGTCACTACATGGCAATTTGTCACTATTGCTAATATTACAAAAACATGAAAAGACAAGCATAATGTTCAATACTGTAAAACAAATAAAACAACCCACCCAACATCAAAATAATAATAATACCTTAAAGAACTAAATTGCTTTGTAAATTACCATATAGTGTAGGTATTTTAAAATTCTATGATCCTCGATAAAAGTAATCTATTTTATATATTTGGCTCATTAATCCCAAGCATTGCAAGAAGTTGTCAAAGGGAGTGTCCATGGGTTTCATAGGTGGTGTGCCAAGATAAAAGAAGAGATATGATTATCTATTTCTAGTAGTTGACAAGTTTATAAAGATGTTCATTATCATTCCACGTGAATAGAAAATTAAGGGATAAAACATAGTAGTCTAGTAGAAATTGGGGATATCAGGGAGAATACAATTATAGAAATATTTTATGTTTCTCAATGCCTTTTTAAATACACACTGGGATAATGTCGACTCCAAGTTGAGGAGATCGACAAATAGATGGGTAGAAAAAATTAGTGAAAAATACATTTTTAATCTTTTGGTTGATTATATTCAAAAGCATTCAAGTACTTGTAGATAAATTTCATTCATAATAAACACTCTTGAAATATAGAAATACACACTTCTAATAGTAAGTCCTCTTTGAAATGTCGTTTGGGTATTTCCCACTTCGCCCTTAGATATTGTATATGGATAGCAAGGTGTAGTGACACAACACACCACAATAGAAGCATTTAAGGATAAAAACAATAGTTGATAAGATCATGTAGATACATTTTCCAATATAGGATACATTAAATAAAACTTGGGAAAATCACAAGGCCTAGCATGATCACTACATACTCAAGAAAATATTCAAGGTGGTAGACAAAGTTTGGTTACATATAAATAAATGAAGTTTATAAGGCCCTATAAAGAAGATCGAGGATTTGTGGTATGGTCCATTTGAAGTGTTATATAAGGTGGGTGATAATGCCTTAAAACTTAGTTCACCCCCATATATGTGTATTTACTCAGTGGTGAATGCAGAGAACCTGAAACTCTACGAGCACCTGAAACTCTACGAGCCTTCCATGTTGTACTAGAAAAGTGTGAGCAAATATTACCTTCCATAAAGGAAAATGTACTGAAATGTCAAGTAGAGTTAGCAGAACATAAAATTTTGTATAATAACTCCAAAAATCCCAAACATGGGTGGCATGAAATATTAGAGGTTGGATTAAAAGGAAACTTCCAAGTAATTCCAAATAGTACTCTAGGAAGAAGGTAGAGGAACATTTTCCTTTCCTCCGTTGATAAAATATTTTGGGGGCTCAAAAATCCTCCCTAAATTGGGAGGTATGATCCAAAATGGATCAAAAATATATATTTTTTCATCTATTTTTGTACTTTTGGGGTGGAAAAAAGTTAACTTATTGGATTTAATGTGTAGTTCCCCATTTTTCTTAAAGATTATATGGTTATGTTAAGTTATTAATCGAGGGCATTTTATTAGAAATGACCCATATTGATGATCACTATAATATTTTTCTTATGTATGATGACTAATCATTAGCAATTTGATGCATGAAAATGATATTATTTATGGTTTTTAGATGCTTTGACAAGTTCTTCCAAGTGTTCAAGGAAAGAATATGTGCAAATAAATGCAAGACTAGCGTAAATTTCGCACAGGATCCAGATTGAGATTGGATATGGAATCAGGTGATATAATGTGATGAATTTATATTTTATTATTTTATATGAGATATTGATGCATTTGGATTTCATGTGTGTAGGAACAGGATCATGATTACCAATCGATCCACATATAGGTAACAAGGATGCGTGGGGGAATGAATTCCATAAATATTGCAGTTTTCTGTGCGAAGAGTTGAAAAGAAAGAGATGATTTTTCTCATAGAATGAACGTTTTCATGAGGGTATGCCATGGATTTTCTCATTTATGAGGCTTCCACTGAGGGATGTGCAATAAGTTAATATCCTTATTCCTCAGTGACAATTAATATCTCAACAAAATATATGAGGATTGAGTTAATGAGGTCTCAATTGGTGTATCACATCCCCGATGTAGGAAAATTTATATTTGAGGGGCATGTGTATGACCATGACGCCCTTGATAGAACCTTGGTCTATTCAATTTGGAGGGCATGGATATGAATATGGAACCATTGATATAACCTTGGTGTATTATATTCTAAGGAAATACATACAACCATCACACCCTTGACATAACCTTGGTATAATTAATTTAAAATATAGAATTTATAAATATAAATGAGAAAATTAATTTAGAAAATGATAAATAATAAATTTAAAAAAAAGCGATGTGCATGCTAAGAATAAATAAATTAAATTAATTATGTGCATGCCATGAATAGATAATAATTAATTTAAAAATAAGAACATGTGTAAGAAACTAGTTAAAGAGAAGATAAACTAAAACACACCCTTTAATTATGGAGAATAAAATAAGAAAATCAATTAAAGGAAAATACAACTGAAATGCACACACACATGAACATGAAACAAAAACCTAAGAAACTCTATGAAAGTAAGGCAAGAATATGAGTAAGGAGGAAATTTTTTTTGGATTGTAAGTCTTGGATATTTTTCTTCCTATGCAAAGGGATAGGATTGTTACAATGATTGTTAGAGAGTTTGGTCCTTGGAAAGTGTTTAAGGTTGGGAGGCCTAAAAGCATAACGATCCACTTCTAATCGTGTTGATATAAGGATTATTCCATACAACCTCATTTTATCTTGGGGGTCCCTAAAAATGAAGATTACCTATAGGGAGTAGGAATGGTGGTCAACCTATGGACCAAACGAATGGAATTCGAAATGATACTTTAACCAGTAATTCAACATTCTATAGAAATATTGATTTCTCAGGTACCTCAATTGGAGTATGTATATCTATCGCATGCCTGTCAGAATTTTACCTATCTTACTGAACACCATGATACCAAGTAATGTCACATCATATTTCATTTCTCTTGCATTTGAAGATAGTCATATAAACTTTCAAGAATATTTTAGAGGGTCAAAAACCCTAAATATACTCATGATTTGAATCATACAAAAACCCTAACACTGGACAATTATTAGGATATCTTAGAATTTTGGAATTCTATAAAAGAAAGGGGTTACATTCTTATGTTATTATTTACTATTCCATGTTTTAAGAAAAACATCAGAGTGGGACATTGGAGAATAAATAAGATCGTACAAAATCCTATTTTTTCCATTTAGGCTATAGTGTATGTGGAAACCCCATAGTGAGTGAACTTTCTTTATATTTTCATTTCAAAACTAATAAGAAAAGAGTAAGGAATAAGCCCAATATTCTAGCTAGTCTTTTCTCATATTGGCTTTTCCTATGGAATATTGTGTTCATTATGCGTATGGTGTGTTAGTTTCTTATCCTCTTGCATTTTACTTTCATTTTGTTTCAATATGTGTAAGCATGTCTAGTAATATTACATTTGAAGTATAAATCAAAACACTACATAACAAGAGATTGCATAATATTGTAAGACCTATTGTAATGATTATTCCAATGGAATATTCATAACAATTTACAAATCAAATTCATTTTTAAATGTAAAATAATTTGTTTATAAGAATATATATAACATTGTTTAATTACATTTGGGGATGCATCATCACTTTAGAGTTTTTAATTTCATGTTTACAATTGTTACATGTTTTTAATGCCTCAGAAATTCTAAATTGTGGGATAGGGATTCCTTCTCATATTGCTTTCCAATATTTTTCCCATGGCTAGTTCATTATCCAATCCATTTATCAAACTTAGAATATTGTTTGTGTTAATTTAATTTAAAATACCTTGCCTTGTTTTTAAGGAAAGCTACAAAAATTCACAAATTATATTGTTTCACTCCTACAACAAAAGGAAAACACTTTCATTGAGTTGGTGCATTAGCGTCATTTTCCTCCAACAAATATTGTCTCATTTTCCTGAATAATGGTGCCTCTTGATGCATATGCTACCTGATTAAGTTGTAGATCAGCGTAGACAATGGAAAGGAAAAGAAGCACACACAAACACACATAAACATAAATGGACACCAGGGATTATGGTTCTAAATTAAATGAATAAAAACACTTTACAAAGAGATATTACAATGTGATACTATGCTCGATTCGGTTGGAATGGACATCAACCTTTTAGTTAGAATTCAACAAACACAAGAATAAGGGATTTTCATGTACTCAAAGCAATCATCCTTCAACTCATTATCAGTTGCAAGGGTCACAATTTCATCCCGTTCTCCTGAGAAAAAAATTAGTTTTTATACTGGTTCATGGACTCTAATTCCCATTCAAATATTCCTCTAGAAGCTTCAATTTCTCCTAGGAACCACCATTCTTTATTAAATACTTAATGTGGATTCTCCTAATAGAATGTGTTACATGCCCTTCAGTAAAAATATCCATAACTACTCTGCAATTGTTTCAACTAATCCAATGGCTCTGGTCCTGAGGATCCTATATTTCTATTAGTTGTTATACATTTAGTAAATTGTTTCACTTGTGACTTCTTCTTCATTTGGTTTTCATCATCTTTGACCTCTCACTTCTGTCTTTTGTCATTTCTCATCAACTACAGCTTGTCAAAATGATTCACAATTCTTTTTCAATCTCTTGTTGACTCTAACCCATGCCTTCAGAGGTCATTGACTATCTTATAGGAGAATATGACTATCTAGCTGTGAATATTAGTCTTGGTATATGACTCCCTTCCATCAACCTCCCTGGTTTGAAAATAAATTGTCCAATGGTTTTATAGTTCCTCAAGCTTCTCCTCTGAAATACACATCGCTTCTTGTAGTTTCTTTTTCTTCCATTGGACAATATATTCGTTGTTATTTTGACTCCTGGTACTCTTTAATTAAAGCTCATCGAGTATTTCTATGACCCCTTTTGTCAAATGGGATGGTATGTTCTCCT
This sequence comes from Pseudotsuga menziesii, assembly GCA_001517045.1. Classification (NCBI taxonomy): domain Eukaryota; kingdom Viridiplantae; phylum Streptophyta; class Pinopsida; order Pinales; family Pinaceae; genus Pseudotsuga; species Pseudotsuga menziesii. Next base: position 160,202 of record LPNX010499824.1, on the reverse strand, counting down.
TCTATTCTATAATCATTTCACTCCCACTTGTTGACCCTTTTTCGTACTTAGACATGTCAAAAACATTGAACTTCAATGATATTCTCAACTCCTAAGGTAGCTCCAACACATAAGCATTATTCGATATATTCTTTAATATTTTTCAAAAACCAATCTTCTTCAAATTGTTGTATGTTCCTCTTGGGAAATTTTCCTTACTTAGCCATTTGTACACTAAATAACCTTCTACAAATGAATGCAATCATCTCTTTATATTGGATCTCAACTTGTATTCCACATTGTTCTTCTCAAGTTGTCTCTTCACCTCTTTGTGCCCTTTCTTCATGTGGTCAGTAAATGATTCTACATTTGCACTCTTCCACGTTCATTAGAGGAAATTTAAACTCAAAATGGGCCTCCTAAGAAAAATAATACAATAATATTTATTAATTTTGGAGGAAGAAAAGAAAAAAACTACTTTTTAGTCATATTTTCAACATATCTCTGTATGATTTTACTCAAATTTCGATCGAGAGATTTTGTTGGAAGCGAAATAAAATTACACGTTCAACGAGTACCCACTCGGAATACTTTTGACAGACCTCGCTACCCCCAAAAAAAGAAATATCTGAAAAATGTGATGATGACATCATCATCACATTTTTTCAGGTATTTCTTGTTTTTTGGGTAGAAGGGTCCCTCAAAAGTATTCCGAGTGGGTAGCCGTTGGATGCGGAATTTAATTCCCCATTCAGGGAGCTCTCCCGATCGAAATTTGAGTAAAAACATAGGGAGATATATCAAAAATACGAACAAAAAAAGTAGTTTTTTATGATACCTATCCCCAAATTTATATTAAAAAATTGTTTAAGACATATACGATATTTCAAATTTAAATCAATTTCATTGGCTAACACATGATGGCATGGAATTTGAATTATGGTTAAAAGGCCCATTTTGAGTTGAAATTTCCTCTAATGGCTATCGGTATCTCAACCAAATAATCTACTCCATGTGGAATTCTCCCTTGCATGATATGAAATGGACTCATTCCCATTGATCTATTTATTGAGATATTGTATGTGAGTTCTACTTGCACCAACACATTTTCCCATAGCTTTGGTTGATCAGTAGTTAAACACCTTAACAAATTACCAAAGATCCTATTCACAACTTTAGTTTAACCATCCTGTAGATGGCATGAAAAATGTAAATTTCAAGCTTCTTCCACAAGGTTCTCCATAAATTACCATGAAATTGGTATCTCTATCTGAAGTGATTCTCTTCGGCAACCCATGAAATCTCACGACTTCCTTGAAAAATAGAATAGCAATACCTATGGTGTCACTTGTCTCTCAACATTGATTGAAGCGTGTAATATTCAAAAACCTATCGACTACCACAAATATAGAGTTGTTACCTTGTTGTTTATTTGGAAATCCCAACACAAAATGCATGTTGATTTCTTCCCATGGAATAGTAGGCACTAGAAATGGTGGATATAGTCTTGTATTTTGACTTCTTCCTTTGGAATGTTGCCATAATCAACATTGTCAAATCCACTTATTTACATCTGTCATAATTCTTAGCCAATGATACTTTTCCTCAACCAATAGGTTTCTCTTGGCATTGATAAGCTGTCCTCCTAGTCCTCCACTGCGCAACTGCTTGATCAGGTTCTCTCTCAATGATCATCTTGGGATGAATCGCTAGTGTCCTTTAAACATGTATCCTTCTTGGATGAAATAATCTAGGTATGAAGCTCTATCGACACTCCATGGTTACTTGGACGCCTTCCAAGAATTGACAAAATCCTCATCAACTTCATAGTCATCCTTTATCAGCTCTAACCCTATTAATTTAATAGTCATTGTCCCCAACAATGGAAATCTTTGAATCAACATACCAGCTACTTTTTTATTGTTCCATGACTTGTTCTTTAACACATACGTGTAGCTCTGCAAAAACTTGACCCACTTCATATGCCTTTGATTTAAATGTTTTTGAGTCTCATATACATTAGATCTTGGTGGTAGGTAAACATCACAAATTCCTTGCATAGAAAATAATGCCTCCACTCCTTCAAGTCCTTTACAATGGCATAAAATTCCTAGTGTTGGAGGATCTAGTCAGCTTAGCCGACTAGACACGTTAGAAAAATAATTGTATATTAGGTCGTCGTCATCGGTCATGTCAGTTGAGTGAACTGATATGTAGTTACCATAACTGTGTTGTAAATGTATAAATAGGTTCTTGAGCTAGATAAGAACTTGGTTCAGTTTATTATATGAACCCACATGTGTATTGAGTAATATAAGTTATTCTATCCACTATTCTTGTCTCTTGTATATGCTATGTTTATATGATTATTTATGTGTATTATTGGTAACCTTGAAATCTGAGTGATTACAATATTGGTTTTGTTTCCCATAGTACATATATGGATGAAAAGACCACGAGCAGATGATCTCAGAGAAAGAGATTAAGAATTGGTGGGAGTGTAAAATTGCGAACTATTTGCAGAACTATGCTAGAAGAAACAGATTGACTATTGCGCAAGCAAAGGAGAAATTATTTTTGGAGATAGATGAGAAGTTTGTAGAATTCATACCACAATCTTTAAATAAGTTACTATATCAAAAATTTGGTAGAAACTAAGGACAACGAGTTACTCTAGATAATGAAGAGACGTGGAAGAACAAATTTATCATAGTGGTTCGAAAGAATCGTAAACGAGTTTTGTCAAGAATGTGTTGTGGAAGAAAGAGTCTCTGTCGAAAGCATCAAAAATAGGTTCTATAATGAACTCACCAAATAGTTTCTATGTTCTCTACTGACTCTTTTGTTTATGTTCCTGATCGACACCGGTGCAGGACACATTGTTAAGCCTCATCCGTTATTAATCTAACCGCCATCTAACATTAGATGGGGTGAAAAGAAAAAAGTGTGGGAAATATTTGTTGTAGAAAGGGAGTGGGAATACTTTATGAGAAAATGAAAAGACCCACCCATAATTATTAAATATTTGGGTAGTATATGGGGGGGTAGTTGGTCATGTTTCGAGCTAGAGTAGATGAATTCTAGTTGATTGTGAAGAAGCCACCACCAGCAATGAAAAGTCGGGCCAAGAAGGAAATAATTATGACATTCACTCATAAAAGCACTTCATATTTGTAGATAATAGAAAGACAGAAGAGGTATAAGAGAAAGGAATAACTTAAAGAGGAGGCCTCCATGCTCTAGAGAAGAATGGCCATTAGATTTAAATAACATAAGGAAAATCCACCATAGTCCGGTCATGACCGACATGAAGAGGGTGTAGATGAATAAGTGTCATCGATGGAAGAATATACGTATATAAAGAAGCGTGAATATCTCCAAATTAGCATACCCCAAAGTGTTAGTCCTCAATCTCCATTAAATTCAAACTAGAGTGCCTAAATATAGGACATTGTCGAAGAATACCTAACACTATGAGCTAGTGAGTTTGGTGTCTGGTGTCGACTAGACAGCGAAGGAAATGGTGTCAACCATCTTGTAATTTTTTGACCATAGGAAGGAAATTGGGTTACATTTCCGTGCTACCCACCTATTCAAAGTATCCATTTACTTTACTTGGGACATGAATGAGCACCCACCCAGCCAAAAACATCTTTAGGGAACACAGACCAATCAAATTCGTAACAAAGGATTCCCAGTTACAGTAGTTCACTTGGATATCGACAGAAGGAGCCAAACTAGATTGAAAAATTGTGGAGAACGAACTGACAACTAAAAACAAAAATTTCAATGAAAACATAAGTTTTGTTGAAAACAGTCGTGAACAACACAGGGTTACAGGGACTATCCCACCACCCCCACAACCACCCCCTCCACCACGACCAGAAGGAGATACTGACGTCAGAGACATTGAAAACATCTCCACACACATCCCCCTCTACAAGGACGATGAGAATCCTAGACAACATTGGTTCTTCTGCGAGTCGAACTGCAAAGTGAATGAAGTAAGAAATGAAGATCAACATATGGCACAGTTCAACGGTGCTTTGCAAAAGCGATCTCTGGCTTGGTATATGACATATACCAAAAAAATGCAGAATGCTATGAAAGCAAAAATTAAGAAACAATTTCTTTCATTATTCAAAACCCAAGATGTGAAGCATCTAGCTACAAAGAAATTAAAAACAGCAGTCCAGAAACCGACAGAGACTATCAGAGAATATGACAAAAGACGGAAAGAACTACTCAGCTAACTGGACTATAACATAGATGAGAAACTAGTAATCCAGTAGTTTGTTGCAGGTATTTTATAGAATATATTAATGCACATTAGGCCGGACACGTTGAATACATATCAAGATGCACTTAGGAAGGGGTTGCAAGTCGAAATGGACAAAGACTACCCGGTATAATCTGTTGACAACCACATCGAGGAACAATTAGAAATAATGCAAAAATCATCATGGGACCTTAACCTTAAGGGCCAAGACATCTGGTGTACAAAATGTTCAATGTCTAGACATACTAAAGACAATTTCCGATAAGAGATTAGTCGACAAGATGTACACTTTGTTCAGAAAAAATGGCTTTGAGACATCTACCAAGAGCATGCTCTACATGTGACAAAATATTGTCCGTTCAATATGAAAAATGAAAAGGATTCCTGGTGCTCAATTTGTGAAGTCAAAATCCACACAAAAGATGACTATCACTTAAACTTGAAGAACTGACAAAAATACCACGCAGTCTATCAAACAAATGATGTTTGACAGAACAATAATGATGACATTCCAAGAAATAACAATGATTAAAATGAACAAAGTAACCAAAGATACGAAGGTGGAATATATGAGCACTGGTACAATAATAATCGTCATAGAAGATATGTAGGTCAAAGCCGATTCTTTCGAAATCAGGAAAACAGACCATGACGACCAATCTAGTGCTACATATGCTTCAAAGTAGGTCATCGATATTCATACTTTCCATACAAAGATTGGACCGATCTCAAGTTTTGTACCAATTGTGGTGTTGGCAATCACTCTTTAGAGGATTTTCCCTCCATGCTAGACAAAATTAATAAAAATAAGAATGCTAACATCTTGTCATGTGTTAAAAAATATGATGTTACTCATACAAAGAATTTGCAAATAGTTACTTGACAAGGAACACAAATTGGTAATGACAATCATAGAATAACTAAGATAAAGAACAAACATGACTACCCTAATCCTATAAAATAGAAGCAGTTATATAACGATGCATCGAATATGTTTCGAAAACTAGCTACAAAGGAAGAAAATGATGATTATCAATAAAATATATCTCAAGAGTTACTTAATTTAATTCATAATGATAACTATGTCGCATAATTTATTGACTTATTAAACAATATAAAGAACAAATATGGCACAGATAAACAAGCTAAGAGTATTTGTAGTTTAAATAAAAAAGATAAGAAATATGCTGACCCACTTATCGACTTATAAATCGAAGTATACCATGTCCAACAAGTTGTTCTGGACTTTGGATCTCAAGTGAGCATTATGACAATAGATACATGGGAGCAATTGGGCAGACCGTGACTCAGTCAATCAGGCATATACTTAAAACTAACCAACCAAGAATGCATCGAACCTAAAGGGGTATGGAGAAATGTCGATACAACTATAAAAGGCATTACCACACAAGTTGAGTTTGAAATCATTAATCCTAAGAAATGATCTAGTTCCTTCCCAACCTTAGTGGGATGGGCATGGGGTCGAAATATAAAGCCGTCAATTTCATTAGATAAAGAAAGGATAAAGCTAAAAGGAAATCAACAGAAATTAATTGTTCCTATTCATCCTTCATAGGGTGAAACTTGGATAGAACCCGTAGACGAAGAATTCGATGTCTGACAACTATATCAAATCCAAAACAATGAAGATTGAGCAGAACCAAATATATATGGAGAACTTCATCTAGGGAACCTGTATTCGGTTGGTTACAACTCATATGTAGAAATATACAATTGGAAAATGGAAAATTATGAAATCCAAGAAAAGGAGTATCGAACTATTCAAGTCATCCCTAAAAAGAAGACACGATAATTTTTTACTGTGTCCATAATCCCAAAAATATTCCAAAGAAAATTTAGGGAATACCCTTCCTTAGCGCCAATCAAAATAGAAAAAGGATAGTCCCTCCGATCTAAAGAAATGGAATCATCGGTACTTCACATTGAACAAGTCTCCAAAAACATAGGTGAACGTGATTGAATTCAAGTCCTAGTCGAACCATTTATAGGTCAAGTTGCTCGATGGTGGGATAGTCACCAGTCAAAGCTTCAGTCATGGACAACAACTTCAACATACTTTGTTGAAATATTTGGAGGAAAGAAGATGACAAATCAGACACAAATACCAGTCTTCCCACAAGGTCAGGACCCAAAAAAACACATAAGTACATGTGAGAAAAAATGGAGAAGACTTGGTTATAAATATGAGCGAATGTGGCCGAACCTGTTTCGATCAACATTAGATGATCTACCAAATAAGTGGTTCAAGATGGAGGAAGCATGAGGTGAAACAATCTTATGGAACGAACTTAAAGAAAATTTCACTAAATACTTCAAATTCATACTAGAGAATGATCAATTAGTCAAAGCAACAATTCAGATAAAAACATTCATAAAATCGTCTGTTAATAACAGTTCGACACAAAATCAAAGCCGACCAAAATCCTTATGCCATAATATTCAGTCTAATAAAATACCACATTCAACTAGACTTCGGTTGGAAACTGAAGGTACAAATGGGAAAATATTTTCATCGAAATCAGATCATTCGAAAATGACGAAACCAATTCAAATAATATTCAAATTTGAATCAACTAAAAAATAAGATATTAACCAGATGACAGCAACATACTTCCCAGCAACATTCTCACAATTGAAGGAGGGAAACCGATAAATCAATGAAATCAAAGCACCATAATGGATTGACACGAAGGTTAAAACCAAAGAAGATGAAATATCTAATGATAATAGACCAAAAATGGCAAGAATGGGTGATTATTGGAATGAATAACAAACGATGGATATAGTCAACCTGCTAAAGGAATTTTAGGATGTATTTGAACGAGATTATAAAGACCTTAAAGGGTTAGTTCAGGAAATGGGATAAATGAAGATTAATATTAAACTTGATGTAAGACCGGTAAAGAAAAAACCTTACAAACCCACCCATAAATATAAGGAGATAGTAAAAAAATAAATCGGCAATATGTTAGCAGCTGGTATCATCTATCCTATCGACTAGTCGAAATGGGAAATCCCAATGGTCGTACAACCAATGAAGCATGATTTGAGAAAACTGAGAATCTGTGTAGACTTCCAAGAGCTAAACAAAGTAACCCTGACAGACCCATTCCCAACTCCATTCATAGATGAAATTCTCAATGAGGTCGCAAGACATGAGTGCTACTCATTTACAAACATATTTTCAGGATATAATCAAGTGTTGATTGCCAAGGAGGATCAAAATAAGACAACATTTGTCTTTGAATTCAATTCATTCGCTTACAAAGTTATGCCATTTGATCTGAAAATTGCACCAGTTTTATTCTCAAGAATGGTAGTTAAATCATTCTAGGAATACATTTATAAAACAATGGATGTATACTTCAATGACTGGACAATTTACTCCATGTTTAAAGATCACTACAAATGGTTAAGGATAATGTTAGAAATTTGCCGACAAATCCAGTTATCACTTAACATAAAGAAATGCATCTTTGTAACACCTATAAGATTTTTATTAGGACATATTTTATGCAAAGAAAGCATCAAGTTTGATTTTGCAAAGATAAAATTAATTCTTGACTTGAACCCTCCAGTCAACCCAAAACAAGTCAGGGTTTTATTAGGTCATACAGGTTACTATAGGAAATTCATTCATCATTACTCAGATATGACATACCCTTTAGAAGAACTATTAAGACAAGATCAGGAGTACGAATGGATTGAACAATGTCGTGCATCTATCGACACTTTGAAGAAAAAATTAGTTGAAGCACCTATTTTTAGATTTCCAAATTGGCTAGTCAAATTTCATGTACGCATCGATGCATCAGGAATAGAAATCGATGCAATATTAACACAACCGAGAGATTATGGTATGGACAACCCAATCGTGTACAATAGTAGAAAACTAAATAAATCATAACGTAACTATTCCATGGCGAAAAGGGAAGCATTAGGGATGGTCTTTGCACTCTAGAAGTATTAACATTATCTATTAGCTATCCCCTTCATATTTTACACAGATCACAAAGCATTGAAATATCTAGTAAATAGGCCTCTAGATCATGGAAGAATATGTCGATGGTTCTTATTATTTCAAGAATTTGAGTTCAAAGTTGTAGTTCAACCGAGAAGGATAAATTTGGACCTGGCCACATGTTGAGAATTGAAATAGAGGAGGAACCGACAAGAGTTGAAGATGATCTTCCATATGGATGCCTATTTCAAATAGAATCTGTACCGGTTGAGCTAGAATAAATAGCTCAATGTTTAGAAAATGGACAAGCACCTAAGGGAATGAGTACCAAAAAGAAACAAAGTTTAAAAATGAAAGCTACACCATATAGTCTAATTAACGGGTTCCTATATAAACTAGGCTTGGATGAGGTACTCCGTCAATGCGTCTTGGAGCATGAAAGGGAGAGAATAATGCAGGAAGCACATATGGCCCAGATGGAAGACATTTTCAGTCTAACACAACTACTAAAAAGATCTAATAGTTGGGACTATGGTAGCCAAAATTATACAAAGGGTGTCGAAAGTTTGTCAGTAGATGTGATCGTTTCCAACGTTTAGGTCAAACCCTACTAAGCACTGATATTTCCTTAATATCTGTAAATCCATGTTTAACATTAAAATTTTGGGCTATTGACTTTATAGGACCATTCCTAGTTCCTTCTAGAAGGTTAGGAGCACGTTATATCATAACAAAAGTTGAATACGTTACTAAATGGGCAGAGGCAGAACCTGTCAAAACTTGTTCTAGTGATGTAGCTTCCAAATTTATCTACGAAAATATAATTACTAGATTTGGTTTCCCATTAACTCTAATCAACGACCAGGGATTACATTTTATTAACAAAACCATTGCATCATTAATAAATCAGTTCAAAATCAACCATAGAAGAAGCATAGCTTATGATCCTTAGTCTAATGGTGCAATTGAAGCATTTAGAAAAATATTAACAAGAGGCTTAACAAAAATTTGCAACACGGACAAAGATGATTGGGATGATAAAATTCATGTTGTCTTATGGTCATATAGAACAACATATCAGCGATCTATAGAACAAACACCATTTAGACTTCTCTATGGCCAAGAAGTAGTCATTCCCCTACATTTTCGACAACATACACCAGTAATCATCGACATTTTACATATTAATGTTGAAGAAGCTAAGAAGGATCGGATAATGAAACTATATAAACCTGAGGAACATAGACTAATTTCTATACAACACTAGCAAATTCAAAAGCAACAACATAGAGCATGGCATGAACGAAACATCAAAAACAAAAACTTGTTGGTTGGAGACCTTGCATTGTTGTATAATAGCTTATTTAAACAAAACCCAAAAAAACTACATAGAGAATGGATGGGACCTTACATCATTGAAGAAATCAATGCCAATGGATCATTTCAACTGAAACCTTACAAGGAAAAGTATTTTGGAAACTGGTTAATGGTTCCTGACTAAAGCGGTATGAAAACTGAAAAATCTAAAAGAAGAAGAACAAGAACAAGAACAAGAAAACATTTTCATAACTATTAACAAAAATTGAAAAATCTATAAAAATATAAAAATAACAAAAGAAAGAATCCAAGAAACTCAAAATGACAAGGACTTATTCTCACGAAGGAAGTAGCAAAATACCATTCAAAATAATTAGCAACAGACAACATAACCATCGACAAAATGAATACTTCCCATCCCATCCGACATTTTCACAACCATGATGGATATGTACGAAAGGAAGAAGCAACAGTCCAATCAAATCATCATGATCACCGACATAAGGAGCGCCAAAACAAGCACTCATTTAAGGAACTTTCGACAGAGCGTCCTTCTCAGTCACTGTCCTCCATTAATATCTTCATCAACTAGATCGTTTCCCACTCCACCTATAAATACCACATAAGACGAAGACTTCACATCATTTTATGAGGAGCTAGAGGGGCAGAGCTATCAGACTCCTGATATTCAGATACATGTTCAAGAATCATAGCAAATTACCAAAAAATGGCACCAAACTAGACAAGATCTACAACCAACAAAGCAAAGGAGCCAAAAACCATCACAACGCCATTGATACAAAGACTGGAAAACATCAATAAATCAAAGGTTCAATAAACATCATGGTTAAGAATATGGGAAGAAATAAAAAAGTGGGCATATATAGATAATAAAATGACAACAGAAGCTCAAAAAATACATGCTAGCACTATTATGAGTTATATAAATGTACCGCTCATGGAAAAATTTGGGGGAACTAAAGAACTCATAGAAAAATTCATCACTAGTCAGTATCACAATGGGAAATTCTACTTTGAAAAAACTATCAAGGTATCCAATGATTTTATTTACAAAATTACAGGATTATCAAATAAGGGTGAACTAGTCCCAGTAGGATTAAAACCAGGGTTGGTTGAAAACCTAATCGACACTCCAACTGGAAATAACTCTAAAGGTCTAGAAATCAACTAGATTCAGTGGACGACACCTAAGATACTAGAAAAAATTGTGTCTACAGGGTTAACCAATATGGCACACATATGTGATTTAAGGCTCGACATGTTAGAATTTGTCGACAACATAGAGGAGACATGGAAAACCTACTGTTGGGCGCAATACCTAGCTAATATTGTCAAGAATATCTACATAAAATGTCAGCAGGAAGGCACATCAATCAGATTTCCATCTCTAATCATATGGGTTGTGATGTACTACATGCGACCTGTCGAAGAACCATGGTTCCTTGGGCTGACAAGACTCCAAATGTGGAACTTTAAGCCATTCTCAATGGATGGGAATTCTCAGGAACTAGAAGCATCCAAAGTATTATTACACAGCTAGTTCCAAAATTTAAATATCAAAACAACCAAATGGAGGGTACCTAGAATATCCGAAGAATTCTACCGCCGATAGCACACGTCCAGTTAGAATTGGATCACACTGCAGTTTCGTTTATACAGGTAGTTGCGGGGATATCTAAGCATGTTTATTATTATCCATTAATCAAGGATATTTTCATAGAGTTGACCCAACAATCTAACACTAAACTACCCATATGGACGATTGGAAATAAAATTGAGCAGCTGATTGTCAAGCCCTTAACTAACTAGGAGAAAGAGGAAGACTATGAAGTACATATTCATATCAGCATATTTACCCTGGAGGACACACGATCATAAGATGTAAACACTCTTCAAATAGTAATAGTACCGCAAACACAACAAGCCATTTTCTTGATGCAACAATAGGAGGAGGATGAGAAATCAAATGAGGAAACATATTCCGACAAGCTAGAGTATGCTATGACAAAGAAGAACATCCAACCACTAGATTTGGAAATATCTAAATCCTGGAAGAAGAAAAGTAGTTTGTCTAAGGGGAAAGGAAAATGAATACTCATTCTCCTAGAGGTATCGGATTATGAGGATGAGATACATGCAATAGCTATTGAGATATTGGAGGATGTCTCTAAGAATAAAGTATCCGTCGAGGAGTAGTTCAAAATATTAATGGAAGCAGAAGAAAATAAATGAAAAGAAAAGAAGGTAATAGTCGCCACCGCTACTAAAGTCGATTCTATTGATTTGACCACCACCCATAAACCTCCAACCCCAACCCAGATAGTGAAAGAAGAAATTCCAAACCTAACCTCTGTTCCCTCAACAAATCCTTGCGGGGAGGCAGTATCTGAAAAACTTAAAGAAAAAATTGATAAATACGCCGACATACTAGAATTTATCGACAAAATTCCCAACCTTTTCCTCAGTGCTAAACAAATAAATATCACAAGACCAATTGTCAAGTCAAGCTCCTCACAACAACTCCTTGCAATCTCCCAAAACCCTGACCAACCACAAAAGTTTGCACCAAAACCAAATATTGACGGATTATTAAATACACATTTCAAAGAAATCCTGGCAAAACTTCTCAGTTTGTCATAGCACACACCTCATCGTTCATACCATCCACTGTAAATCCTTTAATTCCGATCAGTGAGGGTGAGGAAGGAACCATATCATATGAACCTGTTACAAATGACCAAGATGAACTATTAGCAACAGATCAAGAAATTGTCTACCTCCTCAATTTTTTCGAACATAATGAACCTATCGACTCCCCACCAGTAGTCGAGAATCCTATGTCAACAGATTCCGTTATGAACCCCCCATCAACTTTAGAGCACCCACCCTCTCCTACACCACCATCAACCTCATCTCAACCTTCCACACCATTGAAAATTACACAACCATCAATTGATCTCCTTCCCACAACACATCTGATAAAGCTCGTATTACCAGGAAGTACAATAGAAAAAATGATAGATCAACAATAGATAGAACCATTGCCAATAGAAGAAGATGATGCACAAAATAGAGACCAAGCTCGGTGAAAAAGAAAAGAAAAGAACGAGAAAAAGAAAAAAGAGAAGCAAAAAAAAAAAATAGTCAACACAATAGCAGATAAGATGATCCACTTGGCTCAGCTAGGATCATCAACAACGGTGGATACACATAATATCAAAGATGACAAGTTCGACTGACTAATGGAGTCCCTCAACTAAGAGTCCATATCAAGGAAAGAAACAAAACACGTAGAAATTACAAAACTCAAAATAGAACAAATAGAATTCCTAACGAAATGCAGGGATTTGGCTCAACAAGTCATACCAGTACCAAAAGAGGCAGACACCGACAATCCATTGGATGAGGCATACCAATTGTTTGAAAGTTTCGTGTCTAGTCTTCAAACATAGTTACAGGAAAAAAGGAAGAGAAGACAGAACATACTTCTATATTGTTAAGAAATCAGTTTACAACGTTCTCAGAAGCTCACAAAGTAGTGAAAGAACATTTTGTGGAATCTAATGTCAGAGAGGAAGTCCTAAGAATTTCGGTCACCTACTATAGCCAAGTGTTTCAGCAGCTGAGAGCACATTAAATCACTACAGAGCCAATGATGAGACACAAAAGAAATGAATAAAACAATTGAAGATCAACTTGCATAAGAGACAACAAAGCTGGACAAACTTGCGAAACAAGCACACCAATGGATAACTCAATCCACTCCTAGCTTGGACAACCTCGACGAGATTCACCCACACATGAAGATATTACTTGACGCTGTATAGGAGAAAGCACAATTTAAGGTTTAAGGTTTCAAAATCGTTTTTGCATGTTTTAATTGTGCCCTACACTCCAGGTTACTCGCCTTAAGGGCTACGCTAGCATCAACTACCTTCCAAAAATCAACACGTATGGTAGATGACAATTTCAAGTGGAGCGTGAATGCCTCTTTGGATAGGCGATCTAACTCAGCGTCAGTCTTCCTAATTTCTGCCCTTACCAACGATTCACCCAATCTCTCAAATGCTCTGTTGTTCTAGCTATTGCGCGATTTATGTTTGATAGTGGCAAATTCAGGAATGAGTTTTTTGTCCCTACAGTGTTTCAGAAAGTTCAAATCGCCAGCCCTAAGTTTGATCTTTATTCTCAGCCTCTCCAAAAGACGGAATTGCTGCCAAATTTCCCTTTCGTGCAAAGATGTAATCTCTGTTGCTAAATTTCTGTGGTGGTAGGTTACGAATGTATAAATATCTACTATTCTCGCTCTCTCCACATTTGACATTGTCCTGATGATGAATCCTGATATGGATCCAAAACGTCGACTTGGTCATTTCATTACTGTAATTTCTCCGACATCCGTAATATTTAAATTATTAATAATTATTATTATTATTAAAATATTTACATCATCAATAACAATAATAATAATTAATACATTTTGTTGGCCAAATAATGAATTCATAGCTACTTTTTTCTGAAAACTAGGTAATGCATTGTGTAGCATATCGTGTATTTAATTCCACATGCAACTATTATATGACTCATGTGGATAAATACCATTGATCGTTTACACTCATATTTACTTTGAATGTTCTTATATGACTCATGTGGATAAATACCAACGATCGTTTACACTCATATTTACTTTGAATGTTCTGATAGTTTGAAAGGATTATTTACACCTTTATATTCTTTTGATATGTGTGACCCATACACGTACATACCAACTGAACATTGCCGGGCATCATATGTCACATGGCAACTCATTTCAAGATTGGGTTTGATATGAATTACATAACAAACAAAGGGGTGTGAACTACATAACAAACAAAGGGGTGTGAACATTGAATTTATATTCTAAATTTATTTGTTGAAAGTATATATTCTAAATATCATCTTCTTGGGTAGCATGAATGGATGGTTATCACATTCATATTCTTTGATTTAATACTTGCTATGAAAATTCATATTCCCACTTGTTATGAGATATAAATATTCTTTGATTTAATATTTAAAGTGCGAAATCATTTTGATATTTAGATTGGATGATTTTAATATTATAATCAAAATTTGGTTTTAGTAAATCTTAATAAATATTATTATTATTTTATCATTTTATTAAAATACATATAAAAACAAAAAATATTATATAATTTAATATTTTAAACTAATTAATACTACATTATTCTATGTTAAATTTATTTTAATATTAAATTTATATTGAACAAATTAATGTTTGAATTCTGAAAAAATATTATTTAATGTTATCTTTTAAAATATAAAATAATTTAATAATTTAAACTAATAAATACCACATTATTTCATTTAAATTTATTTTAATTATTAAATTTATATTCAACAAATTAATGTTTAAATTTTGAAAAAAATATTATATAATTTTAAGTTTTAAAACATAAAAATACTACATTAACTCATTTTAAATTTATTTTAATATTAAGTTTATAGTCAACAAATCAATGTTTAGATTCCAAATTTTATAACAATATATTCTAGTTTGCAACTTCTAAGGAAGCATGAGTGGATGGTTTCCTACTTAATATTCTTTTGATCTGTCTCTATATGTGGTCACATTACTTAAACCTTACATGGAATAGTATATAAAGTGGAAATCATTCTCACACTTGCCTTATAGGCACTCTGTAAACTTAATAATATATAAGGTTTATTGAAATTTAATTGAAAAAAATAAATATTTGAATTTTAATAAATATAGAAACTTCATAATGTATAAGTTTTGTTGAATTTTATTCGAAAAAATTAATATTTCAATTTTGAATTTATTAATAATAGTATAGATTTTAAGTAATTTGAATTGGAATCATTTTATCACTTAGTTTTCTACTAGTTGTTTATTACATGAAAAATACAAATGGTGGTATATAATATTCACAATATATTAGATTTGATGAAGTTTATTTAATTTTTAAATTTATTAAAAATAAATAAATAGAGATTTTCAATAAAAAAATTTAAATTATAAATAAAAATATTTTAAAAAATATTAACATAGAATAATATTTAAGTATAAGGTATAATATATATTAAGAGTATTACCTTATCATGTTATTTTTACAAATTTTAACAACATATAGGAATAAAAAAAATAAGTATTATATTTTTATAAATGGTATAGACACATTTTTGTAAAACTTAACTATGATTTTGATAAAATAATTGTAATTAAAATCATATTTTATCACTAAAGTTAATGTTAGAGAACAACTTGCATTGAGAAGTGTTACATTCTAGATGATATTGCAACTTGATAACTATGAATCTTCTTGAGCCCCATAATCTTTCAAGATGTAACAAGCCACCTCAACCATTTAAAAGAAAATAAATCATAAATATCATAAATATATTTTTTTTTGTTATTTCAAAGATGAGAAGATGCAACTACTGTTGGTTGCGGAAATTAAAACTTTAACTTTTGAGTTTTCTTTCAAGTTTTGTTAGCTCTTTAAGGTGTAATTCCAGGAAACACGTGACTTAGGTTAAAGGCTAGATAATAACTTACTTAGCTTTAAAGCTAACACTTACTCTTGTTTACAAGTTCCCACACTTCTATTTAACCTTCATCACCATAATCCTAACATAGAACCAAGGGTACCGAAATATTATAAATCAATCTATTGTACCAAGGTCAAACTATAAAGTGGATTTTAAACCATTTCAAATCTGCTACGTGGATTACAGCTTGAAAACAATTCTTTGAGTTTTTGTAGGGTTTTATTACCAAACTCATTTACCCAAGCTATTGTTTCGAGGCTGACAAGCTGCTAGACGGTCTCTGAGCTAAGGTTTCACAGTTGACCAATTTCTAGACCTTCAAAAATACCATGGTTGAGTTGTGGCCAACAATAAAACTGCATAAACATTGTGGTGAGAATTCATGGCATACTACATAGGTTTTGGTCAAGCTCCCTCTCGAGTATCTCAATTTCAAGGAATATATGGTGTGAAAAACAAAAGGGAACATAGTGCATGGTTTCCATTCAATATTTTCTTTGAGCTGTGACCCATTAAACTCTTTGGAAATATTTATAAGACTACATCCCATTATTTTCAGCATCTACATCAAGGATTCATTGACATGAAATAAGAGTTTACCATAGGTTTTACTAGTTATTGTTGTGTTTTAATATTTTTTACATGCGTGCGCGTGCACACACACACATATATGTTAATCTCAGTTTACCACTTACTTTTTATAGCTATAGAAAGAGAGGTTAGTTATATCGATAGTTTCATGATACAGTAAGTTATTATTTAACTTCTTGTCCCAAATTCTAGGTCCTTCGTTTCACAAGAGACTTCATTATAATTATTTACGCCTTGTTTAAGAAATGTTTTGTGTTAAAGTATGAAGGTGGTTTGACTATATCAGTGGTTTTAATGAATGTTGATGAAAGAAATCAATAGGTGATGTTTTAATCTTTAAAACGTAGACGACTCGGTTTTTGAAGAACTATTTATGTATTAAGTAGTGTTGGCAAGTGGTTTTGGTGTAACTGAGTTGTGTAGCATCGTGGTGGCTACGCAAGCTCATGCGGTACCATGCAACGGCAGATTGACGCAATAAGCGGAAGAATAACTTCTTTTTGAATATTTTATGTATATTTTGACCAAGTTTTCTTGTAATATGTCAGTAGCGGTTAGAAGTCAGTTAGTAGTGGACCCTCAATGTAAAGGTTGAAGCCTATTTATAGATCTATTTTGATGATATATGGGGGCGATTGAGATCACTTGTGCACAATTGTATGTGATAAGATTTGGTACGATCTGTTTTATAGATAATTTTCTATCTTAACTATGATCATATTCGGGTTTCTTTCTGATGTATGCAATCTTTGGTTTTGGAGAATAATTGTGTAATGTGGTACATTTGTGCAAGCTTAATATGATGCAATGAGTATGGCTCAATTCTTGGATGTTGTTATATATATGTTATGATGCTATGACTCTGTTTTGTTGCAATGGCATAATATAGATGTGATTCAGTCCCTTTCTGTTATGTGATCTGCTGCTTTTATGTCGATGTAATCTATGTTTCTGTAACTTTTTCATATCCTATGAGTAATGATGTTCCATGAATAATGCTACGATATTGCGATACTATGCGATGAATGCATAAGTTATGGTGTCCCTCAGTCGGATCCCCATAACCTCCTTTCCCACTGTCAAAAACTTGGTTTCGACATCCCTTCCTTGAACGCATCGGGTGAGACCTTGTCTACTCGTAGACATTGTTGGGCAGGGTAAAACCTGTCTGGGCCAGTGCTCAAGGACGTTGCACTATAGGGTGTCGAAAGAGTGGGAACCCCTGCTGATGAAGCTTTGTTGGTGGGTTTCTCCAACAAGTAGTGTTTAATTTATAACTTCTTTAAGTCCCTTGACTCATCTGGTAACCATTCGGCTCTTTACGACTTCTCCACCTATTTTATTTTATGAAAAAAGTAATACCGAAATAACATTGTGTTCCATATGAATAGGTTGGCATTTATAACATTGTGTCGTAGACTGTTTTGTAAGGGTTTACTAGTTTTAATGCTTAAATAAATCTGGTTCTATGTATAGTATTTAGATTTGTTTCTAATTAAGGTTTTGGTCACATGAGGTTTTTACTTTTTTGGTAAGTAAATTATGTTTTCATTTATTTTATGTTTTGATTTAAAGAGCCCCTATTCGAAAAGTCACTTATACATTAGGGTTTCTTCATTAATATCACTTCTCCATTGATAATCTCTATTATTATGTTTTATAGTTAATAAAATGAAGAAATACTATCATATAATTAATCCATTGAGTTAACAAATGACTTCTCTATGTATTCAATTCAAACAAAAATTTAAAATATTTCCTACTAATACTTTAAATATTCATAAAAATAGTGATATGACTAAATCATTAGTATATTTCTTCTATCATTTGTAATATATAAATAATTAATATATAGGTATGATTATAAAGAACTAATTTTCAAGAACATGTTGACGTTTGTAATAAATGAAAGATAGGTTTTCAAGAAACATATATGTACATTTAGCGGAAATTGTAGCTTTAAATGCTATACACCACCTAGCCATAGGAACTTTACAATGTGCAAGTTTGCATAGTTCCACCCCCTTCCCCATATGTTTAGTTTTAAATCAAATCCCCTACAACTTCAAGTTTCCACCAGTAACTAGAAGGAGTTATTTACTCCATAACCTAATATTCTCTTATGCTCATTAATGGTTCCGATATAGATCCTAACATTGCGCAGATGTTCTATGGAAGTTGTGCGCTATTTCGTGAATACATTCAATGGAGAATTCACCTTTGTGGTCTATGTAATGTCTTTTATTTCTCTAGTCTCTTACTTTCAATCATCCAACTGCATGCCCTCTTTTCTTTTCCTAGGAATTTTATAGAAAATAACTAACTCCCTTTAGCATTGGCCACTTGTATTCATAAAGAATGATGAGGATTTGATAAATGCTTTAAACCTCAGTTTCTGTCAACTAATTGTATAGTTGTTAAATCTCTAAAATTCATAATTATATTTATGTAAAATTTAACTCACTTGTTATGTAATATGTAAATAAAATAACACATCAAAAAGAAACAAGGGGATATTGCAATCCTCCACTCCTAAGAACTTAGCACCATCCTTGGTGCTTAATTAGTATCATTAAAGTCTTAAATAAAAGAAAGAAAATTTTGTATCATAATCTCTTCTCTTTCCCACGTACATTCTTCTATCGAATAATGTTTCCATTGTACTTTAATTTGTACAACGGTATTCTTCCAAATTTGAATTTCTCACTATTAAATTGAGCACATAGATGTGTTGATGAACACACAAATCACAAGATAGATCGCACAATTTACTTAGTTATTGAAGAATGAAATAGTAAAAATGGCTTGCAGCTGTGAATTCTTTTCATTAATCAAAGATTAATTAGATAGTAATTACAATGAAGTACAATGGCTTAAATAGCCACATGCAATTCGAATCCACATGAAGAAATTCGAATTGATTAGACTCTACTTGTCTGTAGGTAACTAAGACCTTGTCTAAATTAGTATAGGAGGACTCGATAGTTAACTGACCTTGTCTAAACCATTATTGGAGTTCAACAAAGTTTTAAAACACAACTTAAATGTCTAATTCAGTGTTAAATGAGGCTAATTGATTGTGGTAGGTAAGAAATGTGCCTCTCCTGCATGAATCCATGCAAACCTATTGCTAACTGAATGTAACTGACTCCTAACTCAACTTGACTAGTAATTAACTGAACTCAACTAATGAAGGTTGGTGTCAGCACTCCCAGTGGCTCCTAAATTGTAGGGATTGGTCTAGCAGACCTCAATTAGTGTTCCCCATACTTTAGTAACTAGAACATGTACCCCAATTAGGACAAGTGGACCCAATGGTGCTAGTGACTAAAAATAGACTGGATGGACTCCCAATTTAGACATGACTTTGATTTACACATCTGACCAAATTGGAAAAGGGAGGATTAATAATCCTAACATTAAATTGAACACATAGATTTGTGAAAAAACACACAACTCGAAAGATAGATCACACAATTTACTGAGTTATTGAAGAATGAAACATTGCAAAAATGGCTTGCAGCTCTGCATGCTTTTCATTAATAAAAGAGTAATTAGATAGTAATTATAATGAAGTACAATGGATTAAATAGCCATATGCAATTTGAATCCACATGAGGAAATTTGAATTGATTAGACTCTACTTGACTGGAGGAAACTAAGACCTTGTCTAAATCATTATAGGAGGAGTCAATAGTTAACTGACCTTGTCTAAACCATTATTCGAGTTCAATGGAGTTCTAAAACACAAATCAAGTGTCTAATTCAGTGTTAATTGAGGTTAACTGACTATGGTAGGTGAGAAATGTGCCTCTCCTACATGCAACCATGCAAACCTATCGCTAACTAAATGTAGAGGACTAGAATTGAATGTAACTAACTCCTAACTCAGCTTGATTAGTCATTAACTGAATTCAACCGATGAAGGTTGGTATCAACTCTACCAGTGGCTCCTAAATTGTATGGATTGGTCTAGGAGGCTCCTAAACTGATGCATGCAAGTGAAATCAGTGGTAGTAGACCTCAATTAGTGTTCCCCACACTTTAGTAATTGGAACATGAGCCTTAATTTGGCCAAGTGGACCCAATGGTGCGAATTCCTAAAAACAAATTGGATGGAATCCCAAATTTGACATGACTCCTGATTTAGACATATGACCAAATTACAAAAGGGAGGATTAATTATACAAACACCCCCGCTGAATGCTAACTTGAAAAATATGTGGGTCCTGGTAACTAAGACCATCGGTCACCCATTACATAAAGTAAAGTAAATTAACTGCTCAATACAAGAAGTTGGTGAGAAAACCACATGGGAAAAAATCCCCCCCTCTAATTAAGTAGGTAGAATCAAGATCAATCCAGTTCTTTTGTGCATTGGTATCTTTGGGCCTGGAATGTAAAACTCTCCATCATTATGTCTTGAGGAATCTTCTTGTTTGGAAGAAGAATGATATGCTCAACTAAATAAAAAATATAGACAACTGTTGAATGAAGACTGGACCCATGTAGAGCAACTGAAATCAACTGATAAGTGAGAAAAGGTTCTTGAGGTTTCAGAACATGTGAGGAACACTCAAGAAACGGATATGTTTCATCCATGAAAATAAAACCATGAGTGGTAAAATCATCCCCAAGTGTTAGGAGCAAGTGTTCAGGCGAATACAGAATGTCTTCCTCTTTACTAGTTCTGTGAGGAGATGAGCATGTGATTAATGGTAGAGAAGCACTGGGACTCTGGAGAGCAGATGTTTGAGCTCCATAGTTTGATATATATTCAAAAATATATAATTATTCACAAAATAAAATATTAGGAACCTCATAAGAGGAAACTAACACCAAATCCCCAACAGAAGTTTTGAAGAGAAATTGTGGTACTTGATTTTTCACACCAAAATTGGTGAGAGCAACTACAAGAATGACTGAAAGCTCTTGGATTTTAGAACGTGAACCGAAAAATATCAGATCATAATGTAAATCATATCTAAATAATTTCACAATAGATCGAAAACTATGAAATCAAATGAAATCCCCAGCACCAGTTTTGCAGGAGACTTGTGGCACTTGTTTCTTCACACCATTGATGAGAACAACTACAATTAGTATTGAAAGATTATGAATTTGAAATATTAAGCCAAGAAATATCATATCATATACAAATAATATGATATCATATCCAATAAGGTTCATATCAGATCCAAATAAATGGTCAACCGAGACAGTGGATGCACAACTTTCTTCTTCTTCAAAATTCTGAATTTTGGTGCATGCAATCCTGCGGGAATTTGCTGGAAGATCTAGATCAAGGGGAGCGAATGGATCACTCTAAAAATCTGATATTTCTTCCAAAATATCTACGTTATTACATATTTTCACACCAGCAGCAACATTATAGAGTGAAAAATCAAATTCCTCTTCAATCTTGGAAGCAATTACTGGCAAATTTTGCACAGAATTCAAAAGAAAATCACTAGTGAATGTTTGCATGGAAGTACAGCAATATTTTTATTCAATATCATAGATTCAAATTTATTCTTCTATTTCATCCATATGAGGAGATGACATATCCGATATCTCATAAACTTTTGGAGCATCATCAAAAGGAGTCACTGCAAGGAGACTGCCTTCAATTCAAATTGACTGTGTAGAATCTTTTGCTTCTTCTTCATCTTGAAAAACTTGATTAAAGAGAGTGGAGGCCAAGATTTTTGGATTTAGAATTATTATGGATCTATATATTCTCTCCAAAGTGCTATTATGATCCTCATCAATCATTCCAAAGGTTCTGTGCAATCTTGTCCATAGTTCCTGTGGATCTTTAATAGATCTATTGAGGTAGCACAAGCTAGGAGAAAGAGCCAGTTTCATTATTTCAAAAGTTGCATCCTTTGCATTTTAGCTAGTCATTCTCACCCTCAAAAGACTCTCTACCGAATCCTTTAGACACCATATAGAGATCTTGTCTATTTATAAATACAAACATCTTCACCTTCCATTCAAAATAGTCTGAGGATCAGGTGAGAAGAGGAACTGATGAATTCATTTCGAATTTGTACCTGCAAAACAAAAAAAGGGCATCGTAGGGTCAGGAAAATTACACATTTTAGGTTTTCATCACACCCAGTATATTTTATCAATCTTGATCAACAATTCCTTAACTTGGGGTATTAAGTGGTAAAGCTTCTGCTTCTGGTGCAGAGACGGAAGGAGCAATTTTGCTAAAAAATGATCTAGTAGGAGATCTAAGGAGGAGAAGTGACTTGTATGTCGAGGCTCTGATACCATATTAAATTGAGCACATAGATATGTGGAAAAACACACAACTCACAAGATAGATCACACCATTTATTCACTTGTTGAAGAATGAAACAGTGCAAAAATGGCTTGCAGCTGTGAATGATTTTCATTAATCAAAACACTATTATATCGTAATTACAATGAAGTACAATGGCTTAAGTATCCACATGCAATTCGAATCCACATGAGGAAATTCAAATTGATTAGACTCTACTTGATTGTAGGTAACTAAGACCTTGTCTAAATCATTATAGGAGGACTCATTAGTTAACTAACCTTGTCTGAACCATTATCGGAGTTCAACAGAGTTCTAAAACACAACTCAAGTGTCTAATTCAGTGTTAACTGAGGATAAATGACTGTGGTAGGTGATAAATGTGCCTCTCGTGCATGCATCCATGCAAAGCTAGAGATAACTTAATGTAGAGGACTAGAACTAAATGTAACCGACTCCTAACTCAACTTGACTAGTCATTAACTGAACTCGACTGATGAAGGTTGGTATTGACACTCCCAGTGACTCCTAAATTGTAGGTATTGTTCTAGGAGTCTCCTAAAATGATCCATGCAACTAAAATCAATGGAATTAGACCTCAATTAGTGTTCCCCACACTTTATTAACTAGAACATGTGCCACAATTAGGCCAAGTGGACCCAATGGTGCTAGTGACTAAAAATAGGCTAGATGGACTCCCGATTTAGACATGACTCCTTATTTAGACATATGACCAAATTGGACAAGGGAGGATTAATAATCCTAACACTATCTTATTGAGGATGCACATTGGTTCCATGTGGAAGTCACCCTATGGTTCCATGTGTACATTTTCCCAATTCATAATATGGGATTGATCAGCAACATATTTTTTAATAAAGAAATATGAAAAACATAATGAATTGTTATATAAGGAGGTAAGGCCTATTAATTCTTCACATTGATCTAGGAACTAAGATTCAATCTCATCAAAGAATTATTAACAATTACTCATGAATTGGAAATTTTTAGGAACCAAATAAGTTTCCTCTCTGTATATTATATAAACAATAAAGGATTACAATTCCCATGCATGAGCCATAGCTTAACTCAATGAAGAATTCGAATAACTAAGGGACAATTCGAATTCCCATGCATGAGTCTAGCTTAACTGACTCTTTGCCATGCAATACCACTCAGTTAACCACTTGACAAAAGACCTTAATTGACTCACCAATCCGAACTGAAGTTGGAGTGTAATAAATGACTTAATCTCAACTAAAGGAGATCAAACACATGTCATAGAAACCAACCATCAAGTGCTAGTACTGCATGACTCCAATAAACCTTGATGAGGTTAACTGAAGCTGAACTAACCATCAGAAGTTGGTGAAGGTGCCTAGTTCACTCCAGTTCATTAAATAATAATAAAATAATCAATAAATAATGATTAAATAATATATTTAATGCATGGAGGCGCCTTAACTGACTGTAACTGATTGGTTGAACTGAAAGTAACCCCCAGTTAGCAATTAGGTGCATGAATGTCACCCAGATCACCCCTGGAGGGCTCCAGTTAGCCTCCTTGACTGTAGGAAAGGCTAAGTTAGCCTCCTTGACTGTAGGTAGGCGTGGGAGTGACTGGGATGATGGTAATTAATGCTCCTTGATGTCAATTAAACTTAGGATAGTGGTTTAACTAGGCCAATTTTGACTGAAAGAGTGTGTATGATGGTATATGTCTCCAACACCCCCCTTAAGCTATACTCAGGAAGAGTTAGAAAACATAGATGCATAAAATGCTAGGGCCCTGGAAAGTAAGGCCATAGGTCACCCTGTACAATAAAGTAACTGAAACAATGGTCAAAACAAACTAAGTGAGGAAAAGAGGGAAAACCCAGTGGGAACAAAACCCCCCCTCAAGCTGAACACTGAAAGTAGTCTGGATCACCCTGATGAACTCACCCCCAACAGTGAACGGAGGTAAGTGAACTTCTTTTCTGAAAATATCTTGGTGAAGATGTCTGCAATCTGCTCATCAGTCGGGCAGTATTGCAGAATGATGGTCCTGTCATGCACTAGCTCCCTGATGTAGTGCATGTGAATCTCTACATGTTTGGTCCTCTGCCTGGTAACTGGATCTGTGGATATCTTAATAGCACTCTGGTTGTCACAAAAGAGGACATTGGACATAGTACTACCAAGATCAAACTCTGAAAGAATGCCTTGCAAGCATTCACCGCTCCTCGATACTCGGCCTCTACTGAAGATAGTGCTATGGCAGCATGCTTTTTGCTTGACCAGCAAATAGGGCCACCACCAAACATGAATACATATTTGAAAGTTGACTTTCGATTAATAGAATCACCGGCCCAATCAGAATCTGTGTATCCAACCAGCTCTAGCTCAGAATCTGCAGCATAGTGAATGCCGTAGGTCCTGGTTCCCTGAATGTACTGGAGGATCCGCTTGGCTGCCTTCCAATGAAGATCATGAGGCTGCTGCATGCATCTTGATACAACATTCACGGCATAACAAATATCAGGCCTAGAATGTGTCAAGTACAACAAGCTACCAATTAGATGTCGATAGATAGTGCAGTCCATGGGAGGTGTGCTTTTTCCTTCTTCAAGGCTGATCCCTGAAAGGAAAGGGAATGGTGTAGGCCTACATTCAGCCATGTTAAACTTGACTAACAGGTCTGAAATGTATTTTGACTGAGTGACCATAATCCCATCATAATTTTGCTCGATTTCGAGCCCCAAAAATTGTTTTAGAAGCCCCAAATCACTCATTTCAAAGGCATTGTGGAGAGCAGTTTTGATGGCTGAAATGGAGGCAATTGTGCTACCTGTGATCAGTAATTCATCAACATATAAAAAAATAATACTAATATGATCATCATGCTGCTGTAAATACACATTTGGATCTGATCTACATCGCTGAAATTTTTGCGAGAGAAGGAAGGCATCCATCTTGGAATACCACTCTCTTGGGGCCTGTTTTAAACCATATAATGACTTCTTTAGCTTGAAAACCAAAGATGGATCAGTGATGTAACCTTCAGGATGATTCATGTATATCTCCTCATGAATATCTCCATGCAGAAAGTCTGACTTAACATCCATGTGATGCACCTCCCAGTGCTTGGATGCGGAAATAGCCAAAACAAGGCGGATGGAGTCCATTTTTGCAACCGGTGCAAAGGTCTCATGGTAGTCCACTCCTTGGACCTGAGAGAAAACTTTTTCTACCAGCATTGCCTTATATTTGCAGGTGCTTCCATTAGCAGCAACCTTTTTCAGAAACACCCACTTTCATTGAACCAATTTCCTTCCCGGAGGAAGAGAAACTAGCTCCCAAGTAGTGTTTTTCTTAAGAGAATTCATCTCTTCATCCATGGAAACTTGCCATCTCGGATCCTTCCGAGCATGGTAGTAGGATTTTGGATCTGAACTAATCATCAAATAGCAAGTTTCAGACAGAAAAATATCAGAACAAGAAAGTGCAATACCTGCTCTTTGGAAATCAAACCCGGTTCTCCTTGGATCATCCGGATTTCCAATGTTGTCTCCTGCGGAAGAGAGTGTCTGTCGGGCCCATGTAGGAAGATGTTTTTGCACTTCAGGTTCTGATTCAGGATCTGATGTTTGTGGCACACTGATATCAGAAATTAGAGGATCCCAATCAGGGTCATCATCCCCAATTTCATTATCCAAATATTCAGTGGAATAGGAAGGAATTTCAGCAGTTTTCTCCTCCACTAGTTCCACCTCCTGAAGAGGCTCATCGAACTTGACACTTCTCTCGATGATGATCTGTTTGGTCTTGATATCCAGAAGCTTTAATCCTTTACATTCATTAGGATATCCAATAAACAAACATTCTATGCTCTGCGGTTGCAAAGCCCTTCTTTTATCAAGCGGAATTCGGGCCCATGCAGTGGACCCAAAGACCCGTAGGTTAGACACATCTGGCTTGTGTCCAAAGTATGCTTCGAAAGGAGTCTTACCTTTCACAGATGAATGTGGCACCATGTTCTAAATGTATGCTGCAGCATGCATGGCTTCATCCCATAAATTTGCAGCAATCTTCTTTGACTCCAACATGCAGGTGGTCATCTCTTTGAGAGACTGGTTCTTTCTTTCCGCTACACCGTTCTGCTGGGGAGTGTAGGGAATTGAATGTTGGACCTGAATACCACTTTGGGAGCATATGGAAAGCAATTCATTACTGACATACTCCCCTCCATTATCAGATCTCAATATCTTGATCTTAAGCCCAGAGGCATTTTCGATCAAAGCCTTCAATTCAGAAAATTTTTCACATACCTCTGATTTCTTTTTGAGGAAGAAAACCCATGTATACCTGGAAAAATCATCAATAAAGGTAAGGAGGTACCTTGATCCATTCATGGATGTGACAGGCATTGGACCACTGATATCAGAATGTATCACCCCCAATATGCTTGTAGCTCAGTTTGCCTTCCCCCGATCGAACTTGTGCTCAGGGTGCTTTCCAATCACACAGCCCTTGCAGACTCCCATAGTTGCCTTGATGACCGGAAGGCCTTCAT
>LPNX010499824.1:101805-131889 GCA_001517045.1 Pseudotsuga menziesii | reverse complement strand
AGCGAATGCTTCACCTGTAGAAACCTGAAAATCAAAACATAAAGGGAAAAATAAAAGAATTGAGCTATTGCTCACATTTCATGGAGAAATTGATCTTAGTGCTACCGTAGCTCTGATACCATATTAATTCTTCACATTGATCTAGGAACTAAGATTCAATCTCATCAAAGAATTATTAACAATTACTCATGAATTGGAAATTTTCAGGAACCAAATAAGTTTCCTCTCTGTATATTATATAAACAATAAAGGATTACAATTCCCATGCATGAGCCATAGCTTAACTCAATGAAGAATTTGAATAACTAAGGGACAATTCAAATTCCCATGCATGAGTCTAGCTTAACTGAATCTTTTCCATGCAATACCACTCAGTTAACCACTTGACAAAAAACCTTAATTGACTCACCAATCCTAACTGAAGTTGGAGTGCAATAAATGACTTAATCTCAACTGAAGGAGATCAAACACATGTCATAGCAACCAACCATCAAGTGCTAGTACTGCATGACTCCAATAAACCTTGATGAGGTTAACTGAAGCTGAACTGACCATCAGAAGTTGGTGAAGGTGCCTAGTTCACTCCAGTTCATTAAATAATAATAAAATAATCAATAAACAATGATTAAATAATATATTTAATGCATGGAGGTGCCTTAACTAACTGTAACTGATTGGTTGAACTGAAAGTAACCCCCAGTTAGCAATTAGGTGCATGGATGTCACCCAGATCACCCCTGGAGTGCTCCAGTTAGCCTCCTTGACTGTAGGAAAGGCTAAGTTAGCCTCCTTGACTATAGGTAGGCGTGGCAGTGACTGGGATGATGGTAATTAATGCTCCTTGATGTCAATTAAACTTAGGATAGTGGTTTAACTAGGCCAATTTTGACTGAAAGAGTGTGTATGATGGTAGATGTCTCCAACAAGGCCAACTGATAAGCTACAATCCCTATTCTAGCTAAAATTTCAAAATGTCCCACATATAGGGGTGCAAATTTTGCATAAATCCATGTTTATAGCTTGATTTTTCTTGGTTTGACTATCATAAACACATGATCTCCTACTTTGTATTCTTTATCTATTAACCTCTTATCTGCATAACTCTTTTTTATGTCTTTTGTTGCTTTTAGATTATGCTTTAACTATTCTACCATCTCCTGCATTTTTTCTAGCATATATTTCCCTAAAACCATCCTATCCTCTAGATTTCCCCAACTCAAAGGTACTTTACATCTCCTTCCATACAACACCTAAATCGGACTCATTTTGAGGGATGCTTGATAATTATTGTTTTATTTGAATTCCACCAAATGAATACAATACTCCCATTTTCTTGGTTGATTATCACATACATTCTTAACATGTCCTCCATGACATGGTTCACCTGCTTAGTTTGTCCATTTATTTGCGTAACATAACCAATACTGAAATTCAATTTTGTATTCATATCCTTAAATAATGTCGCCTAGAATATTGAAGTGTATTTAGCATCACAATCTATAATAACTATTTTTGGAATTTCATGTAATCTGAAGATCTCTTTCAAAAATATATCAACAATATTTACATATTTATAAGTTGAATTTAAACGTATAAAATGATCTGCTTTACTTAATTTGTCTACTAGAAGCATAATGGAGTCATTCTCTTTCTTTGTTCCTTGTAACCCTCTAATAAATTCCATAGTTATAGTTTCCCATTTCCATTTAGGTTTGGGTATAGACTGCAACAATCCGACTGGGTGTTGGCGAATAAGTTTAACTACTTGACAAGTAAAACATTGGGCCACATATTTGGATGCTTATATCTTCATATTTGTCCATTAAAAAACTTTCTTTAAAGATGTTATAAATTTATGATATCCAAGGTGTCCTGCATATGGGTTATCATCTAATTCTCTAAATATGACCTTATTTAAATTATATTGTTTTGGCACATAAATTTGATTTTTGAAATGTAGAAACCCTTATGTATCAATCCGATACATACTTTCTTCACTTTCAAAAACTTATGGTTATTCTTTCACCCAATTTTTATATTGCTCATCATTGTTTGATGCTTCCTTCAACAACGCTTTGAATTCAGATTCATAATCACTAATTATCACCTAGTGAATTTTATGTTGTTGTCAACCTAATGCATATTCTACCATGTTTTCCTTCCCTTTTATGTGCTAATTTCGAAATGTAATCACTCAAAAATACAAGACACCTCACTTGGTGAGCAAACAATGTTTTTTTATCAAATAAATAATTTAACCCAATGTTATTTTTTAATAACATAAATTTATTTCCAACCAAATAGTGTCGCCAGATCTTTAGGGAATGAATGCTAATTGCTAATTACATATCATGTACTACAAAAAAGTTTCATGCTCTTTTAATTTCCAAGATTCATAACAGATTACATCTCCTTTTTGAGTTAAAACCCCTCCCAATCCTTTGTTACGCACATTAGTGCATAGCACAAAGTATTTATTTGGGTCAACAATTTTTAATACCGGTTCCGCCGTCAGTAGATATTTTAATTTATCAAATCTATCTTGACATTGTTTACTCTAGATAAATCATACACATTTCTTCTGCATTGTTTTTATATGGTCAACTATTCTGGAAAAAAATTCTATAAATCGTTACTAATATCAAGTTAACCCCGTGAAATATCTTATATCATGTACATATTTTCACACAGACCATTCCAGGATAGATTTGATTTTATCAGGGTCAACTATTATTTCCTTTTTGATATAACATCTCCTAAGCACTGTACTTCCCTTTTAGAAAAGTCAAATTTACTCAGTTTTGCATATAACTGATGTTCTTTTAAAGTTTTCAAAACCTTCCCTAAGTGATATTCATTCTCTTCTTATTTCTTTGAATATACTAAAATATCACTGGCACAAATTTATCCAAAAATTTACTTAGTACATTATTCATCATGTTCATAAATGTTGTAGGGAAATTTGTTAAACAAAACTACATTACCACAAATTTATAGTTTTCATATCTTGTTCTAAATGTAATTTTTTTAATATCTTCATCCCTTTCCCATAATTGATGGTGTCTTGACCTAAGATCAATTTTTGAAAATATTTTTTCTCCACCAATTTGATTGAACAGATCATTTATTCTTGGTAAAGGATATTTGTTTTTAACCACCGTCCTATTTAATTGTGTGTAATCTATGCGCATTCTAAAAGTTCCATCCTTCTTTTCAATGAATAACACGGGTTCTCCCAAATATATCGGGCCTTGTCTAATAATTCCTGTATTTGCATCCTCAGTATTCTGGGG
The DNA here is from genome assembly GCA_001517045.1 of Pseudotsuga menziesii. NCBI lineage: Eukaryota > Viridiplantae > Streptophyta > Pinopsida > Pinales > Pinaceae > Pseudotsuga > Pseudotsuga menziesii. Next base: position 128,596 of record LPNX010499824.1, on the reverse strand, counting down.
TAGTATACGATACGGATCTCATGATACTGGTGATGAACCTCGCATTAGATCGATAATGAAATATAAATATCGTTTAGATGGTAATCTAGGTATCTCATTAGGGAATGCATCATGAAATTCCCTTAAAATAGGGAATTGTTCTAACACTGATTCTAATTTTTGGGAGCCATTTATTTAATTTTTATGGCATAAAGTTGACACCCTTTTTTGATACACTTTTTAAGTTGTAGTGCTGATATTTATCTAGTATATATGGGTCTATAAATTCCCCTCACCGTATAATATTTACCTTTCTCATGCATACAACCAAAACTTTTATGCAAACAGTTTATGATGGCATTATGAGGTTCGAGCCAGTCCATACTTATCAGTATATCATAGGAACCTAAAGGAAGTATATTTATATTAACTGGGGTATCCATGACATCAAAAGTTAATCTGCAGTTTTTAACTGTTTCAGTAACCTTCCTTTTTACTCATGTAGCCAGTTGTACCATTCATGCATTTTATTTTTTTTCCTTAACAAGTTTACATCTTTCAACTATTTTTGGTGCAATATAACTTAGACCAGATCCTTAATCTATAATTATAGACACAAGTGTGTTTGAAATTTTACCTTCTACTTCCAACATTGAGGATTGACAATCCATTTGTCTATCTTCCAAAGAAGCATTAATTATAGATATATTCTTGGCTAAATCATTGGCAGTGGAAGATTCTTGTAGCATACTTATGGGCGTCATCTTTCTCTTAGGATTGTGTGGGTGATTTGATACATGTGAGGTTCATTACATCCCAACATTTAACTTCTTTTGAGTTGTTATTCCATCACCGATTAGAAGTTTTGATACCCTTTACCTCATTGCTATTAGTTGATACTTTCCTACTATAATTATTATCAGTATGACTTCTTGTTCCTTTCCTAAAAGGAGAAGGTTTTAATCCCTTCTTACATTGATCCATCTTCTCATTTTTTTATTTTACCAATTTCTACTCAATTCCGATCTTTGTTTGAACAAGTGATAACACAACTTAGCCTTTCTTATTGTTTCATCCATATCCTTATGCATATCGAATTTAATATTTTATTTATATGCCAGAGATAAACAATTGATAAATTGGTACACCCTAGCTTTCTCATCTCTCAAGTAAGGTACACAGCATTGTAAATTTACAAACTTGGTAACAAACTCTTCCATGGTTAATATTCCCAATCATAAATCATTGAATTCATTGGTTTTTTTATCATAGTATCGTTCCAATATATATTTATATATATAAACATTTTTTTAAATACTTTCCGACTTAACTCGTTACTATGTATGTTATTTACACTTTTAACCTCCTGCCACCACAGGGAAGCTTTCCCACTCAACTGAAATATTTATAAACGTCCCCTCAAATTGTCATTATATCTCTATACTTGAAAGTATCATCTTATATTTAATAACCATGCCTCAACAAATTCCTTATACTCTCCATCAAACATCGGAGGCCTTAACTTTTTAAATTCTCCCGGCAACTTCACAAGTTTTTCTTTTTTTTCTTCTTAGTACTATATATTTATGTAATCCTAGTGAGAGTACAAGAATATTATCTGTAGTTGCTTCACTACCACCACTTTCTATTTCTCCATTTCATTTATTTCTAGTTCTACAAGAGTTTTGACCATTATTTTTCGATGGATCTGTAAAACTTTTTACGAGTAGTTGATTTATCTCTTCTTGATCTGATTTGGCATTCATTAGTTTAAGATTATCTACTTTAAGGCTTTCCAAATATGCTTTCAAACTTCTCATCCTTTCTAACATTTTCTACTGCATATTTGCATTACATGTTTCTTCTAGTTCTACATAGAAACTTTCATTCTCGAGCAATGGCATACCTTAAGGCATTACTTCCTCTTCCTCAATTTGTCCTTCATCCATCGCTATATCTGGGTCTAACAAGATTTATTGGTTTTTTACTTAAAATTATTTATATTCAAATACTCAGCCATATTATACTACATGATTAAGCGATATCCCAATAGGTCAAAATGTTTTAACCATGGATCTGATACCAATTGTGACAAACCACCTTAACCATTTAAAAAAAATCATAAATATCGTAAATACAAAAAAAAATGTTATTTAAAATTTGAGAAGATGGAACTAACATTGGTTGCAGAGATTAAACCTTCAGCTATTGATTTTTTTTCTCAAGTTCTTTTAGCTCTCTAAGGTGTAACTAAAGGCGACTCATGACTGAGGATAGAATCAAAAGGTTTTATAATAATTTACTTAGCTTTAAATCTTACAGTTACTCTTGTTTACAGGTTCTGACACTTGCATTTATCCTCCATCACAATAATCCTCACACATAAATAAGCATACCAAAACATTTTAACTCAAGCTATAGTCCCAAGGTCAAACTATAAAATGGATTTTAAACCATTTCAAATATGCTAAGTGGATTACAACTGGAAATAAATTCTTTGACTCTTTGTAGGGTTTTATCAAAAAAATCATTTATCCAAGCTATTGTTTAGTAGCCTATGAGCTGTTACAGAGTCTCTTAGCTAAGGTTTCATAGCCGACCAACTTCTATACGTTCAAAAATACCATGCTTCAGTTGTGGCCAATAGTAGAATTCCAGAAACGCTGAGGTGGTTATTCATGGTGTACTACATGGGTTTTAGTCAAGCTCACTATCGAGTGTCTCATTTTGCAAGGAATATATGGTGTGAAAAACAAAACAACACATAATGCATGTTTGCCATTCAATATTTTCTTCTATCTACAACCCCTTAAAGTCTTTGGCAATATTCATATGACTACAACCCATTATTTTCGGAATCTATATTAAGGATTCATTGATAGTTAATAAATACTTTACAATATGTTTTATTGGTTATTTCTACGTTTTAATAATTTTTACACACACAGACACACACATATATGTTAATCTTAGTTTACCTCCCATTTTTTACAACTATAGAGGGAACGTTTGGTTATCTGGACAACATCCTCATACAATAAGTTATTATTTAACCTCTTGTTTCAAATTTGAGGTCCTTCGTCTGACAAGAGGATTAATTATAATTATTTACGGATTGTTTAACAAAAGTTCTATGTTAAAGTATGCGACTTTTTTTACTCTGTTAGTGGTTTTAATTGTCGTTGCTGAAAGAACTGAGTAGTTGATACTTTAATCTTTAAAATCCATACGGATCAGTTTTTAAATACTTCTTTATGTCATTAAGTAGGTTTTAATTTATAACTTCTGTAAGCCCCTTGACTCATCCTGTAACCATTTGGCTCTTTACGACATCTCCTCTGATTGTATTTTATGAACAAAAGAAATACTTGGATAACACTGGGTTCCAGATGAATAGGTTGGAGTTTATAACATTTTTTCGTGGATTGTTTTGTAAGGGTTTACTAGTTTTAATGCTTAAATAAATCTTGTTCTATGTACATTATTTTGTTTTGTTTCTAATTAAGGTTTTGGTCACACCAGGGTTTCACTTCATTAGTAATTTAATTATGTTTTCATTTCTTTTATGTTTTAATTTGAAGATCCCGCATTCGAAAAGTAACTTATACTTTAAGGTTTCTTCATTACTAACCCTGCTCCATCAATAATCTCTATTATTAGGTTTTATAGTTAATAAAATGAAGAAATACTATCATATAATTATTCCATTAAATTAATGTACGGCTTCTCTATGTATTCAATTCAAACACAAATTTAAAATATTTCCTACTAATACTTTCAATATTAATATAAACAGAGATATGGCTAACTCATTAGCATATTTCTTCTATCATTTGTAATATATAACCAATTAATAGAGAGGTATTATTACAGAGAACTATTTTTCAAGAACCTGTTGATATATGTAATAAATGAAACGTAGGTTTTAAAGAAATATATCTGTACATATATCGAAAATCGTAGATTCAACTTCTATACACCACCCAGCCACATGACCTTTGTAATGTGCAAGTTTGCATAGTTCCACCCCCTTGCCCAGAACTTTAGTTTTAGAAAAGATACCCTGCAGCTTCAAGTTGACACCAGTAACTATATGGAATTATTTACTCCATAACCTAACATTCTCTTATACTCACTAACTATTCTCGTACAGATCCTAATATGCCACAGATGTTCTCTGGAAGCTATGCGTGATTCCGTGAATTCATTCAATAGAGCCTTCACATATGTGATATCTGGTAGCTCTTTTGTTTCTCTAGTCTCTTACTTTCTATCATTTAACTGCATGCCCTATTTCCTTTTCCTATGAATTTTATAGAAAATACCTAACTCCCTTTAGTATTGGCCACTTGTCTTCGTAAAGAATGTCAAGGATTTGATAACTACTATAAACCTAATTTTATGTCAATTAATTGTATATCTCTTAAAACTCTCAACATCAGAATTATATTTATATAAAATTTAACTCACTTGTTCCATAATACGTAAATAAAATAACACATCAAAAAGTCACGAGGGGGTATTACATAAGATCAATTCTTAGAGGGAACAACAATATTTAGACAATTGATAATGTATAATCATATAAAAAAACCAATATTACTTTTTAGGTCAACAAATTTCATAAAACCATTTAGGTCTATTGTACAATAATATTAATCAAAAGGATAGAGATCTATTTGGACTCAGTAACAAATATCCACTCGATAAGAGTGCTAAAAAAATCCTTCAATATTGGGGAATCAAGATATTTCAACAAATTGTAGAAAACATTTTCCTTTCCCCCTAGTTTGAGAACTACGAGGGGAGGAATCCAATGAAAGGAATTTATTCCAATTACCTTTGAAAGAGACCATTTCACTAATTATAAATCTGCTGAGTGGACATCCCATCACCTTCAATCTCACCATATATAAAGAGGATCTCGACTCTAGTATTGGAAAAGAATGCTCATATTGATTTCTAAAGGAACCCATCACATCCTCGAAATACTCCAAATAAAGTAGTATTGCGCTAAATGAATCATAGATAATGTGTGTGGAAAAAAATCATCAATGGAGGTAAAAGAGGTATCATCTACCAACTCTACTGATCCAATACTTCCCCCCTCATCCAATTCTCCACAACTTGAGGGGCATGATATCTCCACTAGCACATACTTATAGTTGTCCAAATCAATCCTATTAACAAACATACTAAGAAGTGATAGGGGTTCCTGGTTATGCTTAACTTGTTGAACTTCTCCTTCAAAACCATTTTTAGGAACACAAGAAATCATATTAATCCAATTTTCTTTAGATGACTCATGATGAGTATTGTATTGCATAAGGAGAGTTCACCAAGTGCATCCACCATTGGGACAGATTCTAGCGATAATATAATCCAGGTATTGATCTATAGGAATGTCATTCACTTTGATCTCATTTAGAGCATGCATTTATACTACTTCAACTATATGACTCCGCGACATCAATGAAATATGAGAAGGAACTTTCCCAAGGCCTTCTATACAAAGGGAACCCCACACCCTTTAATCATAACCAGATTTCCCAAAGAATTATTTACAAATTGAGCCCCACTCCCATCAAGGTATTATTAGATATCCTTCTCATATATGCAATAACCCTTCTATAGAATTCACACATCCATATGTCCCAACTCCATGATCGCAACTACACCTAAAGGTACTATTTCCATAGCAAATCGCATACACTCATTGACCCTTCTCACATACTAGAACCAATTTAGTAGGAAAACCTCTATTCAAATCCTTTAAAACAATCATATCGAGAATGCATTACATCCTAGGGATGATAAAGGTATAAATGATAAGACGTAAATCAAATCGCATACACTCATTGACCCTTCTCACATACTAGAACCAATTTAGTAGGAAAACCTCTCTTCAAATCCTTTAAAACAATCATATCGAGAATGCATTACATCCTAGGGATGATAAAGATGTAAATGATAAGACGCAAATCAACCCCGATGGACCTTTAAAAAATTATGTCGAAGGTGAATTTTGATTTTTTTGGAGTGACTCTTTGAAAATTCTTGGTTTGAATATACATAAAGCTGGTATTTTGATACCTAGTTTATATTAATTAAATATTGTGATTTCATTACAATTTTATTGGTTTGAATATATGGTCAAGCTGGAATTTGATACCTAGTCGCTTTTAATGAAAATATTATGTTTTCTTGAGAATATTATTAGTTTGAATAAATGGTAAACCAAGTTTTGATACCGAGTTGCTTTTAATGAAAATATTATATTTTCATGAGAATTTTATTAGTTTCAATATATGGTAAACATGGAATTTTGATACGAAGTTGTTTTTAATAAAAATATTATATTTTAATGAGAAGTTTATATATTAATAATTAAAAGAAGACTCTAACATATCGAATAAATGTAAATTATTATTCTTTGAATATTTTATTTTTTTAAAATTTTGACAAGAAAGTCAAAATAGATGTAATGAATTATTTTTATTTAATAATTAAAAATGCTAAGACGAAAAAGAACTGAAGTGGATATTGAAAGAGTATTTGTTGACCCACAAGGAGAAAAGAAAACTGGCGAAAGCTACTTAGTGAGAACTCAAGTGATCCAGGATGCATCTTTCCCAAAATCAGGTCAAGACTTATTTTGGAGTGCTAAAGAGAAAGAGGCTCATAAATGACCATGTCCTAGGAAAAATACTATATAATAGTATGTCCATCAAGCAAGAAGCTGGCTAGGAATGGAAGGTGGAATTGATCTTTTAATGTAAGAGATGGCGCGTTCATCGGATTTTGTCCTTGTGGTTCAACAAACAGGCTTGGGGGTTCTGGAGCGAGTAAGACTTGACTGCTCTAGGAGTTGGTTGTGAGAAACGACAGCTTCAGTTTTGTTTTCCCGACAGTGGTGTCATGTTCCCTATTCTATTTGTTATACTGTTACGTATTGATAAATTATAGAGTATACACATGAATCACAATTACATTTTTGTAGTAAATTATATTGTGTATCTATTCCTAACATTTCTTATTTCATATTATGATTTAGTATAAATTGTTCTTTATTAGTAAAGGAATCATAGATTTATTATATTAGTATCTTTCAATGAATGTGTGGTTGGGCTTCCATACCTGAATTAGAGTGGATGTAATGTTAACCTAACTAGCATATTGGGCTTCCATACTTGTTATCGTTAATTTTAAAGTTAAACAACAAACATATTTGATAAATTACAAAGTAAAATAATATTAATCATTAAAACTTACAAATGCATAGTATCTAATAACGAGTATCACATTATGTGATACATGGCTATGTTCAGAAGACCATTCGGCACAATCGAATAACATAAAGGATATTAATATTCGATTCTCAATCAACATAAACAATGTGTGGCTGTAAGCCCATTAAAATAACATCCAGCATTGAAAGAATCAACGAGATGTACATTTGAATGGATGGTATGACAATGTAAATAAAAAAGAGGTTTCCATCCATTTCTACAAGCCAATACAAACCCATAATGGTTTACCAATGACATTTTAAACATTGCATTCCAATAATATTATGAGTGAATTTTCCCAACTTCCGCTTAACTTATTATGACTTAACATTGCCAAATTTACAAGAGGGTAAAAATATACAAATAATGTGGTGTTGGTTGCCAATATATCTAACATAAAATTAGGTGAAAATTTTAACTAAGTATTTTTTTCCTTCTCTAGTGCAGTGAGAACGTAATTTCTAAGATACGATCTCGTAAAATCAATTGGTTTCTCATTTCACTCATTTGATATAGACGTTAGTATAATTGTATATAATTCAAGTAGGACATAAAACTTTTGTGGATAAGTTGCCAAATGTGTTGGTATTTCTCTACTTCAATTAATTTTTTTGGAATTAACGATAACAATATCTAATTGAAATATTTTATAATTTCGGTGTAAATTTTGCAAATTTAAAATGCTTTCTTCAATGTATATTTTGATGCAAAAAAAATTATATAATTTTTATCAAAGTTATCATATATTTAGAATGATTTAAGCATTGTGTTTCATTTGAAAACCCGTGAGATTTTATGAAATCATTATTTCATTTCAAATAAGAGGTTTAACATTTTATAAAAAATAAATAAAACCCAAAACACTACAAAATCTATAAATTAAAATTAAAAGCGATAAGTTCTATTACATTTTTACAAAAGTTGGTATTTTCCCATTAAAAGTATGACTATGACTAGAGACTTAATATATAATCATAAGACAATTCACATCATACTTACTATTTTTTGAAGGTTTCAGACACATTGTAATCAAACAATCAACAACATCTCTTATTCACAATTCAAAAATACATGCCCATCAAAAGAGTAGGGGCATGCCACCATTTGGTTGTTCTTAATATCAAAATGGAATTAAAATAATAGCATCAAATGATAATTCATACTATTTGTAAGTTTACCATGACAAGAGAATGGACAAATTATTTACTCTTTAACCCATAAGTTTCTTTATATAGAAAATGAACAATTTTGTAAAGGCATATTTGCTTCGAGTAGTCTTTAGTGTTTCAATATAGAAATGGAAGACTAGAAACATTGATAGGAACTGTAAAAATTAGTGGTTTGGAACAAAGAATTAAAGGCTTATAATTGCATATTTTATTTCTCAATGAAATATCAAATATAAGTTTGTTCTTTTCTAGGCAAAAAAGTGTGAATTGACGACGGGATCTTTAATGTATAATAAACAACAGTATTTAAAAAAAAAAGTGTTTATTGACTTACACATATATTTGTAGGTACCTACTCAATAAATGTATGAAGTAAGTGTCTATGTTAATGTGTTTGACTACTTATACCTGAATTATGTAAGTAATATATAAAAATTAGTATAAATATAAATCAAAATAATAGGAAAATATATAACTAAAACATCTAGTACTACTAACATTTAGATCAATTTTATATCATAATTAGTATGGGTTTATGCATTAAATGTATGTATTTTCAAGGTTATTAAGTGTGAATTTAATGTTCATTCAAAAAATTATGTGGAACAACAAGAACAAATTTGTTCAAAATGATTTCAATGTTTATGTGTCATTTTTTACTTTTCCTTTCTCTAAACATAAAGAAACTTGTGGGTCCACCACTAAAGTGAGAGGCATCAATACCTCCACCAACAAATAAAAAAGAATCAATACCTCCAACAATAGAGCCATAGGAATTAGTACATATGTTCGATAAAAATGTACAAAAAACTATCTAAAACATCTCTCTATCAGGATCTATACCACCCAATGTAGCTATCATATCTGTCAAACTGATGATGGTGTAGGAAGCGGTGGTGTCTCAAGTAGGTGAGAGGAAGATGGTGGTTTATCTATGGGTTTTGGATAAAACGGTGAGTGATAAATATGTGAAGGATGAGAGGATTGTGGGTTGATTGGGTGAGGAGGAGACAGTGGTGGGACAACTAGGTGAGGAGGAGAGGGAGGTTGACTAACTTGTGGTGGGTCAATTAGGTGAGAAGGAGAGGGTGGTTGGAATAATTATAGTGGAGGAGAGGGTTTTCAGTTGTCCTATGGAGAAGAACAAGGATATGTAGGAGGATGAGGAGGAGGTGGAGGATCGCTACCCTCATTAGATTAATTGAAACTAGTGCTCTTAGATAATCTCCACCTCCCTAGTAGCCTGGTTTCACCCATGATATGACACATCAGTGATGTCATATCACATGGGAGTATCTTCCAAATATGAACAGTTTTTGAGTCTCTGATGATACCATTTGTGCAAATAGGATGCATTCCTTTTGCGAAAACCACCCAAACAATAGATCCACCGTCTACTAACATAATATTCTATCGGGACTGCATCACAAGTTGTGTCTTTGTAAGGTAGTATCTCCTCTTCCTCTACCATGTTATAATAGATTTGGAGAGGCATTCCCCAACATAACTATTGATATCTGCAAAATTGTGAAGAACAATAATTATACAATTTAATTAAACAATTTAAAAAATATATATATATATAATAAAATGAAACTACATTAATAAAAATATAAAGCTAATATTACCTCTACCATATGGAGGATCATCTAGGATTAATAGGGTGTTGGTACATCCTCTTCAATTAAACCCTATATATGGGTACAATACATTAATTAGGGTGTTATTATCCTCGGTGGTAAGTAAATCAAGTGCCTCCTAACTGATCTTGCCAAGGAAATTAGAGGAGACTTGTTGTATTTTTTGTCCAACACTCCCCATGAGTTTTTTGACATGGGTTAACCCCTTCTCATGGATCATACATTTGTTGAATGTATTGTAATGTCCCCAAAAATTGAAAAAAATAAAAGTAGTAGGCTAGTCACAACTACCTATGCTCAACATCATGGGACTTGCGGAATGTGTCGTACTCTATTTGTACTGCTTGTTTCGTCGTAAGTTGTTCTTACGTCTTTCTTCCTTACTTTATTATACGATTATTAATGTGTTTAATTATGATGTAGAAATGATTATTTAATATGCTTTTATTATGGTTATGCAATGCTATGTATGCTCGATAATTTGATTCTATGTTTTACTGATTATTCACATGTTTTTACTATCCTAAACATGATTCTGACTTAACTTTGTTAATGGATAAAGGGGTGGAGTTGCGGGACTAGTTCTCCCATGTAAGCACCTGAGAGGTTGTAGTTTCTACTTGTCTAGTGGGATTACTCAGTTTTGTTGAGCTAAATCACTTCTTCCTTTTCCTGTGCAGGTTCACTTAATGTTGTGAAACTGATTATAACAAGTGGAACAACAAGCTATCCGATTGAATTACTAGCACACATCTTGGCATATATATCCTATCGACATTATACTGCTTACAATTGTGATTATTATGACGTGTTTATAGTGGCATGGTCCTACAACACTTATTTCCTATGGTGTAAATGTTTTTAAGACATGTTCATATCCTATCATATTTTTATTCCATTTCATTTTAAGGTTTGTAATACTCTATAAAAAAAGACTTTGGCTTAAAAAAATATCCCGTGGCATATTTCATATGCCATGGTTTTTGGGCTTAAAGCCTAAACTCATCGATGCATGTAATAGTTTTAAACCTTATGTTAATTTGAGGTGGCAATTTTATAGCATAGTCCATGGACTATACGAATATGGGGCTGGTATGCATTAATGGTGGCTAGGGTGGCGTTGCTTGCTCTCTTCTCTGGTTCAGTTTGAAGGAAATGGTTTCAATGGATTGCCGACAGGTATGATCATGGTTTTGTTTTGCATGATCAGTTTTTTGTTTAGCTTGTTTTCATATTGTACTTCACATTGTGGCCTTTCTTCTGTGCTTACAGGTTACAGGAGTGGAGATGGAAAATGTGGTTCGTCGCTTCAGGGAAAAGCCGTCAGCAAATCCATACCATTACGGTAATCCTGCTGCATAAGTATTCACTCATAACTTCTTGTCTTCGTGGTTATGACTGGATTGTCACTCATTGATGATTGAGTTTTCTTAAGTCTTGTTCCAATGGATCCCTTTTGGTTTTGGTGGTTCGACTGTAACTTAGAAGAACTCTACATTTGGAATGCTATTGGCATTTGGGTTTTTATTAAAAAGGGTTTTCATTTTTCCTTCGGGCCTGAATCGTTTAGAGGTATAGGGATTTATTAATGCCACTCTATGTATCAAAAGAGGCCTAGGTAACACTTTGATAGGCTCTATGCATTTTTCTATTTAATGTTTTGGTTATGAATGCTAGCCATGGGAAGGAACATTGCTTGCAATGGTGCGATGCCATAAGGAATGACTATGTAACTCTTTTAACTATTTATAATGATTGGATTGATAAATAGATGTTGCATTGATTTTTAATGGTTATTATTCATAGTCTGTGTGGAATGGAACTCATGTATGCATTGATTTCTTGGGTGACTTCTATACAACCTTATGGATTGGGACCATGTCATGAATGGCATTGGTACTCACCATTGAAGCTGTTATAGCGAAATAGGTTCAGACTTATAGTTTATTTTTTTATAATGCGTAAATGGAAAGTAATGCCGACTACGGGTGTAAACCTTGCGCTAGAAATTGTTGTTCTAGGTTAAATCATTGACATGGTTTTAAGCATTGAATAGTTATTTTAGTTGATTGTTGGGTTATGTATGGTTCTGAAGCCATAGATTACAGTTTGTATAAAATATAAGGGTCTTATGGTCCCTCTAGGTAAAGAATTTAAGTCTTAATTACAGCATGTGTATAAACTGTGTATAGCATGGCTTTGTAGAATGTTAAAGGACCCTAAAGGATTTGATCCCTGGTTGATTACTATGATGAGGGTTATATTACATGGGTTGCAATTTTTGTCTTGAACACCCACAGGAGTCAATACTCCAACCACTATGCAATTATATAGTTTTTAAATTAATACTGTAATGATATTGTGGTTGTTTTTAATTGGTTGCTATAAGTAATATTATGCTGGACATTTTATTTTATGGCATAAGATTTCTGTTATGTGGATTATAATATTAGATGGTTTGAATTACTAATTATGAAATGGTTTTGTAATGTAGATAATAACATTACTGCAAGCATATATGTAGCTAGTTTTAATGTTATAAATCATGGTCCATTTATATGGTCTCGATACTTTGACTGTTAATGGATTTGTGATAATTAATAGATTAGTGGAAAGTGATAATGTTTATATTGATTGTTAGCATGAGTTTATTTATATAGACATTGAGAGGTCTTCACTAGATTTTATCCTCGCTTGGTTACTTTAAACATTATGGTTATTCTTAGATAAAGAATATTGTGTTTATAATATAGTTAAATTATTGTTTACAGTTTGGTTTTATACTTGATATAGCATATATAAAGTATTCATTAGATTCTTTTTTATATTATATCAGTTTATTAAAATCTATAATTAGTTTTGCTTAAAATCTTGACCTGAAACTAGCCTTTAATTCTAAAAAAAGCTCTATTCACAATATGTAATCTGCCAGTAGGGTTCCTAAAACAAATAAAGTATATAGGAACTTTTTTTAGAAATAAAACCTAAGTTGTAAAAGAACAAGGTTAAAGTTGTAAAAGAGAAATAAATAAGCAATAAGAAAATAACCAAAACCCTGAGTAAATCTTTGAACAAGAATTGAATTTACAAAAGTAAAACTGAAAGAACGAAACCTTTGATAATTCTAGCATAGGAAATAATTTACAGCCTAGGGTTTATAATTTAATATGTAAACCCTAGAATAATTTGACAGGGAAAAAAAATAGTACATAGGGTTAGAACATATAATATAAACCCTTTCATAATCTATCTAGCACTTGTTCTATGAATTGAAATAGGTATTCCAGAACCTCATACCTGAAAAGTGAAGTTCCTTTAATGGCTAAAACCTGCACATTCAATTACCCAGTATTAAAAATTCATAGGCAGATTTGACCTCTGTATAGACAACTGAATCACTAGGGAACTACCCTGTTCCACCCAACCATGACCTAGAATCATTCATGGTTTTAATCTGAATTCCCCTAAGTTGTTTCCAACATGAAAGTATCTTAGAGCTCCTAAGACGAGGTTGCCATAATTAGTATATCAGGTCAGTATCAGTTCTGCTTCTTCCTTTTAGGGAAATTTTCTCCAAGAACTCGCTTGAGAATCAGCAGGAAGAATAATGAATCCAAAAAGATAGATGATATCCCCAAGCCTCTCTTTGGCTTGGTACTTTATAGATAGAATTTTTAGTCAAAGGGACAGTTAAATCACGAATTACTTCATTTATTGATCTAACCCTTTTTATTTAATTTAGTAATTTTAATATTTTAACTTAGGAATTTTTAGCTAGTTCCTAATTGGACTTTTATAGTTATTATACTATTTAATTTTTATCTTAGTAATAATAGTAATAGATGGAACTTATTGTAATCTCACAGATCACATAAGGTTACCAATAATACATATTAAAACATACATGAATATATAACAGAGACAAGAGACAATAACAGATAGGATTAAAATAGATTATATTATTATAATGAGTCCATACAATGTAGAGAACTGAACTGAGTTCTCGTTTAGCTCAACAGCCTGATATATACAATTTACAGATAGTTACAAAATAACTACCTGTCAGTTCGGTGAACCGACGCGAATTTTTAGATAGCCAACCTAATCTTTTAGTTTAGTCGGCCGACCAACTTAGTTGGCTGATCGACTAAGTCGACCCATCGACTTAGTGGGTTGATCGACTAAGTCAGTCCTCATTCAAGTCGACTTATCGACTTGCTCTTTCTACATCTCCCTCATGAACAAACATTTCTTCATCTCGAAGAACCAGGGAGGTACACAAAATTTTAGCTTGTTTGGTCTTTCAAAATTTTATTATGGCAGACTGTGAAGACGGATGGTTCGTCTTTTCTGTACACAGACCTCAAAAATGGCTAGAGCTGTGATGGTGAGGTGATGTTGGAAGTCTTTCCAACTCTGCAAATCTTTCTAGATGTTGATGGTTAATGTGGTTAAGCTTGACAGGACCGACATATTCTTCGAGATGTGGACTTGCACTATCTTTTCCATGTTGGGGTCCATGAATGGGTTCTTCTCTTCTGCAGTCTCGATGAGGCATTTCATCTATGGGCAGATGGCATCGATTTTCTCTTGGTTGGGGAGAGCTTGCTGCACCCACTGGTGTGCTTCCCTTTCTAGTTTCTGCGGTTTGGTGGTTTCCTCCAATTTGGTGGAGCTTTTTAGGTTTTCCTTTGACTCGAATATTATAAATTAAGGCAAGGTCGCTGACCAACGGGCTGTTGTTTTTTATGTTGCGGTCGTGCCATGATTTTTGTTGTTGATTCTGAATTTCTTGGTATTGTATAGCCATGAGTCTATGTTCTTCCAGTTTGCTGAGTTGAAATAGTCGGTCCTTTCTTGCATGTTCGACATCGACATGTAGTAGTTGTGCAATAATAGGTGTCTACTGTCGAAAATGTAGTGGGGCGACTGCTTCTTGTCCATAGACTAGTCGAAAGGGGGTTTGGTCGACCGACCTTTTATAGGCTGTCCTGTACGCCCATAAGACTACAGGTATTTTCTCGTCCTAGTCGTTCTTGTCAGTATTGCATATTTTGGTTAACCCTTTTGTTAATGTTTTATTGAAAGCTTCAATCGCCCCATTCGACTGAGGATGATATGTTGTACTCCATCGGTGGTCGATGTGGAATTGTTTGGTCAAGATTTGATAGTTTTGTTGATAAAGTGTGTCCCTTGGTCACTAATCAATGTTAGTGGGCATACGAATCTAGTGATGATGTTTTTATAGATAAATTTAGTGGCTAGCTCACTCGAACATGTATCGACGGGTTTAGCTTCTACCCATTTAGTGACGTATTCCACTGTAGTGATAATATATCTTGCACCTGATCTTTTTGTTGGGATAGGAAATGGTCCTATGAAGTCTATAGCCCAGATTTAGAATGTGAGACTAGGGTTTACTAAGATCAAGGGAATTTCTGTGCTTGACAGGGGTTGACCAAGTCGTTGACATCTGTCACATCGACTCACAAAACTTTTGGAATCTCTGTGGAGCGTCGGCCACCATAATCCTGACTATTGGATTTTCTTTGCAGTTGTGCCTACTTGGAAATGTCCTCCTACAGGTCCATAGTGTGCTTCATGCATGATTTGGTCTCATTCATGTTCGAGTACACACCTTCTGAGGATGTCATCTAATCCCATTTTGTATAAAAATCCATTGATGAGGATGTATGGTGCAACCTTCATAGCTAAGATTTTTTTTTTCTTGGTATTCATACCTTCTGGTGCCTGACCGGTTTCTAAGAACTGAGCTATTTCTTCTAGTTCTTCTGGCACTGCTTGTATGCAAAATAAATGTGCATCAGGTAGGTCGTCATCGACTCCTATCGGTTCCTCTCCTGTGTCTATGCATTATATATGGTCGGGCCTGACATTTAGCTTTCCTGGTTGGACAACGACTTCGAATTCAAATTCTTGGAAGAGAAGTAGCCAGCGACAAATCCTCCCATGATGGAGTGGTTTATTGACAAGGTACTTCAGGGCTTGATTGTCAGTATAGAATGTGAAGGGGTTGGATAAAAGGTAATGTCGATACTTTTGGAGGGAAAAGACCATGCCTAGGGCTTCTCTTTCGGTGGTCGAGTAGTTTCTTTCAGCCTCATTTAATTTTCAGCTGCTATAGACTATAGGGTAATCCATCCCATCGTCTACTGGTTGATTTAGGATTGCTCCTATTGCTATTCCTGATGCATTGATCTGCACATGGAATTTGATCGACCAGTTGGGAAATTTTAAGATGGGGGCTTCAACTAATTTTCTTTTCAATTTTTTGAAAGAGATTTGGCATTCCTCTGTCCATTTAAACTCTTGATATTCCTTTAGTAGTTCTTCAAGAGGATAGGTCATATCTGAATAGTGTCTTATGAATTTTCTGTAATAGCCTGCATGGCCAAGTAACACCCTGACTTGTTTGGGGTTTACTGGTGGCTTTAGGTCGAGGATAATTTTAATCTTTGTAAAGTCAACCTTGATACCTTCTTTACAGATAATATGCCCTAATAGTATGCCTATGGGAGTCATAAATATACATTTCTTAATGTTCAAGGAGAGTTGAATCTATTGATATCTCTCCAGCATAAGTCTGAGCCATTGGCAGTGATCTTTTAAGGTGGAGTATATTGTCCAGCCGTCAAAGTATACTGCCATGGTCTTATATATATACTCTTGGAATTTTTTGACAACGATTCGAGAAAACACTACAGATGCATTCTTTAATCCAAAACGCATAACTCTGTAAGCAAAGGAACCAAATTCACACACAAATGTTGTCTTCTTTTGATCCTCTTTAGCTATTGGTACATGGTTATAGCCCGAGAATCCATCTGTAAATGAGTAGCATTCATGTCCTGCAACTTCATTCAATATTTCATCAGCATAAGTGGTTGGGAATGGGTTTGTCAGTGTTACGTTGTTGAGCTCCCTAAAGTTGACACAAATTCTTAACCTTGTCGGGTCATGTTTCTTGGGTTGTGCGACCATTGGACTTTCCCATTCTGACTGGTCGATAGGGTAAATGATCCCTGCTGCTAACATGTTATCAATTTCCTTTTTAACTATTTCCTTGTACTTATGAGCCATTTTATAAGGTCTTTTCTTAATAGGTCGAACATCAGGTTTAGTATCAATTTTCATTTCTCCCATTTCTTGGACTAAGCCTTTGAGGTCTTTATAGTCCCTATAAAAGACATCTTGGAACTCTCTTAGTAAGTTCACGATTTCCGTGGACTGTTGGGTGTTCCAGTAGTCACCAATTTTTTCTATTTTTGGTCGGTCGTCATTTGAAATGTTGATCTCTTTAGTTCTCACTTTGGCATCTAGCCACTCTAGTGCCTTAGCTTCATTAATCGGTTGGCTTCCTTCTTTGAACTGTGAGAATGTGGCAGGGAAGTCGGCTGCAGTCATTCTATCAATATCTTGTTTGTCAGTTGTCGCGACTTTTAGGATTGAGTGGATAGGTTTTGTTGTTTCAACGTGGTTGGATTTCCATCTGAAGCTCTTTCCTTCTGTGTGTTCATTTTCTAGTTTTTAAACGGGTTGACTGTGGTCTTGGCTCTATTTGTATATTGTTACAGTCCTTTTTTTGTCAATGGTCTTGGGAGGGTTGTTTTTCGGTCGGTTGGATAAATTGTTTAATTTGTTTTGCTGTCTCAACCAGATTTTCATTTTGGGGTATGAAGTTGAAGTCTTTAATAAAATTTTCCCTGAGTTCGTGCCAAAAGAAGGTTTCACCTCTACCTTCCTCCATATTATACCATTTATTTGGCAAGTCGGCTAGGGTTGAAGGGAACAAATGTGGCCAAGCTCACTCATCCTTGTATCTAAGTCTTCACCACTCCTTTTCACAAGTTTTGATATGTTCTTTTGGGTTTTGACCTTGGGTAAAGATAGGTATCTAGGATTGCTGGGTTAACTTCTTTCCTCCAAACCTCTCAATGAAGTAAGTTGAAGCAGGTCTCCAGCTCTATAGTTTTGTCTGATGGGTGTCCCACCATCTAGCTACTTGACCTGTAAACATTTCAACTAAGCTTTGAAGTTGACCATGTTCACCAATATTTTTAGATAATTGTTCAATGTGCATGACTGGTGATTCAATCTCCTTATACCTTGGTAGTTGTGTAGTGTTTAAGTTGGTCAGTTGTAAGGTAGGGCGTTCCCTTATGTTCTTTTCAAATATTTTTGGGATAATTGATACTATGAAGAACTGTTGGGTGGGTTTTTTGGTACTTTTTGTATAGTCTAGCACCCTCTTGCTTGTGTTTCGTAATTCCCAATCTCCTAGTCATACAATTCAGCGTCTGAGTTATAAGCAATTGAGTCTTGGTTACCTAAGAGAAGTTCTACATGGATGTTTGGTTCTGTGTAGTCTGCATTGTTGTGGATTTGGTAAAGTTGTCTGACAACGACTTCCTCATCAATAGGTTCAATCCAAGTCTCTCCTTGGGATGGATGAATGGGTACAATGACTTTTTGACCATTTCCTTTTAACTTGATTCGTTCCTTGTATAAGGATATGGATGCTTTCATCTTTCTTCCCCAAGGTCGACCGACTAGTGCTAGGAAGGAGCTGGATCCTTCTTTTGGGTCAATAATTTCAAAATCAACCTTGGTCGAGATTCCTCTGATGGTCGTGTTGATGTTTTTCTAGACCCCAATGGGTTCAATTAGGCCTTGGTCGATGAGTTTCAGGTAAATGCCTGACTCGTAGAGTCGAGGTCTTCCCATCTGTTCCCAAGTATCTCGAGTCATGATATTCACTTGTGACCCGAAGTCAAGAACTACTTGTCAGACATGGTAACCTTTGATTTCCAGGTTGACAAGTGGGTCGGCATCACTTTTTTCTTCTTGGTTCAAGCTGCAGATATTTTTTGTTTGTTTTCCAGGGTTGGTACCTTTTATTTCATGCAATAAGTCAATGAACTAAGATACAGATTTGTCTGTTTGAGCGAGTTAGATTAATTTATGTATTGTGTTGGGTCTACTATTAACGATGTCTTCATATCGTGCAATGTCATGAAATATGTGAGTTGCTTCTTGATATGTTTTTTTTTCCTTCATAGGGTTAGGATAAACATTTGTGTCTGTAATCTTACTAATTTGAGGGTTATCAGGTCCTGTTTTTGTGCCTTGTCAAGTTACAATATGTAGATTTTTAGTAGTTATTACATCATGTTTTTGCACACAAGACAAGACATTAACATTTTTCTTGGTATTAATTATTTCTAACATAGTAGGGCAATCCTCAAGCGAGTGATCACCTACTCCGCAGTGGGTACATAATTTGAGATCAGTCCTATACTTGTATGGGCAGTCTGCATACCAGTGAACTTCTTTGTAACATATGAAGCACTGGGTGGGTCGACGCGGTCGTATGTCATGATTCCTAGGGAATCGACCTCTTCCTCCATAACCTTGGCATCGATTATCGTACCGGCGCTCATATCATCAGCCGTCATATCTTTGTCCATTCTAACCATTTGGTGGATTGTTGTGCCCGTTATGTTGCGCCACTACATTTGTTTGATATATCGCGTGATAGTTCTGTTGGTTCTTTATATTCAACTGACAGTCGGCAGTGTTATGAATTTTGGTTTCGCAGATGGTGCACCAGGAAGCCTTGCCGTTCTTCATGTTAAATGGGCAGTCTGTTGTAGAGTGATCTCCATGTTCCTGGAAAATGTTGCAGTTATCTTTCAAGTGGCCCTTTGTTGAGCACTTGATGCACCAGATCTCCTGATTCTTGAGGCTGAGCTCGTTCAGAGAATTCTATATGTTCTCGAGCTACTGTTCCAATCTGTGGTCCATGAGGTATGTGGGTATATCATCATCCATTTCAACCTGAAGAGCTTTTGTTAGCGCATCCTCGTACGTTTTCAACGTCTCCAGACTAATGTGTCGACGTAATTTTTGCGATAGTGCTGCAAGAAACCATTGAATTAGTAACTGTTCATCAATAACGTAATCCAATTAGCTCAGTAAATCTTTCCACTGCTTGTTGTAGTTGTGGATGAATTCTCCTGGATTTTGTGAAGTTGTTTTGAGATTCTTCGCGGCCAGGTGCTTAGCATCTAGAGTTTTAAAAAATGATAAGAATTGCACCTTAAACTTGGTTTTGTTGCTCTGGGTTGTCTTTCTGAAAAGTTCATGTACCACGTCAATGCCCTTTTTCTTAAGGCTCCTGTGAACTGTGCCATTTGTTGATCTTCATGTGTAACATGGTTGGCTTCCTAGGTCGAATCGCAGATGAACCAATGTTGTCGGGGGTCTTCATCTCCCTCATAAAGAGGAATGTGAGCTGATTCGTGACCCATGTCTGAATCACTTTCACTACTCTCAAAAGTTGGCGACGATGGAGGTGGGCGTGGTGGTGAGGGTGGTGCAGTTATTAATGTAGTCGTTCCTGCAAAATTCTGGTCAATAGAACATGCGTTCCCTTCGGTTGTCGATTCTTAATCGACTTGCAGTCAGTTGATGTCGACTTCTACTTTCAATGGTCTACTACAACTATTTGTTAGCAGGTCTGATTGTTTGATTTCTTCTAAAGATGTATTTAGCGCGGGGGAAGCTCCTTCATGTGTCGGTAAGAGAAAGTGGATACTTCGGAGGGAGGCTACCACTTGAAATGTCACCCAGTTCCCTTCCACCAGTCGATGTATAATAAGGTGTCATCCAGGGTAAGTTTCATTGCCTAGTTGGATCCATATGCTAAAGTCACCAGCTCGTAGTCGGAGGTTGTCTTTGACAATAGTTTGTATTCGAGTACGCGGATTCAATAGGGAAAGGGTTGTTCCTTCACTAGGAGCTCTTAATTGGAGAGCTTCTGGTTGCTCTATCCACACTTCTTCCTCCTTAGGGGATGCTTCTTTCTCTACGCCCTCTTCATGTCAGTCATGACCCGACTCTAGAGGATTCTCGTTGTGGTTGGTCTCCCTAGGATTTTTTCCTCTGTGCAGCTCTAAGGCTCTTTCACGTCTTGCTTCCCTTCTCTGGTGTCTCTCATCCGTTTCTATCTTTTGAATGTCCAACATAATTTCATAGGATACTATTCTCTTGAGGTCCTCTTCGGCCGAATTCTCATTACCGGTGACTGATATCAGATTCTAGTCGACTAGGATCCACTATGCTCTATCTTCGACACATGACCATCTACCCCCGCATAGCCTACCCGACACTTTTAGAAAGCCCGAATAGTTTGGTCTATTTTCTTAGGAAGTATTCCCACTCCCTTTTGGCAATGAATTTTTCCCACTTCCTCTACTTCTCCGCCCAGTTAGAGTTCATTGGTTGTTCGTGAAGTGATGGACGAGGTTCGACGATATGTGCTACTCCTTTCTCAATTAGGAATTTGAACAGCAAGGTCGGTAGGGAACACAAAAATTGTTCGGTGAAATCTGTGTAAAATTTCTATTTGACAATTTCCACTGAAGTTCTGTCTTCGACTACCTGCACCTCACAGAAGTCGTCAGCGATTTTGTCAAACCACTCTGACAAATTTGTTTGGCCTCCTCAGATCAGTTTTTCCAACAACTGTTGTTCTTTAGTTTCGTCCGGCTTTCTCATCTAGGAGTTGCTTCAAGAGTTGGGGCACTGATTCAACAAAATTTTCATGTGTTTCTATAAAAAATCTTTCTTTTGCTTCAGCAACTATTAATATGTTCCTTCTTGCATAATTCTACAAATAGTTTCCAATTTTACGTTCCCACCAGTCCTTAATCTCCTGCTCTGGTATCATATGTGAGCATATATTTCAGTCATGTACTACTGGCAACGGAACCAATGTTGTAATCTCACAGATCACATAAGGTTACCAATAATACATACTAAAACATACATGAATATAGAACAGAGACAAGAGACAAGAACAGATAGGATTAAAACAGATTATATTATTATAATGAGTCCATACAATGCAGAGAACTGAACTAAGTTCTCGTTTGGCTCAACAGCCTAATATATACAATTTACAGACGGTTACAAAATAACTACCTGTCGGTTCGGTGAACCGACGCGACTTTTTAGATAGCTGACCTAATATTTTAGTTTAGTCGGCCGACTGACTTAGTCGGTTGATTGACTAATTCGACCCATCGACTTAGTTGGTTGATCGACTAAGTCGGTCCTCGTTCAAGTCGACTTATTGACATGCTCCTTCTATAGAAATTTTCCTTCTTTCTTACATTATTAATATTATTACTAGGTGTACTCTTTATACATACTCCATATAAAATATATAATAATATATTATTTGGTAACCTTTGTCGTAGCGTATAACATATTGTGATCCCTGGGCTTACGACAATTTCTGCATTAAGGTCATTAGGTAGATGGTTATGTCTACTAGGCTAGGCCACTCTAAACATCCTTGCATGTTGGATTTCCTTGTATAACATGGTAGTTCTTCAATACTTGATGAGAATACATAAATTTGAAATTTCATTTAATCACTTATAACTAAGTCTGATGAGATCAATATTTTTCTCGAGTCATTTTCACTTGGGAATCATTAATTATTTTTAGTAACTCCTAGTGCTTACTAAAGCCCATACTCAATGCTAAAAACAAGGAGTTACAAACTTAGTGCAATTCTAGAGCTCTTTGCTCAACACTAATGATAGGATGCACCTAGGGATACAATGGCCAAGGATTTGATGTTCCAGAGCTTATTCTCAACATCAAAATGGAAGGCTCGAGGGCTTATTCTCAACACTTCCAAATTATCTTTTCATGTGTTGTAGAGCTTCATGCTCAACAAAAATATATCAAGACTCATGTGCTTCAGAGCTTCTCACTCAATACAAATATAAGTACCCATGTTCTCGAGAGATTCTTGCTCAACAAAACACATTAATTTACACATGTGATCCAGAGCTCCTTACTCAACACAAAACATCTCATCAATCATTTCCTTCAGGGTCGACGCCCAACACAAGCAAATATATATACATATATATCATATGGAAATGGCTTATGCCCAGTATATTAGAAAAATCATCATATTCATATTCAATGTGGTCTTAGACCCAATATATCAAAATAAAACATCAAGGTAACATCATAACCAATGGTCTCATGCCCATAAGTGTTAGGTAAAAACATTCAGGATATTACATCCCTCCCCGCTTAGAACAGCACCATCCCTGGTGTTCTAGGGACTCAGAATGAAATCATGTAACAAGAAGGGGTAAGCCTTTCTCATAGTGGATTCATTCTCCTAAGTAGCCTCATCAGTTTCAAAGTGCTTCCATTGTACTTTCAACTGGACTACGGTGTGCCTCATGAGCTGCACCTCTCTGTTGTCCAATATGTGTTGGGGCGCACACCCTAACGGTCCTTAAGGTGGATAGTTCTGCGGGTTTTGGGATTTTGTAAGCAGAGCTACGGCTCAAAATAGTCTTAGGGGTGTCGGGGCTGACTCAAAAACCTTATTTTGTAATAAACCCATGGTTTAAATCCAGGGTTTAGGGTTTGGGGTGCCCATGGTTTAAGCCCATGGTTTTGTAATAGTGCACTATATAAATAGGAACTCTTGTAAATAAGTGAGGTTAGGATTTTTGTGTAAAAGGAATTGACGCAAAGCTAAGGCTAATTTTGTAAGAAAAGGTTAAGTCCCAGCTGTCTGCGTGGACGACCTCTGCAGCTGTGTGCGCAGAGGCCTGCAGCTGGGTGCGCAGCTTTGAGGACTGAAGGGATCTGCAGCTGAGTGCGCAGATCAGAACTGTGGTTTTTGTAGAATGTTGAATAAAACACAGTTCTGTGGACGTAACCCCTACACTGGGGGTGAACCACGTTATATCTTGTGTCATGGTTCTGTGTGTTTTTTATGTTGTGTTCTTTCATGCATTTATATCTATATATCTGATAAGTAAAGATCACTCCTAGATAATAACTTCACTGTGAATTCCAAGTAAAGAGTTGCGCAAGGCACTGTTTGTTTATCTAACTGCGAAGCTAAATAAGTGAATGCTAAGCTCTGTGATTTATATTTATAATCTGTTAAATGTTAAAGGTACAGTAGTATCCCTCTTTTTCTTGCAGAAATCTAGTTCTATGGCACCCCATAGCTGTTTTGGGTGAGACTGCAACCTGTTCGCAGGTTGTTGCGGAAAGGGCCAACTCTGTGGGTCTTTTGTTGGTGCGAAGTTAAAGGTATAAAACCCGGGTCTGCCCTATAGCCCAACAAATTGGTTCCGTTGCCGGTTGAACTCAGTATCTGCTCAAGAGGGGTTTACATCATACCTCGAGGGCTATGTTCTGGAGGCCCTCTGTGAAGGAAATCGGTGATTGGCTTGATGAGACTTATCTGAAAGTTGCTGAGCACGAGAACAAAGATCCGCGTCGTAGTGCAAATGAATTTTTACAAAGGTATTTTTTTTGTGAAATTTATGAAATTCTCTTTGGTAGTATCCACATAGAGTTGCACTAGTAGTTATCTAGGTTAATAGAGCGAAGGACGAACTTCCAAACACGTCAATTTCCTGCTTGGACCCCCGTGAGAATTAATATACTAAAAAGGGTGAACAACGAGATATCCCGCGCTGCTGATTTCTGGACAATGCGAACCCTTGAAGCATTTGTGACAGAGTTCGCCATCGACACGAGTACCTCCTTCAGTGAAGCCGAGCGGCAGTTTTTCAAAGGACCAAGGGGTAAGTTTTTGAATTCATTTAGTTTGCGAATTAAAATGCTATTGGATGAAAAAGGTATATTGCTAATTGAATCAGACTGTTAGATTAGTATTACTAACCTATGGTTGTAAGTGACAATACCTTCAATGAGCAAAGTGGTTTGCTGGGAAGTGGCAAAAGGTACAAGAGAGATTTTGGATCCTATTCCTAGGGTGAGCATACCGAGTATCCCCCTGTAAATCCCACTGATTCAGAACCTGAAGAAACCCCTTCTGTTGGAAACCCTCTCGTAACCCCGCAGTGAAGACCTATTATCCATGAGAACCCGTCACAGTCTGAAAGTCACCCTAGCCCAAGTACTCCTGTCGCAGGTCAGTCTACCCCAGTAAGTTCCCCCCCACCTACTCCCAGTCCCCCTCCCTCCCCCCCTGGACCTGCGATGGCGCATATGCATGAAGACATTAAGCTCCCTGTTTTCAAATGAACTCGATCAGAGGATCTAGAACAGTTCTGGTTTTTATGTGAAGCAGTGTGGACTACTAAGTCCATTATGGCTCAAGATACAAAAAGACGGCAGCTGGTTACTTCTTTCAGAGACCGTGCTCTGACCTGGTTCATGAATTTCTCCAGCACTCAGAACCATGCATTGGCTGACATAAAAGAAGCAATGATAAAGGAATTTAAGAAGCCAAAATCCGAGTCGCAGTGTATCACTAAATTGAAAGAGATTCAGCAGAGGCATGGAGAATCAGTGTGGGACTTTGATCAAAGATTCAAAGTTTTGCTAGACCAAGCCAGTTTCACCATTGGACCTGCGCAGCACAAGGAATGGTTCATTGCAGCGTTGCTACCACATATCCAAACTCCACTCATGCAACAGAAGGTTGCTGACCAGCAGGAGGCTCTGGAAATCGTGATGAAGCTTGAAACCGCTCCTGTCACAGACAATTCTGGTATTGTTCAAATTCAAGTGCAGTTGGTAGTGATGGCCCTGGAGCTTCGGGATATGAAACAAGGGAAAACCAGTCGCGAAGAGGTTTGGTGTACACAATGTCGCACTGAAGGTCATGCCAAGGAACAGTGTCCTGTGGTAAGAAATTACCTAAATACCGGTACGCCAAACTTGTTTACCCCGCAAGTTCTTTGTTGTGAGCTTTACAGAACAACAGGGCAGCATCGCCCTGAAAATTGCTGTCTACTACATAGGTATGGACAAGTACCCAAGAACCCTTACTAATTTTGTAAGAAAAAGTTAAGTCCCAGCTGTGTGCGTGGACGACCTCTGCAGCTATGTGCGTAGAGGGTTTTTGGGTGATAAGGAAATCTGCAGTTGTGTGCGTGGCTTTGAGGACTAAAGGGATCTGCAGCTGAGTGTGCAGATCAGAACTGTGGCTTTTGTAGAAAGTTGAATAAAACACAGTTCTATGGATGTAACCCCTACACTGGGGGTGAACCACGTTATATCTTGTGTCGCGGTTCTGTGTGTTGTTTATGTTGTGTTCTTTCATGCAGTTATATCTATATATCTAATAAGTAAAGATCACTTCCAAACAATAACTTCGCTGTGAATTCCCAGTAAAGGGTTGCGCAAGGCACTGTTTGTTTATCTAAATGCAAAGCTAAATAAGTGAATGCTAAGCTCTGTGATTTATATTTATAATCTGTTAAACGTTAAAGGTACAGTAATATCCCTCTTTTGCTTGTAGAAATATGGTTCTGCGGCACCCCATAGCTATTTCAGGTGAGACTGCAACCTGTTCGTAGATGTAACATCCCTCACCACCTCGACCTAGAGCTCACAGTGTAAGTAAGCATCACTGTAAGTATCCACTATAAACCTCTGTCAAGTTATGGTTATAATTGATAGGTTTAATGACTGAAAGCTTCGAACGACTAAAATGACATTTGGGGACGAACCCACTAGGGGGAAAGGGATTTCCAGAAAAGGGGAATCGAGAAACTCAATGAATAAATTGCTGTGTGCTTGTAAATACTAAGAGAATAAGGAGTAGTGTTAAATCGCTAGCATGGCAGTCTTTGGTATATAAAGTGGAGTCGAATAAGAAAAA
>LPNX010499824.1:11895-101555 GCA_001517045.1 Pseudotsuga menziesii | reverse complement strand
TTGCACATAAGAGCTTTATATTATAAAAAAATGGGAATGTGCCACTTTTTCCCAAATGCTCTCCACCTTTAAAAAGGGTTAAAATAGTTAAATGGAAAGGGCAATGCAAATAAAGAAAAAGCTAAGCTGATTAATTAGAAAGGTAATATATACTAAACGAGGAGGGATTTTTGGTTGCCGAAAAATGGCAATATCATTTATCCCACATGCAAGTGAAGAAAAGAATTGGAGAGCCCAGCAACCTTTTCAAGGAAGTTAAAAATGCAAGAAAAGAAAAAAAAACCAGCTCGGGAAGTGAAGAAAGAATCATGGTCGAGGGCATTCTGGGATTTGGGGAATTTGCGCCTTGCTCCATAAACATGAAGGGAGTCTTCGGAAACCATTCTGGTATCTGTGTTGAAACTTCCTTGTGTTATGTTGTATCTGTTATTTTGGTATATGATGTCATGATCCGATGCTTTGGATCGGCGCTGCTTGATCTCAGCCTTATGTTGATTCGATTTCATGCTTGATCCCAGCTTTATGTGGTCTTTTTTTTATGCTTAGTCTCAACTTTATGTTGTCTCGATTTGATGCTTGTACTCAGTCTAGTATTTGTCCCAATTTTCATGGTTGATCCCAGTCCTGAGTTGTCATGATCTCATGGATGCACCGTTTATCTGTTTATGTGGGATCGCAGTAGTTATCTCTATGAGATTTGGGTGGATACAGTGATGGCAAGTTTTTATTCGTGTTAAAAGGCTGGGAAGTTTTCCTTTCTGTTAAAATGTTGTTAGTATAGTCGATCTGATTGACTGCCAGGTACTTTGTTTTAAGAAAATGCTGTGTGGCTGCGATTTGGCAGACCGTGTGTATTTATCTGCAATCACTGTGTTTTGTGTGACTAGCGTTGGTATTTTCATGCCTTCAGAGTTTTGGTTATGGATTCTCAAGTCCATGTTGGTATGGCTGCGATTTGATAGACCATGTGTATTTATTAGCATTGCTGCGTTCTGTGTGATCTTGTAGCTATCGCCCTTTATAAATGGTTAGTGGTAATTGTTACCTTTTCATTTTGTTTTTATAGAAGCACAATATTACCTGCATTCATTTTTTGGCAATGTATTCATTATTTTGGGGAACCTAGAGGTTCTTTCCTTGCTGTAGTTTATTGATGTCCTTCGTTGTTTTTACTAAATACATTCTGGTGATCTCTATTTTTATTTTCTGGTATATACCAAAAGACCTTCGATCTTGCATATTTAGATATTAGATCCAATTTGAGGGTTGTGAATGTCCTTGGGGTTTCTTGAAGTTGAATATGCCTAGAACCAGATCCATTTTTAGGATGCTCTATGCTGAAATGCATTACCTTGTATAAAAAATCAGACCCATTGCGGTGTGATCCCAAAGTATTGATGTGAAATCACTAACCCAGACCTGTATTGATGTCATCCCCAATTTATTGTTCTGGATCGAATAGATGAAAATGTCCGTTCTATATAACATCCCTTGCATATTGCTTTGTATTCACTGAATACGTAATCGCAGTCCAGATCTTAACTCATGCGTTACCCAATGTATTGTTTTGGAACAATTATGGATCGAATATATGAGAATATTTGGGTTGTATGTTATCCTCTGCGTGTGACTTTGTATTCACTGAACATGTAATTTCTAATATGGTTCCATTATGGTGTGACTTTCAAAGTATTGATTTGGAATTGTCATAGGTCGAATGGATAAGTCCACTCTGTATGTTATCCTCTACATGTTGTTTTTTTATTGCTGAAGGTGAAATCACTAATCCATAATGTCAATCCTGTATGTTATGCCTTTCATTTTGCTTTATATTTAATGAATACATAATCGCAATCCAGATTCGAAATCATGCTATCCCCAATGTAATGTTTGGAATCTCTATAGATCGAATGAGTAACTACATCCCTTTTATGATATTTGCAATATATTATTATTGGAAAATAGTTTTACTTTGACTTGATATGTTACATCCATTTTTGATACGTTACCTTAGTATGGGACGAGTCGTAGAACCAATATAACCTTGTAAGCATTTAGATCTATGGGTTCTACAAAATGGTAACAATTTTAAGATTATGAAAACTATAACCACCATTTTTGAATTCTGGAATGCAAATATATAGATATATAATGGAGTTGTAAAATTTTCATCATTGTATGAATCAAAGTAACTCCATCTGAATGATTGCCGGAGTAGATTCGATGCATTTGAATGATTGCACGAGTAGATTTGAACATGCTATAAACGTTTTCTTTATATTTCTTATATGACCTATGAGAGAAGCATTCAAGGAAAGATTGGGTGATTGATGCTTATAAACACTAGAATTATTTTGTAAATGTTATCTTCTTATGTTTTGCGTTAAGTGCAAGCTAGCAATATGTTTTATAACTGAGTGGTCGAACATTAGATCATGTTTAGGGAACTTGGAAATGGTTCTAACTTTATTCCTTACCTTAGTGGGTTCGTCGCCCAAGCTCGAGGGTGACTCTAGGCGGAAGAACGCATGCCAGATAGAGTCAGTTGGTTGGGTGGAAAGTCGAAGCGAAGCTTTCAGTCAGATCATTCTTTAACTTAGAAAATGAAGTTTTAATTACTAGTTATTAGTGATAGTCGTTAAAGTGACTAGCTGCATTTATAAAATGAGTTTATATTTTCCTCTTTGAATTGTTGAATATTTTAATGCTAAGTTGTGAAGTGCAGGAAGGAGTCGTAATGAGGATGCAAATGATGAAACCGCCTTGGGGATTTTTGTCCCTTCGCCTATTGCTTGCACTTGGATCGCTTGATAAACACTATAAGTTCGGTGTTATGGTTTTTATTCATGCATAATTTAAAGCTTGTTGGTATATCATTATGTGAGTAAGACATCATACCTGTCATGCCTTTGTTAACTGCGGCTATTATGGGTGTATAGGAGTAAGGATGTGCTTGCAGGACAAATAGTTGAGTCATCCTGCAAGAAATGGACTCAAGATGATTATAAATGGGCATAAATTTTATGCACTTGTTTATGTCCCTGTATAGTCTGAGTATAAAGTAAGTGGCATGTGGATGTAATGATAATATCCTCTTGTTCTTTCTTGTGGTTTGCATTATGAATTGTCCTTTACAACTAAGTGGGTTTAGGAAGATGGTTATATGGCATAAGGATATCATGGGGAAAAATAAAGAATATGTATGTTATCTTTTAAGGATGTTTCATGATCAAACAACGTAAATGAGCTTAATCCAATTAGCATAACTAAGTCTTCGTGATGTAGAGAAAGTAGTTTCGTATTCCTTCTAAGAATCAAATTCAGTTCATTGGGATGTCACAATTTGAGTGTCCTTGATATTGTTATCGTAGGCGCTTTTGGTATATTACCTTTTATTTGTTCTCATAGTGATGAAGTTGTAGAAAGTATTTTTATGTATGAATTGAATCTACGAATGACTCTTTGGAAAAGATTGCTCCTTAATCCTTAATTTTGTATAGGAAGGTAATACTGTAAAAAGATAATTGGAAAAATGTCACTGTTATCTTACTAATATATGGTATGCACAGTAAGCCTTCTTCAGGACACTACGATGATGGAATTTTGTGAATTACGTTAAAAGATAATTCTCAAATGATTATTTTACATTGTGGATGAACTTTTCTTATCAAGGTTTCTCCTAACAGATTCGACTCCTCTGTAGTAATGGTGTAAAAAAATAAATAAATTTCTGCACACATTGGCACCTAGGTATAAGAGGGGCACTACATATGGTATCAGAGCATAGGTTGAAACAGTTGGGCCTATCTGAGCTCAAAATGATTCTACCTATTTTGTTTTTGTAAATTGATGAACCAGTTGGCTGGAGATAATAGGAAATCAGAGGACTCACATTGATCTACAACACTAGTACTATAAAGTGCAGCAACTTTAAGTAATTATACGTATTGGTTGACCCTGTAATTATGCAGGAATACAAAAATATGCAAAATGAATGATTAGTAGTAAGGCACAACTGCTAACACCTTTATGAACAAATTGTTGTTAACTAAGAACAATTGTTCTAGTTGGGACAATGGATTCATAGGAACTTCTCAAGTTTTGGGTCCATAAAACAACATGAATAGACCCTTGATGCTCCCCTACAAGTGCACATGGCAATAGCATTTGAGATTGCGGCCTAAATGAACATAAACATGAGGTAAAAATGTATCCTGGAATTTCTATCACTTTGCTTTAGAAATAATGGTGAATGAGGATATAAGATGCTATGTTGCGATTTGTTATAAAGTAGAATATGGGTTTCTTAAAGAATATCCGATTAGATTCCATTAACTATTGAATGAGTGCTAAGTGAATGTAGAAACCAAATGGAAAGGTTGCGGTTAGATGCAATGTAATATCGGGCATGCAAGAGAAGCCTAGGAAATCAGGCTGTGCAAACATGGAGACTATTGATCTTGCATACATACTCGTAAGGTATGAAACAAATCTTTCAAAGACATGTAAGTAGATTTACTTATGAACTTGGGCTATAGTGCAGCCAAGGTGAGTAATGAAATATGTTGTGCTTAAGAAATTAATAGAATGCCTTAGTGGTGAAAAGAATGCACTGGTATAAGGACACTTATCTGGTAAATGAGAAATAAAGTAAGACGTAACTTATGTTAAAGAGTTTGATGTTCTTTGAAGCAATGATATGATGTGCTGACCACTTATGGAGTGATTGCAGGAAATAAAAAGAAAAGGGTAGGGTTTGGATAAGGGATGCTTTTTACCATAATGTTGGACGGATGAGAGAATGCAGAGGCGAATGGTGGCTGTAGAGAGTTTGGTTCATCAGGTGTGAACAGGGTTGGGAGGCCCTTAGTGATTCTACACACTCTGATCGTGCTTGGGTACTTCTTCCAAGGACCCCTAAGCTGAATGGGGGTTGCAGGAAGAAAGTACCGGTATGGTTAGCACATATTTTCCATGCGGCAGGTTGAAAAGCGAGAGAGGCTTTTACCTGCAAGAGGCATGCTTCCGTGAGGGTAGGCCGCGGACTCGGTCACTCACGAGGATTAACTGAGGGGCGCGCAATGAGGTGTTGGCCTCATTCCTCAGTAACCATGAGTCTCTCTACAGCGTGGATTGGACTGAGTTAACGTCGTCTCATCCATCGTACTAACTCCCCACCATGAAAAGTGGGATATTTGAAGGGCATGAAGACGATCATGGCACCCTTGATATCGCCTGGAGAAACAAAAGAAATTATTAAACTATAAGGTTGTAAATAAGCAATAACTAAACAATAAACTTATGACTTGAAAATAAAGTAATGGAAAGTGTAACCTTATGACATAAAATATATATATATAATAATAATAAAAATAATAAAAATAATAAAAATAAAAATAAAAAGAAATCATGACAAACAAAATAAAAGAAGATTCTAAATATTAACACATTGCACACACAAAAATAGCAAATCAAAAGCAAAAATCTAGGAATAAGAAGATCCATTGAAATAAAACAAAAAAAAAATGAATCCAAAATAAGAATAAATCAAAATAATAATTTTACATTAAGCATAAATCTCAAAAAAAAGAAAAGAGAACGATATAAAGAAAGGAACAATGTGGGGAAAGGTATGTGCAATACAGGTAAAATGGTATCTATATGTTTCCTTATTGGCAATATAACTGACATGTTATGAAAATTTTATGGTGCTAGATTCCTGAGTCTTACATTGTTAACAACGTCGATGTAGTAGACATGCATATATATGCTTAAAATGCAGGTTTGGGTGCTTAAAAGCTCTTTTTTTTACACATTATATTATATGCTGAAATAATTCAAGGCTCTTATGACTATTACTCTTTAACAGATATATATTTATATATATTAAAAAGATAGCACAATGGGATACAATTGTAAAAAAAGCATGTAGATACAAAAAAAACCATTGCTAAAGGGAAAAACCCTTAGAAATCTTAATCCTTTCCATTTATATGTTTTGGAGCATCATATTATGATATCTCTCTCTCTCTCTCTCTCTCTCTCTCTCTCTCTCTCTCTCTCTCTATATATATATATATATATATATATATATATATATATATATATATATATAATGGGACATTAATTGGCTTTTCTTAAATATGTGAATATTGAGGTAATGCTTAGCTTGCACATAAGAGCTTTATATTATAAAAAAATGGGAATGTGCCACTTTTTCCCAAATGCTCTCCACCTTTAAAAAGGGCTAAAATAGTTAAATGGAAAGGGAAGTGCAAATAAAGAAAAAGCTAAGATGAATAATTAGAAAGGTTGTGTATACTAAAAGTAAAAGCTAAGTTGATTAATTAGAAAGGTAATATATACTAAACGAGAAGGGATTTTTGGTTGCCGAGAAATGGCAATATCATTCATCCCACATGCAAGTGAAGAAAAGAATTGGAGGGCCCAACAACCTTTTCAAGGAAGTTAAAAATGCAAGAAAAATATAAAAAAAACCAGCTCGGGAAGTGAAGAAAGAATCATGGTCGAGGGCATTCTGGGATTTGGGGAATTTGTGCCCTGCTCCATAAACACGAAGGGAGTCTCCGGCAACCATTCTGGTATCTGTGTTGAACCTTCCTTGTGTTATACTGTATCTGTTATTTTGGTATATGATGTTACGATCCCATGCTTTGGAACGGCATCGCTTGATCTCAGCCTTATGTTGATTCGATTTCATGCTTGATCCCAGCTTTATGTGGTCTTGTTTTTATGCTTAGTATCAACTTTATGTTGTCTCGATTTGATGCTTGTACTCAGTCTGGTATTTGTCCCAATTTTCATGGTTGATCCCAGTTCTGAGTTGTCATGATCTCATGGATGGACCGTTTATCTGTTTATGTGGGATCGCAGTAGTTATCTCTATGAGATTTGGGTGGATACAGTGATGGGAAGTTTTTATTCATGTTAAAAGGCTGGCAAGTTTTCCTTTGTGTTAAAATGTTGTTAGTATAGTCGATCTGATTGACTGGCAGGTACTTTGTTTTAAGAAAATGCTGTGTGGCTGCGATTTGGCAGACCGTGTGTATTTATCTGCAATCGTTGTGTTTTGTGTGACTAGCATTGGTATTTTCATGCCTTCAGAGCTCTGGTTATGGATTCTCAAGTCCATGTCGGTATGGTTGCGATTTGACAGACCATGTGTATTTATCAGCATTGCTACGTTGTGTGAGATCTTCTAGCTATCACCCTTTATAAATGGTCAGTGGTAATTGTTACCTTTTCATTTTATTTTTCTAGAAGCACAATATTACCTGCATTCATTTTTTGGCAATGTATTCATTATTTTGGGGAACCTAGAGGTTCTTTCCTTGCTGTAGTTTATTGATGTCCTTTGTTGTTTTTACTAAATACATTCTGGTGATCTCTATTTTTATTTTCTGGTATATACCAAAAGACCTTCGATATTGCATATTTAGATATTAGATCCAATTTGAGGGTTGTGAATGTCCTTGGGGTTTCTTGAAGTTGAATATGCCTAGAACCAGATCCATTTTTAGGATCCTCTATGCTGAAATGCATTACCCTGTATAAAAAATCAGACCCATTGCGGTGTGATCCCAAAGTATTGATGTGAAATCGCTAACCCAAACCTATATTCATGTCATTCCCAATGTATTTTTATGGATCGAATAGATGAAAATGTCCATTCTGTATAACATCCCTTGCATATTGCTTTCTATTCACTGAATACGTAATCGCAGTCCAGATCTTAACTCATGCGTTACCCAATGTATTGTTTTGGAACAATTATGGATCAAATATATGATAATATCCAGGTTGTATGTTATCCTGTACGTGTGACTTTGTATTCACTGAACACGTAATTTCTAATACAGTTCCATTATGGTGTGACTTTCAAAGTATTGATTTGGAATTGTCATAGGTCGAATGGATAAATCCACTCTGTATGTTATCCTCTACATGTTGTTTTTTTATTGCTGAAGGTGAAATCACTAATCCATAA
Organism: Pseudotsuga menziesii; assembly: GCA_001517045.1. Classification (NCBI taxonomy): domain Eukaryota; kingdom Viridiplantae; phylum Streptophyta; class Pinopsida; order Pinales; family Pinaceae; genus Pseudotsuga; species Pseudotsuga menziesii. The sequence continues at coordinate 93,547 of LPNX010499824.1, read as the reverse complement.
TGTCAATCCTGTATGTTATGCCTTTCATATTGCTTTATATTTAATGAATACATAATTGCAATCCAGATTCGAAATCATGCTATCCCCAATGTAATGTTTCGAATCGCTATAGATCGAATGAGTAACTACATCCCTTTTATGATATTTGCAATATATTATTATTGGAAAATAGTTTTACTTTGACTTGATATGTTACATCCATTTTTGATATGTTACCCTAGTATGGGACGAGTCGTAGAACCAATATAACCTTGTAAGCGTTTAGATCTATGGGTTCTACAAAATGGTAACAATTTTAAGATTATGAAAACTATAACCACCATTTTTAAATTTTGGAATGCAAATATATAGATATATAATGGATTTGTAAAATTTTCATCATTGTATGAATCAAAGTAACTGCATTTGAATGATTGCGTGAGTAGATTCAATGCATTTGAATGATTGCACGAGTAGATTTGAACATGGTATAAACATTTTCTTTATATTTCTTATATGACCTATGAGAGAAGCATTCAAGGAAAGATTGGGTGATTGATGCTTATAAACACTAGAATTATTTTGTAAACGTTATCTTCTTATGTGTTGCGTTAAGTGCAAGCTAGCAATATGTTTTATAACTGAGTGGTCGAACATTAGTTCATGTTTAGGGAACTTGGAAAGGGTTGTAACTTTATTCCTTACCTTAGTGGGTTCATTTCCCAAGCTCGGGGGTGACTCTAGGCGGAAGAACGCACGCCAGATAGAGTCAGTTGGTTGGGTGGAAATTCGAAGCGTAGCTTTCAGTCGGATCATTCTTTAACTTAGAAAATGAAGTTTTAATTACTAGTTGTTAGTGATAGTCGTTAAAGTGACTAGCTGCATTTATAAAATGAGTTTATATTTTCCTCTTTGAATTGTTGAATATTTTAATGCTAAGTTGTGAAGCACAGGAAGGAGTCGTAATGAGGATGCGAATGATGAAACCACCTTGGGGATTTTTGTCCCTTCGTCTGTTGCTTGCACTTGGATTGCTCAGTAAACACTATAAGTTCGGTGTTATGGTTTTTATTCATGCATAATTTAAAGCTTTCTGGTATATCATTATGTGAGTAAGACATCATACCTGTCATGCCTTTGTTAACTATGGCTATTGTGGGTGTATAGGAGTAAGGATGTGCTTGCAGGACAAATAGTTGGGTCGTCCTGCAAGAAATGGACTCAAGATGATTATAAATGGGCATAGATTTTATGCACTTGTTTATGTCCCTGTATAGTCTAAGTATAAAGTAAGTGGCATGTGGATGTAATGATAATATCCTCATGTTCTTTCTTGTGGTTTGTATTATGAATTGTCCTTTACGACTAAGTTGGTTTAGGAAGATGGTTATATGGCATAAGGATCTCATGGGGAAAAATAAAGAATATTTATGTTATCTTTTAAGGATGTTTCATGATCAAACAACGTAAATGAGCTTAATCCAATTAGCATAACTAAGTCTTCGTGATGTAGAGAAAGTAGTTTCGTATTCCTTCTAAGAATCAAATTCAGTTCATTGGGATGTCACAATTTGAGTGTCCTTGATATTGTTATCTTAGGCACTTTTGGTATATTACCTTTTATTTGTTCTCATAGCGAGGAAGTTGTAGAAAGTCTTTTTATGTATGAATGGAATCTACGAATGACTCTTTGGAAAAGATTGCTCCTTAAACCTTAATTTTGTATAGGAAGGTAATACTGTAAAAAGATAATTGGAAAAATGTCACTGTTATCTTACTAATATATGGTATGCACAGTAAGCTGTCTTCAGGACACTACGATGATGGCATGTTGTGAATTATGTTAAAAGATAATTCTCAAATGATTATTTTACATTGTGCATGAATTTTTCTTATCAAGGTTGCTGCTAACAGATTCGACTCCTCTGTAGTAATGGTGTAAATAAATAAATAAATAAATAAAATAAATAAATAAATTTTTTCACACATTGGCACCTAGGTATAAGAGGGGCACTACAGCAGGTTGTTGCCGAAAGGGCCAACTCTGTGGGTCTTTTGTTGGTGCGAATTTAAAGGTATAAAACCCGAGTTTTCCCTATAGCCCAACAATATGTGAAGAGGTTTAGGGGAAAACTCCCCTTCATGTTCCACCTGTAATAAGGACCAATCAACCACATGTTTAGTATCATAAACATATTTCTTTAATAATGATGCATGGAAATCATTATGGACTCTTATTTGTGAAGGTAATGCTAGTTCATATTCCACTGGCCCTCTCTTGGCCAGTATTTCAAAAGGTCCATAAAACCTAGGTGCTAACTTACCTCACCTTCCCAAGCTCAATGAGATATATTTTTCTTTTACCTTCAAGTAGACATGGTCACCTATTTGATAATATTTATCTTGTCTTTTCTTATCCACACAACTTTTCCGGTGGTCTTGTGCTTATTTAAGGTTCACGTGGACCTTGGTAACCAACTGTTCCAAGTCCTTTAATAAATAAGCCCCTAACATGAGTCGATCTATCGAGCTATCCCATGTAATTGGTGTTCTACACATCCGTCCATAGAGTACCTTAAAGGGACTCATCTTGGAGAAATTCTGGTAATCATTTTTATATGCAAACTCTGCAAGATGCATGTAGTATTCCAACTTAGTGGGGTTGTTCATGAGATACATCCTAAGCATGTCCTCAAAAATATGCTTTACCCTTTCTGTCTACCCATCTATCTATGGGTGATAAGCAGTACTAAACTTCAGTTGTGTTTCTAATCCGAAGTATAAATATCTCAAAAAAATTCCTATAAAATTAGCATCTCAATCCAAGATCATTGCCTTGGGTATCCCATGCAATCTAAATATCTCATTAAAGAAGATATAGACAATGTGTACTACCTTGTAGGTAAACTTCACTGGAATAAAGTGTGCTTCTTTTGACAATTTGTAAACTACTACAAAAATAAAATCATTTAGTTTCTTACTTTTCAGTAGACCAGTGATAAAATTCATACTAATGACTTCCCAATTTCATTTCGGAATGGGTAGTGGCTGCAACAATCCTAAAGGATGTTGATGCTCATCTTTTACCAACTGACATTCCTAACATTTCACAATGAAGAATGGATTGTTGGCCTTTAAATCAGGAAAGAAAAAGTGTCTCTTAACGATGGATATCATCTTTTGATATCTCAGATGCCCCGAGTAGGGTGTCTGATGAACATCCATGAGGATGCTAGACAAAATGTCCCCTACTTCTGGAATGTACATTCTCTCTTTGGACCTAGTAGTCATGTTTCATCTACCTTGTACTATTTTTGTTGTTGAAACAATCTGTCCTCTTGGAATTTCTTGAGGATTTCTACATAAAAAGGGTCAACTCTGTTGGTCATTGTAATCCTCTCATGCAAATACAAATCGATTTGATTTAAATTCAACTCATTTACCATATGATTTCATCGACTCAAAGCATAAGCAATCTAGTACTCTTTTCCCTTAATATGATTTATTTAGAAATGGTACTCACTAAGGAAATCCAACCATCTGGCTTTCCTAGCATTCAAATATGGTTGCTTGAATAAATACTTCATACTCATATTGTCTTTCTTTAGAAGGAATTTCCTTCCCATGAGGTAGTGCTTCCACATATTTAATGCATGAATGAAGGAAACTAAATCAAGATCATGTGTGGGGTAATTTTTCTCATGTTCTTTTAACTTTCATGATTCATAATAGATTGCATAATCATTCTACAGGAGGATTCCTTTGAGCCCTTCCTGGCTTGGATCTGTGCAAAAAACTAAATCCCCATCGAGATCCATAAATCGTAGTATCTGTGTGCTCATAAAAATCTACTTAATAATTTGGAAACTTTCCTCATGCTTGGTCATCCATAAAAACTTATTTTCCTTCTTCTGTAATGCAGTCATGGGACAAGCTATTCTCGAGAAGTTCTCAATGAAATTCCTATAAAATCCATCCAATCCCATAAAGGACCTAATTTCGGTGACACTAGTAGGGGTAGGCCAGTCTTCTATGGCTCTAAACTTTTTTGGATCCATAACTATCCATGTCTCTAAGATAATGTGACCCAAGTACTATATCTTTGGTTTGTAAAAAACACATTTACTAAACTTAGCGTAAAACTGGCGTTCTTGTAACAATCGTAGTACTATGTGAAGGTGTTATTTGTGTTCCTATTTACTCTTAGAGTAAACTAGGATGTCGTCTATACATACCAAAACAAATTTATCCAGATAATTACTAAATATACTCTTCATCATAGAAATAAATTTTGTGGGTGCATTGGTCAACCCGAATGGCATTACTACAAAGTCTTATTGCCTATACCATGTATGAAAGGTGGTTTTGTGAATATTCTAGTCGCAAATATGTACTTGATGGTACCCATATCGCAGGATAATCTTTGAAAATATCTTTCCTCATCCTACTTGATTGAACAAGACATCAATCCTAGGGAGTGGGTATCAATTCTTGATAGTCATCTTGTTAAGATGATGGTAGTAGATTCACATCCGCATCGTACCATCCTTATTCTTTACGAAAAGTATTGGTGCTTCTAAAGGGGACACACTTCATTGGATGTATCCTTTTTGAATCAATCTTGTAACTCTAGTTTAAGTTCCACCAACTTTAGTGCACTCACGTGGTAAGGGGCTTTCAAAGCCAGAACTAATCCTGGCATCACTTCTATGGAAAAGTATAGGTCTTGTTTTGGAGTTAATCTAGGGATTTCCTCCGAGAATGCATCCTTGAATTCTACAAGAATGGGAAATTACTCTATGCGTTGTTGTCTCTCAGCCTCTATGTCTTAGATATTTACTACAAAAAAATTGAATCCTTTTCTAATTCTCTTATGTGCTTGTAAGGAATATATCTATACACAGGATTGACTTGTGTAAGAAATAGAGAATGGCATGGTGTTGTTCTAACTAGTGCATGCCGATAAGTATGTCATATGATCCTAAGGGTAGGATGTTCAGGTTTACTTTCATTGTAAACCCATTCAGTTTTACCTCACAATCTTTAACTATTTCCAAAAATTTCTATCTCGTACCTATGGCCAATTGTACCATCCAATATTTATCACGTTTTACTTTGCCTAACTTACATACATCAACAATTTTAGGCAATACATAGCTCTGAAAAGCATTGAGGTCAATCGGTATTGAAATGGAAGCGTTCAAGATCTTACCTTCTATCTCAACAATGGTATCTTGATGGTCTGCCTATTGGCCATCCAAGGCTGCATAAATCCATGGTGTCCTAGCTATGTCCTATACCGTTGGTTCTTCTTGTAAGTTGTGCGATACCCCATTGGTCTTGTTCTTACAATCACAGGCAAAATGAGGCCCGCTACATTTCTAGCATTTGATCTGTAGGGGGGTAGGCTTGGATCCCCTAGCTACTACTATTTTGTTTCCTATACGGGGGTGGGTTAAAACTTGGCTTGTCATTTTCTGATAAGTTCTTAGACTTATATCTATTTTTTCTTCATGTTCTCTTGCCTTAGCTTTCCATGCTCATAGCAGAGCCCTGCTTTGTGCAATGTGGTGTCCAAGGTTTTAAGCATGTTGAACTCAATCCTTTCCTAAAATTTGGGAGGAATACAACCTAAAAACTCCTGGATTTTTACATTTTTGTCCTTGATGTTTTGTACATAATGTAAAATATTTAGAAATATGTTAATAAAATCATCCATAGTCATGGATCCCATACATAGCTCATGAAACTCTTTCACCTTTCTCTCGAAGAACCTTTTCGACATATATTTTTCTTGAAATATTTTGCGGAAGTTACTCCAGCATATTTCCCTTAGCTCATATTTCTTGGTATGTTTCAAATCTCTCCACCATCTTGATGCTTTTCCTTTTAAATTATATATGGCTAGCCGGGCCTTCATCTCACTAGAGTAGTAATGTACTCAAAAATATTTTCTCATACCTAACAACCATTCTTCATCTTTATCCCCCATGTTCACATCCCCTTCATAGTTCGGGGTTCTTATTTTTATGAACCCCCCCTAAAGATTGTCATCACTTCTTTGTTTCTTTCTGCATGGAGATGGAGAGTCATCACTCAAAAGACTATGATACTCTCCTTCTGGATCTTCATGGGTATGTTCCTCTTCTCTTTATTCTCTTGGGATACTGGTCCATTTACGATGAGGTTCCTTCTTGAACCTGTTTGTGGAATGAGTGGGTTTCTTATATGAGCTTCCTCCCATCGTATTTTGGAGCAACGCTTCATTGATTACTTGATGTCACTTTCTTTCATTCAGATTGTCATCTATGAAACTTTACAAGTCTGCTTGAAGGCATTGCATGGTTTTCATAATGCAAGAATTCAATTCCACCACCAGTTCTACTTCCTAGGTGGGGGTATTCGAATTCCCTTGTTGGATATTATCTTCTTCGGTGTTCATGATCTGAACTATTATGTAAAAATTCCTGAAATTGGAAATTTTAAATAACAAGAAAAATTTATGTTAGTTATCAAAATTTAAAACATACTTTATTTTTCTTGCAATGAATGTATGGCACATCCATTAGGTCTCTTAGTGTTGAAACTAGGCTCTGATACCACTTGTAATGTCCCCAAAAATTGAAAATAAAATAAAAATTAGTAGGCTAGTCAAAACTACCTATGCTGGACATTATGGGACTTGGGGAATGTGTCGTACTTTATTTATACTGCTTGTTTCATCGTAAGATGTTCTTATGTCTTGCTTCCTTACTTTTCGATATGATTACTGTGTTTAATTATGATGTTTAAATGTTTATTTAATATGCTTTTATTATTGTTACACAATTCTATGTATGCTCGATACTTTGATTATGTGATTTATTGATTTTCACATGTTTTTATTGTCGTAAACATGATTTTGACTTAACTTTGTTAATGGATAAAGGGGTGGAGTGGCATGCCTATTTATCCCATGTAACTACCTGAGAGGTAATAGTTTATACTTTTTTAACGAGCTTACTTATTTTTGTTGAACTAAAGCACTTCTTCTTTTTTACATGCAAGTTCACTTAGTGTTAGGAAACTGATTATAACAAGTGGAACGGAAAGCATACCATTTGAATTACTAGTGCACATATTGGCATATCTATCCTATCGACATTAAACTACTTAAAATTGTGATTATTACAGCGTGTTTATAGTCACATGGTCCTACAACACTTATTTACTATGGTGTAAATGTTCTTAAGACCCGTTCATATCCTATCATATGTTTCTTACAGTTCATTTTAAGGTTTGTAATACTCTGTACAAAAAAAAAAATTGGCTTAAAAAAAATATCCCGTGGCATATTTCATATGCCATGGTTTTAGGGCTTAAATCCTAAAGTCATTGATTCATGTAATAATTTTAAACCTTATGTTAAATTGGGGTTGCAAGTTTATAACATAGTCCATGGACTATACGAATATGGGGTTGGTATTCATTAATGGTGGCCAGGGTGGCACTCTCTATGTGCCTTTGGAAAGGAGGAAGCCACACTTAGGGATTGTCCCAAGCATTAGTTTGGTCATTTCACAACATTTCTACTTGCTCTCTGCTCTATTTCAGTTTGAAGGAAATGGTTTCGATGGCTTTCCCACATGTATGATTGTGGTTTTGTTTTGCAACATTAGTTCCTTATTTAGCTCCTTTTGATATAATACTTCTCATTGTGGCCTTTCTTTTGTGCTTGCAGGTTACAGGAGTGGTGAGGGAAAATGTGGTTTGTTGTTTGAGGGAAAATCCGTAAGAAAATCCATACCATTGCGGTAATCATGTTGCACAAATATTCACTTGTCACCTCTTGGCTTCATGTTTATGACTGAGTTCTCACTCGTTGATGATTGAGTTTACTTGAGTCTAGCTCCAATGGATGCGATTGGGTTTTTGGGGTTCTATTGTAACTTAGAGGAAATTTGCATTCAGAAAGCTACCGTCATTTGGGGTTTTATTAGAAAGGGTTTTCATTTTTACTTCGGGCCTAAATCATTTAGAGGTACAAGGATTTATTAATGCCACTCTTTGTATTGAAAGGGACACATGGGTAACACCTTGACAGGCTCTGTGCATTTTGTTATTTAATGTATTCGTTATGAATTCTAGCCATGGGAAGCACTATTGCTTTCAATGGTGCAAGATCATAAGCAACGATTGTGTACACCTTTTTAATGATTTATAACGACTGGGTTTATAAATAGATGTTGCGTTGATTTGTAATGGTTGTTATTCTTAGTCAATATGGATTGGGATTCATGTAAGCATTGATTTAGTGGGTGACTTGTGTACAATGTTATGGCTTGGGACCATTCCATGATTGGCATTGGTAGTTTCCATTGAAGCTGTGATAGCAAAATAGGTTCATACTTATAGTTTATTTTTTATTAATGAGTAAATGGAAAGTAATGTCGATTGTGGGTGTAAACCTTGTGTTGGCAATTGTTGTTGTAGGTTAAATTGTTGATAGGGTTTTAAGCATTGAATAGTTATTTTAGTTGATTTTTAGGTTATGTATGGGGCTGAATCCATAGATTACAGTGTGTATAAAATATAAGGGTCTTACGACCTCTGGGTAAAGAATTTAAGTCTTAATTACACCATATGTATAAATTGTGTATATCATGGCCTTGTAGAATGTTTAAGGGCACTAGAGGATTTGATCCTAGGTAGATTACTGTGATGAGGGTTATATTTAGATGGGTTATGATTTTGGGCTTGAATGCCCATGGGGGTCGATACTGCGATGCTTGTGCAATTATATAGTTTTTAAATTAATACTGTAATTATATTGTGGTTGTTTTTAGTTGGTTGTTGTAAGTAATATTATGTGGACATTTTATTTTATGGCATACGATTTTTCTTATGTGGATTATAATATTAGATGGTTTGAATTAATAATCATGTAATGGTTTTGTAATGTTGATAATAACATTACTGCAAGCATAGATGTAGCTAGTTTTAATGTTATAAATAGTGGTCCATTTATATGGTCTTGATACTTGGAATGTTAATGTATTTGTGATAATTAATAGATTCATGGAAAGTGATAATGTTTATCTTTATTGTTGGAATGTTTATCTTAGCTTGGTTACTTTAAAAATTATGGTTATTCTTAGATAAAGAATACTGTGTTTATAATATTGTTAAATTAGTGTTTAAAGTTTGGTTTTATACTTGATATAACATATATAAAGAATTCATTAGATTCTATTTATATTATATCAGTTTATTAAAACCTATAATTAGTTTTGTTTAAAAGCTTAACCTGAAACTAGCCTTTACTTCTAAACAAATCTCTATTGGAAATATGTAATCTTCCAGTATGATTCCTAAAACAAATAAAGTATATAGGAACTGTTTTTAGAAATAAAACCTAAGTTGTAAAAGAAAAAGGTTAAAGATATGAAAGATAAATACATAAGTAATAATAAAAGAACCAAAACCCTGAGTAAATATTTGAACAAGAACTGAAATTACAGAAGTAAAACTGAAAGAACAAAACCTTTGATAATTCTAGCACAGGCAATCATTTACAGCCTAGGGTTTATAATTTAATATTTAAACCATATTTAATAATTTGATAGGGAAAAAAAAGAATGGTACATAGGGTTAGAACATATAATATAAACCCTTTCATAATCTATCCAAAACTTGTTATAGGAATTCAAATAGGCAGTCCAAAACCTCATACCTGAAAATTGAAGTCCCTTTAATGGATGAAGCCTGCACACTCAATTACCTAGTATTAAAAATTCATAGGAATATGTGACCTCTGTATAGACGACTGAATCACTTGGGAACTACCATGTTCCACCCAACCATGACCCGAAACCGTTCCTGGATTTAATCTGGATCCCCTCAAGTAGGTTCCAACATGCAAGTAGCTTAGAGATCCTAAGGTGAGGTTTCCCTAATTATTATATCATGTCTGGATTAGTTCTCCTTCTTCCCATTATGGAAATGTTCTCCAAGAAATATCTTGAGAATCAGCAATAATAATAATTACTGCAAAATTATAGATGAGATCCCCATGCCTCTCTTTGGCTTGGGACTTTATAGACAGACTTTTCAGTCAAAGGGGTAGTTAAATCAAGAATCACTTCATTTCTTGATTTAACCCTTTTTATTTAATTTAGTACTTTTAATATTTTAACTTGGGAAATTTTAACTAGTTCCTAATTTCACTTTTATAGTTATTATACTATTTAATTTTTATCTTAGTAATGATAGTAATTGATGGAACTTTTCCTTCTTTCTCATATTATTAATATTATTACTCGGTGTACTCTTTATACATACTCTGCATAAAATATATAATAATATATTATTTGGTAACCTTTGTCTTAGGGTATCACATATTATGATCGCTAGACTTACGCCAGTTTCTTCATTAAAGTCATGAGGTAGAGGGTTAGGTCTACTAGGATAGGAAAATCTAAACATCCTCGCTTGTTGGATTCCCTCGTATAGCATGGCAGTTCTTCAGTACTTGATGAGAATACAAAAATTCAAATTTCATGTAATTAGTTATAACTAAGTCAGATGAGATTGATATTTTTCTCGAGTTGTTTACAATCGGGAATCATTAATTCTTTTCAGTAAATCTTAGTGCTTACCAGAGCCCATACTCAACACTAAAATTAGGGAGTTACAAACTTATTGCAACTATAGAGCTCTTCGCTTAACACTAATGCTAGGATGTACTTGTAGGATACACCTAGGGATACAATGGCCAAGGATCCGATGTTCCAGATCTTATGCTCAACATCAACATGGAAGGCTCCAAGGATTATTCCCAAGATTTCCAAATTATCTTTTCATGTGTTCCAAAGCTTCATGCTCAACACAAATATAAGTGCCCATGTTCTCAAGAGCTTCCTGCTCAACGCAAAACATTAATTTATGCATGTGCTCCAGATCTCCTCACTCAACACAAAACATCTCATCAATCATGTGCTTCAGGTTCCACGCCCAACACAAGAAAACATATATATATATATATATATATATATATATGTATGTATGTATGTATGTATGTATGTATGTATGTATGTATGTATGTATGTATGTATGTATGTATATCATATGCAATTGGATTGCACCTAGTATATCGAACAAATCTGTATTTTCATATGCAATGTACTCTTCGACCTAGTATATCAAAATAAAACATGAAGGTCACATCATAATCAATGGGCTCATGCCCATAAGTGTTAGGTCCAAAAATTTGAGATATTACATGTATCATATATTAACACCCATGGGTTTTTTTTCTAAAAACAATCGTGCTCCAACAAATGGTATCATAGAAATAGGTCTCAAGTTTGAAAACTTATTCAGTTAACAGTGGGGGGGTATTGTTCACATTTGCATCCAACTCTCCCCATGAGTTTCAGGACATGGTTTCACTAACTTATCTCAGTACATATGTACTCTAAGTATATCCTAAAAATATAGGTGGGACATATAGGAAATGGGGAAATTCATCCCCTCTCCTGGATAATCTTGTGATCAAGTATATGTATTGCTTTGCGGACTAGAACCACTAATCAAGAACGACCCTAAAAGAATGTTGACATTGATCCCAATATTGAATCAATTGCATCATCATCTAGAAATGACACCTCAATGATGTAGCATCCTCATAAAAATTTTGGAGTCCAACTGTGGAAATTGAGCCCAAGAGATAGAACAATAACACTCACAAAATTGCTAATCAAACATGCAAAATTCACACCAAAGGAGACTGAAATTGGAGCATAACACTAATCTTTATTGAGTAAGTGTACAATATCCAAACTTGTGAAGTAATAGGATTCTCAAATAAATAATTACATGATAGGTTTGAATTCATAAGGATTATATTCGAAATAGTAAAAAAGAAGGCTTACAAAATCTAGTCAAATCCCCCATAGGTGCATAAAGTAGTTTCCAAATCTATGAAGATGCTCACGAATTTGCTGAGTCAAGTGGGTAAGATAAAGAGTGATGGAAAGAAAAATCATACATTCTTTTATTTGGAGGAAAGGAGGGAGGATTATGTGGGAAAAAAACAAGGCAGTTACACCTAGACTAGCTTTTCCTTTTTCCTTAAATCAGTTATAAAGCAATGCAAATGTTACCGCTGATTTTAACCCACATGATTGATCATACTTTTATGGCATTACTTGTCCCTATGCAGACTCTTTGGACCTAATGGACTATTTTTGTACCTTTGATGTTTCCAACATCATCCCTAAAAACACCTATTATTTGTTGTATGCAACTTTTAATACCTTTCTCGCGTATATACACGAATATTACCCTTAAACCTATGTACATCGGGATGTGTGCATAAGTCCAAATATTTTGGTTTTTTCCTTCATGTGGATACGATTCAATTGTCTCTTAGCCTTCCATATGCCTCGATATCGCTTGGATTTGACCTTCTATTACCCCATTGAAGCACTATATAAGGGACCCCTTGGATACATTGAAGGGGGAATTGAAGACCAAGAAAACTATAGTCCATTATTTCCATAGCTTGCTTGTACTTGAGTCTTCATCCCTTTGTCCCTTGGCGAACTTTGTGTTCTTCCCAACTTTTCCTTTGTTTCTGAGGTTTCTATTAATAGATGGAGAATTAAGGTGGTGGAGGCCCAGGTGGAGGACTCATTTTCTCCGGTTTGCAGACGTGTCGACAGATGTTGTCACTTATGTGATCTCTGATTTTATTAATAGAAATATCTTTTTCCTTTCCAATGATGTGCATTTAAATGAATATTGAATCCATGGATGTGTTTAATTGCTTATGCATTATTGATTATATATTCTAAAGTAGGACTAACACTATATTATATAACATGCTTTCCTTGTTTACTGTTGTTGAGAGTAAGTTGGTAACGCAAGTGGGATTAGAAAAAGCTCAACGGGGATCTACTTCAACTATCCGGAATAAGGTATGTTTCAAGATCCTTTAGTGTTAGATGTTTTATTTCTCTTGCATATTGGGAAGGGATTGATTTTTGCAGTTTCTCTGTCTATTGTGGTACACCCCAAGCCATAGGTAGTTTTCTCCATAACAGAATTGGCAACTCCACTGGGGAAGTTCCTAGTTTTTTTTCTTTGGGGGTTTTCAACATTAAATGTGCTTGTATTGCTCTGTTTTCTCTATTTCTGTGTCAGGTCTATGGGCATGATTTCCCATTAGTGTCCTGTAGGAATAAATTTTATCTGAGCTTGTCCTTTTACCTTATTTTTCTCTCTTTTTCTTCCTGTATGCGGGTTTTTCTTTCACAATCGCGTATACACATGGGTTTTCCTAGAATAGTCACATATGTATGTAGGTTTACTAAGAACAGTATTCTATGCCCTAATTTTTTCCTTTTTTGGGAAGATTATGTGTTATTGTGTGAGTTTGGATGATTGCTGAGTATTCTTTGATGCTTCTAGAGTCTGTATCTCCCCTCTGTTTCTGACCAGAGACTCTTTTTTATTTGATTTTTGAAAATGCTCTTGTCATTTCATTTTCTATTTTTTGTTTTAAGATTAGTGCATTAGGTCTCTTTTTCCATAGTACTTTGCTTGGGTACTTTCTGTGAGTGGTTGTAGAGTCTGAGGGTGGTAGAGTCATATTTTTTCTTTTTATCTCATTTAATTCAATAATACAAAAAGAATTTTCTTTTTGCATAGTTAGAATTATTTGCATTTTGCATTATCATGGTACTTGCATTAGGTTTGCTTGGTGAATATTAGTCAGATTTTCATATAGGAATTATTGCATATACATTTGAAGGAAACATTTTGCACTTCACGTAGTAGCATACCCTATTTTTCATTCGACATAGTGCATTTGAATTAATTGTTAGGTGTGCATTTTACTTCTTGTTGTGTCATAACATCATTAGTTGCTTGACCATTTACCCTTTGAGTAATAAAACCAATTAAAATCAATGGATAATAAAATGAATTACACTCTTTTCTTTTCTAGGGTGCACTAACAAGACTAGGTTTTAGGGTCTTGGAATAGTTCATTGTGAGTTAACTCTCCAAGACCACTAAATGAGACAAGTAGGTGTATGTCTAGGTGAGAGTGTGAAATCCTTTATATAATTAGTGTTTCTTAGTATCCTCTTATTACAAGGGAGTTAAGAACAAGGAATTGTGAGAAATTATGATTGGGATGACCCATGATTGTGATTGATTAGCACTGGAAATATTTCCAAGATTGTATTTGTATCTGGGGACCTTTGAGGTATTGGCTAGTGCACCCCTGGGGTACTAGTTATGCTTTCAAGCTTCAGGCATTGTCACCCTTCCCATACGGTCAATCTCACCTGCGAATGTCCTACTGAGCATTGATTATATCGAGGTGACCTTAGTTTACTTACCTAGGTTATCGAGGGGGTATTGATAGAGGTTATTTTGCAGGTGTCCTAGCCAGGTAGGGGTAAGACAACACAGTCGCTATATGCGTCGAAGTTGAGGGCCACTATAATTTTTTACGAACCACTGCTTCTTGTGTATGGGAGTCTCAATCCTCCCCTAGAAGAGACATACCTGATTCATTCAGGAGCTCACATATCCTACCCTTGGTTTTCTTTTGATTTGGATTTACATTTTTAGGTGTATTCTCTCTGCATGCTAGTTTGCCTAGGTTTTGCGTAATTAGATCGATTATTTTTATTTTTTGAGCCATTGTGGATTCAAGTGTGGCAGCTCGCCATTCTCGTTGTTTAGAAAGACTTCCACATCTCCTCCTCCTTTGGGAGAGGGAACTAGACATTTTGGGCAGACTACTTCTCACTTTGATTCACACACCATGGGAAATCACAAGGATGATATTATAGAGATGTCTTCTCCACCTCATGAGGTTGGGAAGGAAGATCCTACTAGCACATATGGTCCTTCCACTACTACATTTTGACCAAAAATCTGACAATCGTATTGTCATATTTTTGACACTTCCCTGTCGCATGCACGACACTATGATTTTTTTTAAGCATCGGTGGATTTTTGTCGGTTATCCGACATCTTTTCAATTCATCGGTAAAGAAACAGCTCAGTTTACCATCGGTTAAATGTAAATCATCGGTTATCCGACATCTAATTCATAATAAACTTTAAACGTAAGCATTGGTTAAGCGACTGTGGAGAAAACGTAAGCGTCGGTTAAGCGACAGCATGGCCGTTGAAGAAAGCGACAATATTGAATTTTTTTTTTTTAAAATCACCTACAGGTCGTCGCGTAACTGACGGCCATAAAACATAAGCGTTGGTTAAGCGACAGCATGGCCATCGGTTAAGTGACAGCATGGCCGTCGGTTAAGCGATGGCTATAAGTGTTTTTATAAAAAAAATCACCTACAGGTCGTCGCTTAACCGACGGATATAAGTGTTTTAAAAAAAAAATACAAATGGCATATGATAAGGGGCATATTTGCTTGTGATCAATTTGTGTTGGCTGACAAACCTATCAAGAAAAAGATTTGGCTTGGGCATTCATAAAATTGAAGGAAAGAGACTAGCATATTAGGGAAGTGGCAGAGTTGCGGGATATGGTTAATAGCATAGCGGGTGTCATTTTCAATGAGACTAAGCTCCTCAATTTAAAATTGTTAGAACAATGAAAGTGAAATTACTGCTTGAATGAAACTCGATGTATTATTTCAGAATCTAATTTGACCTTCCATCTTTAGAGAGTAACCTTAATATTTGTGTTTCTGAAAATGTTTATACTCTAGCTATAGATAGACTATATAAACATACCCTACCAGGTAGGATGAGTCCCATAGAAATCATCATTCAGGACTGGGAAAAATCTATAAAATAATTGGGAGCGTCACAACAAACAAGTTGGTGTTAGTAATTGTCTGAAGGATTTTTCTTGCTCTAATTCACAAAGGAATCACATAGCATCAATGTCCTTATGTACAACCAATATGCTTCAGAACTTGTATTCTCTTAGTGAAACAAATCCTTTTCATTGATAAATAAGATAAAATATGTGGCCCTGTATGGAGAGAATTCCCAAGTCACCCCTTCCAGATGCCACAGTTTCGGATAGTTTAGTTACCCTCTTAGGAAGTTGATATGCTACAAAGCTCAAACACTCCTATCTCCTTGCTCTACTAATCACCTATATGTCAAAGAGAACTTCTCCACCAACTTGGAGGAAACCATAATATCATGGTTGGTGAGTTCACATTCACCCAGAGGATGAACTATATCAAATTGCCTAATTGATGTTTTAGTTTCCAAAGTACAGACCGTAAGAAGAAAAAACTAACTGTCCCCTAAACAATCCATCATATAACTTCAAAATTTTAAAACATATTTACCTTGAGGAATACCCAGTGCCATCGGAACTTCCTTCATGAAACTGTAAATCATGAGCTAGATTTTCACACAATGTCACATACTTGCCACAAGGATTACAATACTTTCTTCTATTCCCATAGATGTCCTGTAATAAACATGTACACAAAATCATAAGCCTGTCACTCCTGTATCTATCTCCAAATAGTTATTTTAGAAAGCCAATTTAATATTGAATCTTCCTTGATGAAATAAGTTGAAATTTTGATGAAATAAGCCTTACCAGATGTTTATCAAGTTCTATAGCTCGCAGTAAAAACTCACAATAACCACATGTAACAATTCACTGAAGACACTTGTCACGTTCATGGATGACTAGTAATTCAAGTTCTATGGATACACCACACTATGAACACGATACCTGTAAAGGTGAAGTACATTAAAATTGATAAATTGAAATTGAAATTTATATTAATGTCCACTAAATACCAAACTAGTTCCAAAAAACTTAACATCCTTTGAGAGCAAGCCCATAGAGGAATAGGGGGTGTACAAATGTTAGTGACATCATCTTAAGATTTGTACCTCCTCTTTCCCAATAAGTTGTTACAAATGTTAGTGACATCACCTTAAGCTTTGTACCTCCACTTTCCATTCCGGAAAGGGGATTGACAGAAATCATATATCTTGTAAAGAAACTAAAACTGGCTAGAGAACATTTAGGAGAGATCAGACAAAACATACATGTATGCCCAATAATCTAGAGTATATCAAGGTGGCTTTCAAACATTAAAAATTTAATGATGAAATCTATAATATATATTAAAAAAAAATTGAACAATAACCTACATTGAAATAAATGCTGCATATCTAGTTTTCAATAAAATAAAGAAACATACAGGAGCATGGGTATCCTAGAAGTGTTCTGTAGCACAACTTTTTGGAATCATATCTCCACAAACACTGCAGTGCTCTAAGTTCCGTACATAGTGGCCATGGTGTAAATCAATGTTTGAAGCTGGCACCTCTCTCCCAATACATTAGTAAGGAGTGACAAAGTGGGAATTTTAGCTCCCTAAGAAAGAGACAAGAGGAGACAATTCATACCATGGCTCAAAATAGGGTTGGTTGAGGTGGATTTCGATCCCTTAAATGATAGGAATCCTCCCAAAACATGACCAGGGAATGAACTATCCACATGTTAAAGGTTCCTAACATACCTAGGGAGCACAAAAATCACGTCCCTCATGGTAATGGAGCATGAAAACCAAACATGACATTTTTAGGTGTATCAATGTATTATCCACCACTGCGCAGAGGTCCCTCTGGTTACTACATCAATCACCTTGGCCTTATGAGCCTCAAAGACTCATGCCTTTATTTTCTCGAGAAAGGTGTCCACCCTTTCTATTCCATCAAATTTTGGTGGATCGTGCAACTCTGACCCGATACAACTCTGTTCTTGAGTATTAGATTATCGCATGTTAATACAACAAGGCAAGTGACATGAAATGATTTATCTCTTAACCAGATGGGAGTGGTGTTATAAGGTTTTAAAATGTCTTTATTTTTTCTCTAGATCCATGGTAAGCTTATGTAACATCTCATGGCTGAAGAGGGAGGCAGTTGATTTTGATGGCACTTATGTCAAATAAAAAGAGAATAATGAAATATGGCAAATTAGATAATTGTAATGGGATGAAAAAGGTACTCCAGAGAGAGTTGATGACTTGAGCAGCTGAGTCCCTTTAGCCCAGGACATTATACAAATGACATCCCTAGTTTCTCAATTTGGTCCTTTAGTTTGACAGATAGGAAGTGGGATCTTTTCTGATTCAGATGTAGTTTGGGCTTGTCTTCGAGTTCTGTTTGTGATCCAGTCTATCTTCTAATGATGTGTTTTCCTTTTCAATAAGACAATAAGGTAAAACACAAATAATTTTAATTGTGGAAGCATGTGTGTAGCTAACAGGAACAGATAAGTAATAACTAATAATTAATGAAAACTTAGATTTGATTTCATTGAAATTCCCCTAGTTTTCCCAATAGTTGGGCCAGGTTTTGGTAATGATTTTTGGGCTTGATCTATTTTCAGATAGAACTATTTGTCATCTCATTTAAATATGGAGGGATATAGAGACCCAGAAGCATGAAATGTGTGATGGGATTATATAGATTCAAGAGAAGAGTATGGTAGAATAAGAACTATAGAGGCATTGATGGAAAAGGGTAACTCTAAGAAGGAGCAGCTTGAGCTGGAGTGGAGTAGGAAAATAAAGGATTTGGTGAGTTAACTTGCTAGTTTAGGATAATACGAGGAACATAGGGAAACTCATTTATAAAGGAAAAAGAGACTGTTGAAGTATCAGAAGGAAATTACAAGGAATGCCAAGTTACTATTGCATTGCACTATCATTTGCTTCTGTACCTGACAAAGAACCTTCATGAATATCAACATAATTATCAACTCTGACAGTGTTATAGAATTTCAGGCATATCAACATCAATATCAATAGTGTTAGAGAACTTTCACATTTTGTCATCCCAGGGATCTGGGTGCCAATAGAACCCTGCAAACATCAGGATCCCACTACTAAGTAGCTAAACTGACTGGAATGGTCAAAAACAGTTTGGGAATTAGATGGTGGCCTGAGAATAACTTGAGGAGAATAGGATGAGTTCTGTCTTGCAAATATTCCATTTTGTTGCCACATGTTTTCTATTTGAAAGCATACAGAAGCATATAAATTAGTGTCTATTTTCCAACAGTGATCCATTTAACTTGGATTCTAGGAGAGCTTCAACAGGGACAGTCCATCCTGGTCCTTAGCCCATTATGGTAGAGTGCATTCTATAAATACATTATATAAAAGCATCATTCATTACAAATATATTTTCAACTTATTCCATAAAAGTTAGGCACCTTTTAAATTTTTTAAATGTTTTACCATAGGCTCAGTTCAGTAACTAACAAAGTTTTATACTCATTGGGAGGGAGCTACATATTTTTCAGATTTAGTTATCACATCCTGATCTAATGTGGGCTTGATTTCTATTCCACTCACTATTCCCCATAAAATTTTAAGTAAGGAATGTTGTGTCCCCACCATTTTGTCTCATGGTTACCTAGATTTCTTAGGAAATTGAAAGACAGTAGTGTGTCAAAGCAACTGGATATAAATCAAAATAAAAAATAAAAACATATCAACAAAACTAGTCATGATTCTCTTTTGAATGCAAAATCAATCCTTGTTTCTAGACTGCCAATCAAATGAATTCTATCTCATTAATGTCTAGATTTTTTACGATAAACAAAGCTGCATGAAAGAAAAAAAAATATAGAATAATATTAGTCATCTTTATGCTATTTTAAATACAAAACCAATCCTTACTATTCTTACATATTAGGCATTTCAAGAGCATGAACAGTGCTTCCTCTAGACACAAGATAATCTATCAAGAAAAAGTCAAATCAAAGACTACTAGCACAAATATCAAGTGATTCTTCCCCCATGCCAATATAAAACCTAATTAAATTTCACTTATAGTAGAAAACAAACAACAATTAATTAATATTTAACATAGACATTATTCCCTTCTCCAAAAGTTGAATAAGTGAGAACACACCTGATTCAAATATTATACACCAGTACAGTTGAACTTTTGCAGCACTATTTACTTATCAAATAAAATGTTCAAATGGAAAGAATGTAGATAGATACCTTGATAGTTTCTACCAAACCCAACTTGCACATCCCAAACATTACCATCAGAAAATATCAAACATAAAAGAGATCAATAACAAATTCACATTTTTGTATATCTGTTTGATGGAACACATCAATACAATTGGAGAAGATACAAGTCCACTAAACAACCAAAATATAGGACCTATTCTTAGAATTATTTAATAGTAAACCATAATAAAAACACACAATTACAATAATCCAAAATGTCATCAACATTGGAAACTGAAATTTATAAGGGCATAACCTAGTTAGGATTTCATTCTGTTGGGAAATGAACAAGATAGGGATAAACCCAGAAGATGCTTTCAAAAAAGCACACTCATATGCATTATTGTACTTTGGAATTTTTGGCTATTACAGAAAATTTGTCACAATTTAATTGGGCTTTTACAAAAGTGACAAGTCATATGGAACCATAATGTTTTTTGTATCAGTTTCCTAACTTTCATCTGGACAATTCCCATAGAGCTACCACATCACCTAAATATGCTAGGAGGTATATACTATAAGCATTTAATATACATAGTTCATCAACATGATCTCAATAGGTCAAACACCTTGATTTCCATGTTTTCATTATTTTGCTCAAAAATTTCCAAGAGACTATTTCAATGGATTTCTGACTAGAATTCTCTTGGAATAATGCCACAGCAAAGCATTTCTGACATTCATTACTCTTTTTTATTGTGATATATTAAATATCCAAATTCACTTGTAAAGTCTGGTTTATTATGAGGAAGCAGGATGCGTAATATTTTGGCAGACTATTTCAAAATTCCATGACCCATAACTTAATATAGGTTGGATTTGTCACAACATATTTTATTCACTATATCTCTGTTGACACTACATTTTTCGGTGTTTGCATTCACTTGTATTCTTAGGAACAATGTGAGTTTAATCTAGAATCCCAGTCTATAGCATTTTGATCCAGATAGTAGGTGCTAGTCAAGTATCAATTAAATCAATCCAATTAACAGCTCTACAGAAGCCATGTCCAACTTCAAAAACAAACTTGAGGAAAGACACTAAAGAACTGTTGTTAAACAAAAAATTTAATGTCTGATTCAGAGTGCAGCATATTACAAACAAACTTTTGAAGAGGCATCATGAACCTACCCATTACCTTAATGCCAAGAAAATGAAGGTTGAACAAAGATTGGCTTGCAACTAAAACCGTGCTTGAAATTGGGTACTGATGGCCACAGGCTATAAACCAACATTAAGGGCAGCTGGGCTTTGGTGACAAATAGCCATGCCGACAAAGAGATTGGGAGCCAGGTCAAAGAGGATTTGAAAGCAGTTGAATAGTGCCATAATGGTGATTTAAACCATTTACTGCCACCTATTAGTGATGATTAGAGGTAGTAGAGTTTTGTATTTCAAAACAATTTAAATGCTCAGATTGTATCAAGACAGCCCAAGGAGGGGAAATAATTATGAAGGGAACTGCCCATCATTCAAGGGAGCAATGTTGCCTGCAGCCTCACAACTGTAACCATGTTGGAAGGTAGGGAAAGACTGTCCATGTTCAGCTATAATCCAATTGAATCAAGACATTTATGGGTTATCTCCCTTGTCTCCTGTCAGAACCATCCAATTCATGTATCAATCTACCAAGAGTTTCACAGTGGAAGGTCCTCAGACATTTTCTGAAGAACAAAAAACATGCATGGGAGTCAAAAGGGCAGGTTGAAGAAGCAGGGGCAGAGGCAAAGAATCCCAAGCCCCCGCCTCATACCCCGAAAAAAATAGGGAGGCTGGGAAAGGTCCATAGACCTATTAAGGTTGAGTTACTATTGGGAGGCAAGGCAAGTTCACATATAAGAACACAGAGAATCCACAAACAAGATCATCAACTACTCAAGTTCATGAACAAATTGATGCATGCAAACATGAAGGTAAGGCTCCAAGAGAGCAAGGGAGCATCTGCTATAAGGGTATATTATGGTTTTACCTAGGGAATCCTAGAGACACTCATGGGCAAAGGAGCATCATCCAAAATTATTGATTCACACTGGGAACTAAAAGATTGTTCAACTGGGTTTGTAGAATATTCACTGATAACAAGAATCTAGATATCTCAAGTGAGAATTATTTTCTATGAGAACTCCAATTATAAAAGGATATCCACCAATTACAATGGTAGACATAAACTTCATGAGGAACACTATTAAAGATTGTGAGAAGCAAGCCATTCAAACTAACAATGGCCTAAATCATCCGAAGGAGGAGACAGGGAACCAAGGAGGATAGAGTGACCAATCTAGTGGACCTTGTCCAGTACTCATCAAACAATATGGAGAAACATCTAAGAACCTCAACTTTAGGTGTCCCATGCATTATGAGATCGTAAGGAAGTAGATTGACTCCCCTAAGAATCTAGGGATTCCCTCAATACCTCCTTTCTTGATACCAACATGAGATCCCTGACTCATTTTATGAGTAAGTTATTATGGCACAGGAGACTGACCTTACAAGAACAATCAGAGCAGACCGGTCAGGCAGATCGCTTCCTTTTCCATGTCTATCTTGTCTACTAGTGGCAGCAATAGGTAAATAGGGACCCAAGACACATCAAGCACCAGATCAACACAGCCATAAACACTCCACCTTGGGTAGTAGACCTGACCCCAAGAGGCGTTCAAGGAGTTCTTTCTCTCTGCACAATTCAGTGATTATAGAAAAGTGAAGTGATTGAATACATTTTGAAAATCTAGCTCTTCTATTACAGAATGTAAGCCAATCTTGCACATATATCTTCAGTGTGCACATGTTAAGGTGTTATCATCTAAATGTGTTTATTGAGGATAAGGCTATGGATAAGCATTGGTCTATAAGTTTATGGGTTTCGGCATGGGTTCAAACATTCATTGCTGACATATGGAACCTTCTATTGGCTTATATGTATTATTGGGAAGTAAACTCCCAATAATCTATGGTTCATGCCTAGCACAGTTTCATATTACAAAATTAAGGATACTCCTCTCACAACCCTCCTAATTAGAGGATACTTGGTGGATATTACCACCCTTTAACAATATAAAGAGCTGATCTTAGTTAGTATCAGAGTTATCCATATCCTTAATCATGGAATATAAGTACCAAATTATTAACCCCTCTGTCACCAACTTCAGCATATTTTGAGATTATGTTCAAATTTTAGGCAATTTTTAAAAGTCTAAATTAAAATTTCTCAAACATCCTATTAAATTTGTTCTCCTGCAAGGAAAGCCCATGAAAGGAAGGCTCATGCAGGTAAGGAAAGAGAGAAACACAAAGGTTGGCCAATGCAAGCAAGGAAATATATCAAATATGCAAAGAAAGTCCCATGCAAGTGTTGTTGTTACCCTTTTGAAGGAAGGCTGGCACGTGTAAAACATTGCCCTGCAAAAAGCCCCTTGTAACTTCCATCATGACATTTGAATGTGATTTGATTATCATTGGATCATGTGTTGGAAATCATGGAGTTGTTCTTAACGTAGTGGAAAATGTTTAATAATTCTCATCAACAGTAGGAGATTATTCCACTGATAACACAATCATTCTTCATTCACCAGTGGAAGATACTAGTGTGGAAAAGTAAGAGGTCAATACCACAAAACCATATCTTAGTAGAGGAGGACATTATACCACATCAAAGAGAATTTTGTTAGATTGATTGGTTAAAGAGAGACATCAAGCTTTGAGGCCAGATATTTCTCATAGATTGTGCACAAGTTATGCCACGATAGGCCACCATATTGTGAGTTGTCATCAGATCGTAATAGGGAAAGGAACCAATTCCATAAGGAGAGAGTATGAAACACATCCAAATTGCTCAGATTTATACCATTTTCAGGAAGGACATGGGGATAGAGAGATGGAAAAAAATTGGATATGTTTTATCTTACTGAAGTAACACCCATATACACATGATACTAGAAACACTTAGAGGGGATGCCCAAACTATTTTTAAATATTTCAGAGTAGGATGTGGATTGGAAACGCCAGGGAATCATCACTGAAACTTTCACTAGAATTTATGTTTTTTAGCAATAGCAATGTGATAATATGTAAAAAGTTACAAACAAAATATGAAACAATCACATCACGAGGGACTAGGTCAATAAAAACCTTGGTTATATTTGTTGTGGGAAAGAAGAAAAAGGTGTTGGGCATTGGCCAAATTTTGTTGGAGGGAGAGTGAGTTGATACCCTAAACTATCCATCAACAATGCTGCAAATAATTTTCTATACAATAGGATACAAAATACTCACTATCTCATGAATCTTCAATGAAGTAAAATAAGTTTCAAGTTTTTTATTATAAAATCCCTAGATTAGGAAGCAACTCGAACCTAACCCAGTAATTTCAAAATTGCAGTGACAACAAAGATTTTCCAGAAGTTATTTTGTGCTTATTTGAATACTTTGGCTGTCAACATATAATAAAAGTAACAGCTGGAAGATTAAAGGTGGGAAAGGATGCAACTACAATGCAATGCAATAGCAGTGACCCTCACCTCACATAGAGAGTGAGAGGACAATTCTGGGGAAGAAAAGTTCAGATTTTAAACTATATTATGAACACAGTCTTTTCAGATTTTCCATACTAGTGTAAATCCATGCTAAATAAGATTTCTTCTACATAAAGAGCTTGTTTTTTTAATTCCAAATCAAAATTATTTAAGCAAACATAGATTACTCACTGATTTGAGGCATTCTGTTAGCCTCAGTGTGACCTATGCAAACCGTCCTCCGCCTCTACAAACCCTCCTCAACCCCTCCTCTGCCGCCCTCTCCTCTACAAGCTCTGTCCCCTATAACCCTATCCTCTTCGGCCCTCACCTATTGTTCACGAGATGAAGAATGACCTATTGACCGTTGTGTTGAGTTGTGTATTTTTTTCCCTTGTCCATGGCGTTGCTATGTTTCAACCAAATAATTTTTTTTTAATGCAGCCCTATCAAACCCAATAGATAACAATGAGGGTTGAGCCAAAGATAGTAATGGGGCTTCTCTTCCTTCCACAAATCGAGTTGGTGAACCCATATAAAGGTATACATTGTTGTTGTCTCAGTATACAAGAAAAAAACAGATGGATTTGTCTCCCAAGCATGCAAAGATAACGTAGATGGTTGTGGTTCTAGGTAGATGCCCATAGATTATTGATAGAGAATATAGATGGGTATGGAGACAGGGTTGCATGAATGATAGGAGAAACCCTCGACTTGCCTCTTTTCCACAACAAAAATCCCAAATCGATTTTCTATTTTTGGTTTAAAACATAAACTCATGCCGTAATCGATTTCCACCATATATTTGGATCCAAGGGATGACAATGCTTGGTGGGTAGAGTGCTATAGTTACCACTCCCATACCAAAAAATATAATTGCAATTGTTATGTATTGGGAAGCCCACTCAAATCCTACCTGTTATCCCTAAAGTTGAACCTGACTATGGGATTCAAGCTTAAGGAAATCTTTGTTCAAAAATGCATAAATCAAATGAAATCAAATTGAAAACACAGGCTGGTATCAAACTAGGGCTAATGGAACTAGGCTAGTATAACTGTTTGCACAGATTACACAATTCTGGTATGAAATCAAAAGCTTTGAAAAACATCACACAATTTACAATAAAGAAACCTGGTATATGTCACAGATTGGTAAATACAAGTATTTATAAGAGGATCAAAGTTTTGAAGTGATAGGCTGGTATGAATCAGAGTAGCAAGAGAATTCAACATATACTATATAACATGGAAGATATCACAAAGTTCAATATCCAGGCACTATGATCGTAAATCATGAAGTGAAACTGTCAATGTTTATGAAAATAAAAAGATAACTATCTTCACACGATAAGAATTATTGCAATGGAATATGAATGACCATATACATAACAGAATTATCAGAAAGACAATTTATATAACATAAGGGAAAATCATCATCATGTTTATTCAGAAATAGAACCTGTTACTGAAGCTGCAAAATGTTCATGCTACACAGATGTGCTTACAATTGATCATGCATTACTGCCAAAACTGCCAACCTGTACCTTGCTTCCTTATGAAAGGAAGAAATCTCTCCCCTTGCCCATAGACTTTCAATGACTAAATAGTTTTAGAAACAAAACAGATTTGTTTTAGATCCTACATTCTTGCTAACTGATCCTAAGATCTTGCTATGAATCATCCCTCAAGTTCCCAAATGTGTACAACTGGAAAACAACCCATGATTCCAGAACTTCACCAGCTGACCAGATTTCTTATTGATATGCTTTTACCTTGTCACTCCCACTATAGGTGGCAGCCTCAACCAATTTAGATCCATCTCATACTCATACAGTGATGACTCTCCTTTGATACCATCAAAGATATATCCATTGGTTTTATCGACAAGCTTAACAAGATTCCCAACACTTTCCTTGTCCTGGATGTCCAAGGTTGAAAATTTAACCAAGGAAAAGTCTTCAACTACCTCGCACAATGCCTTAGTAAGTTTTCTGTATTTAGCAGAATGAGGATCCTGATCTATATGTTGTTGTAAATATGATAAGTCCTGCACATCCGTGTAGAATTCTAAATTGAAATCGAGCCTTTCATAACTTTCAATAAGATCCATCTCGGATAATACATTAATATGTGGCAGTTCTGGATGCAACATTGTTTGTCAAAGACAGAAACAGAGTACTGATATATTTCCCAGGATTACTACAAAGATGGGCATCAACTAAGTGTACTGCTGTAAGACTGCAGTCCATCTTTCTGGTCATTTCCAGAATGATATTCTTGGCATTTGAATGAAGAGTGAAGAGCTTGATCTACACCAGAAAGTCAAAGAGAAAGTAGTGACCTTTTTAACCTTGGCTATATCTACCTCTTTTATCCTTTGAAAAATTGAAAAGAGTAATGGCACCCTTAACGAGCTTCTTTGAGTAGTCTATGTCATCCTTGAATACAATCGATGCCGCAGCCAGTGCATCGGCCATCTCTGCAGCTAAGTTTTAACCAACTGAGCATTGAGTCACAGGGCAGGCCAAATGGTCGATCTGGTCGACCTCCAACAACAAAAGCTCCACAACATCATGTCGTATGATGTGAAACATTCTCCTTCCTTCCTGTAAAGAAATTATCAACAATAATAACACTGTCGCCTCTCGCCATAAGCCTGTCAACCAGGTGACTGCCGACCAAACCAGCTCCACCTGTCACGACAACTCGCAGGGACTTTCTCTTTAAACCCATTCTTAATATTGTATTTAAGGCTCCTCCATTCATATATAATCATACAAAATGCCATTAAATGGACCTGTAGTCTCCTTTTGTATGAGAAATATTGTATTATTTCCTTCCACTAATAAGTTGGGGTTTACTTCTATATTAAATATGCTATAATTGCCATGGATTCTGTGTCGAGCTATTGCATTTTTTTTTCCAATTACATTTGTCTCGAAATGAGGTGGTTCTACTTTGATATCATTGAATCTCACCTGAAGGATAGAACACGTTGAGGATGCAATTCCTATATACAATGTATATGACCCACTTTGTTTAACATTATTGAGTAGAAATTTAATTTGCAATGTTGTTGCTTGATATGTCCCGTCATGTCTCTTCCTGGCAACATGAGCAAAAACCCAATCCTTTTTGTAGTCACTGACTCCAACTCTATACATGAGATCACTGTTAGGATATATATCTGTGTATCTTTCCCAGAGTCCATATTGGCAGAACTTTTCAGGATGATTTATGTATAGCCTGTTGATATACTTTGGTAAAGGATCTGGAATGAAAAATTCTGCTGTAGTACGGTCAGGAATGCCAATTTCCTATATTGTAGGCCCACTTTTTGGTGGTTCATATATGCTATCACCAAGATCAGTTGATGAACCTGGTGAAAGATTTAAGATAATCTCATTCTTGTAATCACCCAGAATGTTTTGTACCCATCCATAAATATTATATGTGCCAGCATGAACATTCCAAATTTGGAAGATGCCATCTGAATCTGTCTTGGTCCAAAATTGATAACCCTTACTTTCACTTTGCCAGGATCCCTTCTCCCCGGGAGCAGCTAGACCAATGTATGCAGAATTAGTAGGAAAGGCTTGGGTAGAAACAAATAGCAAGACAAATGGGTCCAGCGTGAATTGTCAAGTTTTGCTTGGTGGGGCCTCCATTTCGGTATTCATGACTTGGAAAATTAATCTAGAAGCCAACCATAGGATTGAAACTTACCCATCCGTATACTCCACCGTCCTTGAAATCCAGGGAATATTGGTACTTGTCATCCACCTTTCAATAAAATACCATGTGGACATTCTTGCCATTAGAAATCAATATCTTGCCAGTTTGGAAAAACGCTGCCAGCTGTAAGAATTCACCCCGTAACACATACTCTTTTGCACATACATGGGCTCATAATTAATGAATGGAAACTTTGATGATTTTAGGTTATAAAAGCAACCCTAACGACAATCAATCCATCATAAAATATAAAACAAAGCAGAATTAAAACAATAACAACCAACCATAATCAAAAATTTAAAAATAAATAGGTGAAACAACCCTAGAGATAACACTACCCATACTATTTTCACCATGTTTGTTTTATGAATGGAGTAAACAAAACCATTTTTTAACCATTCTCTCATAGGTTTGGAACTTTGTGTATCATATGTGCAATAATATGCATAAAGCTTATCAAAGGTGGGCAGCTTCTCACCAGTAAAGACACCCTACACAAAATCTTCCCATGGCGCTAACAACCATTTTCATGCTATAGGCGCTAACTCCTCATTCCCAATCTTTTCTATGATAGCTAAGAGCTAATCATGAAGCTTCAAGATATTCATCAAGTAGCTAGCCCCCGTATCTATGTCACTCATGCAGATAATGGTGAGCATTTCAAATCACCCCTCGATCACGAGGCAGTCGCATTAAAAAGTATCCATGGTACTTTCAATTTTTCAACTTTTCAAACCAAGGAGAATGACAAGAATTAGATTTGTAATTGAGTTGTGGATGTTGATACTTTTGTTGGGATAGATTTTACATGGGTTGAAGATGGGTATTGTGGTAGTTTTCTCTCTAGTGTATTTAAATATTTAGTTATAAAGGTACTCAAAAGGATTTGTAACATGGTCTTTCGTGGGTATATTATCATATTTAATATTAAACCCACCTTATTTATAAGATTAAGTATTGGATTTATTAATAGAAAGTGGAGGGACATTCATGTTCAAGGATCCATGGTGAAACAACCTTGACTAGGTTATGTCCTACAATTTTGGGAACATCGAGTATGTGTTAAAGAACAACTTCCTCAGAGGTCATGATTTGTACACAAAGTATCACAATATTTTGAGTGGTGGGATCTTCAACTCAAATTTTGAACAATGGAGGGTACAAAGGAATATCGTTGATGGTCACTTCAACTCATAGAGATTTTGTTAATTCATGGTAGCGTATTGACATTATGTATCAATATGAGGCTTATATATCCATGTCTATATAAATATGTGACAATAAAAAATATATCCATCTAAAATAAAAAATAATATGTCATTTGTATATTGTATACATTGAAAAATGAGTTGTTTCTCTTTGTGTATTATTTACATTGAAAATTCTCTTTTTTACTGTGTACATTGAAAATGGGTGGTTTCTCTTTTGTATTGTGTATATTGCAAATTAGGTGACATCTAATTTTTTGTTAGTTAGGGTTTTATTGATGGTATTAAGATTGTGCATGATATTTCATCCTTGTCGCAATACCCACTAGCTTTCTTGAATTGTGTTTGGCCTAGATGGCCCTAGTTGGTTGTCAACTTTGGCATAAGAAATACAAAGAAGATTTCAATAGATACCCACTAGCCTAATAATTGTACCAATGTTCATGGTTGTAAAAAAGATAACTTTGGTAGAAAGAATGGTACCACTAAAGGTGTAAGATAATGAACCTAGGCCTACATCTATTTATATGAGTGTGTGTAGGAAATGAACCTAAGCGTCGGATATGCGACGGCGCTTTCCAAAGGCGTCGTCACTTAAGCGATGCTTACTAACGCGTCGTCACTTAACCGATGGTTATGAGAATAGCCATCGCTTAATCGACGCTTGTGGGCACATTTTAAAAAAAAATGTATCCTTCTGATTTTTGGTAAATTTAAAAAGATAAATCCACGCGTCGTCGGATTTTTCCATCGGATTTTGGATCGAAATGTAGTAGTGTTCACATGAGCAGCCTTCATGATCTGGTTATGATCCCTCATTCACAGGTCACCGGTATTGGTTTCTGGGCGATGACACTCACTATGAACCCATAAGCACTAGTTATGTTAGATATGACATACCTAATATCCCTGAGCCCGATTGGGCATATCATGCCGAGTCAGAAGTTGACCCTGGCACTACGCTTGGGGGCACTCCCACTCCTCTCCATGCAAATAGGTTTGGGGGATCTACTCACATTGCACCTTCCACCCCTGTGGTGGAGGCATATTTACAAGATCCTCCTAGGCCTAGTATTAGTAATCCAATTCAAATACCAAGACTAATATGAGTGAACACTAGGAACACCACTTACATTCCTTCACATGTCCCATCATCCTCAAACCCTATTCCTTCGAATGCATTTTTAACGACTCAACCTCCCCCTAATTCACGTGGGCCTTCAGGCCAGAATATTGCTACTAGCCATGTTCATTCTGCAACTGCTAACATGGTTGTATCTCAAAGTTGGGTACCTCCTATTGTGTCAGCAGTTCATGTACCTATTTTTGGATTGTCTCATGTTCCACCTCATGGATCTCCCCATATACCAAACTATAGACCTTATCATGGTACATCCCATGGAACACCTTATGGAGCTTCTCACGGAAATTCTTATGGACTGCAGTATGGACAAAAATACCAACCCTATGGGTACGGGTATCAACAACCCACTTACTCTTCTAATTATGCCTTTGTAGCGCCTCATAATCAAGGTACCCCACATCACAATGCTTCCATGTAGCCCTACATGGTTCCAATGAGAGGATATTATTATGGCCAAGGCCATAGTATTTATAGCAATCAACCTTAAATGAATCAAAATTGTTGATGTAATTGTAACTTCAGAATGTATTCACTTGTATTTCTTATCTATTGTAACCCAATGTTCATTCCAAGATGTATTGTAATGTATTTGATTCATGTCATACCCTGATGTTTATTCCGAGAAGTTTCTATAATGAGAAAGTCATGTCAATTCATTGCGGGTAACCCTCCTATTGGTCAAGGGTTAAAGTCCCCACAGTTATGGGGTCCTTGGGCTATTAGACTATCCTAGTGAATTCAACCCTAGGCGAGTCATTATAAGTCAGGGAAATAGTCCCCACCATTGTGTTACCCTCCAATTGGTTGGAGGAGGAAAATTCCCCACAAGTGGTGTGGCACTATGGTTATTAGACACTCCTAGAGATCTCAGGTCTAGTGAGTAATTGTTAAGTGAGGCTGACATGTTGGAGTGCACTTCAAGTGAATGAAAGAATATAAATAGAGAGTGAGCCTCTCTATTTATCTCACTTGCAACACTCACACTCACTTAACAAGGATCATAAATCCCAAATGGTGAAAGCAAGTATGATGAAACCTATGGTTTTAGATCAAGGATATGTGAGCTTACCTCAGTGAGAAATTTCAGACATAGAGGAGCATAATGTTTGGAGATATCACAGAAACAGTAACAGGCATTTCTACAGAAGAAATTCGAAAATTAGGGCTTCCTGTTCCGGGAGCTTCTCTCCGCTATTCTCAGAAAAGGAGTACATAGGACAGATCCATTTGAAGAGATATATCTATCTATCCAATAAGATCTAAAATATTCCAAGTTTTGAAAATTAGGGTTTCTGTGACAAACCGTAGTACAGCCAGCTCCGGAACCAGGACAAACACCTCAAATCGCTAAGATCTAATCCTTTGCTATTTTCATTTAAGGTTCTCATTTCAAAGAGATCTATCACATCAGCTTGATGATAAGATTGGTGAAGTTGACAAATTCCAAGCCTAGAAGTATATGATCTCTCTGAAGAAAATGGATTGGACACCTACATGAGTATAGAGGTTCTAGTTCGAGAGGGAGATGAGGCTAGAATCCTTACACAAGAAGAACTTGGTCAAGGCAAAGAATATCATTGCTGATTCAGTCATGAATAAAATTGTATTACAAGTGTCTCCCCAAAGACACCGAAGATGTTTGATTCCTTGGCCAAGCTATTTCAAGGGAAGAACATAAATCAGAATATGACCTTGAGAAAATAGTTGAAGGAAGTGAAGATCCAAAATGCGGAAGCGGTAAGTGAAGAATGCAGAAGCGGTGATGGCCACCTTGAATTGCCTCCCAGGATCATGAGATTCATTCATGTGAGGAATGTGTGCTAGAAGGAAGTGATTACTTTTAATAGACTCCGAGAAGAAGAAGAAGCTCGACTCATAAGAAGAGAAGAGAAGATGGGAGCAACTAAATATCAAGCTCTCACCATCCAAAGAAGATCCCTCAATCAATGGGGACTATGAATATCTCAACTCTTGAATAACTTCTGATCCACCTTAGCATTTGGATAAGAAACAATGCTATCATGTATGAAGAATACGATGAAGTTGAAGGCTCAAGGAGTCTACCCACGAAACAAATAAAGATAATTATTCAATTGTCATTTCATGATATTGTTTTGTTATGCATTTGTTATATTCAGTTGATGTATTATGCATGATAGGATTTTTGCATTAATGACAGTATACTACTAATATGCATGTGATGGGTAAGTAGCTCATGGTGCTATACAACTCTCCATTGCTACTTATCTAGAATGAAACCTCTTTGCTGACATATTGGATTAGTGCACAATCACAATGTTGTGCTGGTAGAGATGGAAGGAATCTAGAAAGTTTCAGTGAGATATGGATGAATGTTGTATTGGCTAAAGTACTTGCATGACCATATATTTATGCATAATTATTTGCCAGTATGAATATTCCTTATGAAATGTTCTAACCATACAAATCCTTTGACTTGTAGGAAAGATCGCATACATAATCACCTGCAAGCAAAGAAGGATGAAACTTGTTCCGAAGAACAAGTGATGACAGTTCAAGATGAAGAATAATATGATGAATGCAGCGACATCATTGATGCAGAATCTTCCAGCTATGAAGAAGTAACCAAGAAGACTAGTTCAAGAAGAATGATGTCTAGGATGCAGTATCGAGACCTAAAGAGAAGTTCATAGTTCCATCATGCAGTAGATGGAAACATCGTGGGATACAAAGCAAGATTCGTAGCACGAGGCTTCTCACAAAAAGAAGGCATAGAATATGAAGAGACATTTGCAGCCATTGGAAGTGAAGTCACATAACATGCATAATCAGGTGTGCAAATGAAAGAAGGCCTTGTACAAGTTCAGAAGACACCCATGGGATAACACATACATGATGAGTTTGATGAATATCTGAACCTTTGCTACAAGGTTGAGGATGCAATTCTATACACTAGATGGTCACATAGAATATTAGTAGCATAATAAGCTACTTGTCACTCTGGTACATAATGTTTCAGTGCATAGAGTACAAAATACAGAGGGAGTATGATGCTCCGCTTCAAAGGGAGTGACTACAGAATATCTTGAGGATCGACATGGTACAACAAGATCGACATATTACTGATGACCCTAGGCTTTACTAAGAGTAAAGCAGATTCCAACCTTTACTACAAGGTTGAACATGGAAACCCAGTGATGCTTCTACGATATGTAGATGATCTATTTGTGACAGGTATGGATGGGTTGATTGTTGATACAAAGAGAAAGCTTGCTGCTGAGTTCGAGATGAAGGACTTGGGTATGATGCATTACTTTCTAGGTATGGAGGTGTGGCAGAGTATAGATGGAATATTCCTTGGACAAGGGAAGTATGCAGTAGAGATCCTAAAGAGGTTTATGGACTGGAAGGCTATGGCCACACCTATGGCATCGAACTTGAAGCTATTGAGTGTTGCTTCATTAGAGACAATTGATGCTATGATGTATCATCAGATGATTGGATCATTGATGTACCTGACAAACACAAGACCAAATATTTGCTTTGCCATGAACACCTTGAGCAAGTTTCTGATAGATCCAAGACATGTTCACTTGACTACTGCAAAGCGTATTCTGAGGTACCTGAAGGGTACAATTGATTATGGGCTCAAGTACGATGTGAATCAAAAGATTAATCTGGAGGGTTATGTTGATTCTGATTGGGTTGGAAGTGCCATCGATAGGAAGAGCACTTCAAGGTGTTTCTTCAGTATGGGATCAGGTGTGATCTCTTGGTTTAGCAGGAAGAAATCCTGTGTGGCACTGAGTACAGCTGAAGCAGATTATGTCATAGCTTGTTTAGCTAGTTGTGAGGCAGTATGGCTATGGAAGCTACTGTCTGATATATTTGACCTCCAGTTGGAAGCTACTTGCTTGCATTGTGACAACCAGAGTTTCGTGAAGTTTTCAGAGAATCCAGTGGTCCATGACAAGTCGAAGCATATCAAGATCAAGTATCACTATATCAGGGATATGGTGAAAAGGGGAGCAGTGAAGCTCCAGTGTGTTGCGACGGAGGAACAGATAGCCGATGTATTGATGAAGCCATTGGCAAGGCTGAAGTTTGAGTACTTCAGGGAGAAGCTTGGTGTTCTCCAAATCGAGGTTTCCTCCAAGGGAAAGTGATGAGTCCCAAAGCCATTCTGACGAGCAGGTCAAATGTAAGGGCTGAGCCATTCTGTCATGGTGATAGGATTTAGTTCCTTCCATGTCAAATATGAGTGCTGGCCATTCTATCGAGTAGGACAGATGTAAGGGCAATTGCCATTCAAGGAATGGAGGCACCTGGTCAGTTACCAGGAACACTCAATGTAGGACTGAGTAGCCATTCTGATGTGATAGAGGGATGTGTTCCCACTTGATCACATGTAAGGGCTGAACCATTCTTTCATGGCTAAAGGATTAGGTTCCTTCCATGTTAGATGTGAGTGTTGGCCATTCTGACGAGCAGGTCGGATGTAAGGGCAACTGCCATTCTCTAGGAGAATGGAGGCACCTGTTCATTTACCAGGTAGCTCAATCGAGGACTGGGGGCCATTCCGATATGACTGTACGATTGGTTCCTACAAGATAAGATATGAGTGCAAGCCCTTCCACCATTGTGAGTAGGATGTGTTCCCTCCTGGGTGGATGTAAGTGCAGATCCTTTTCACAGATGGTAGTAGGTGTGTCCTACCATGCTGGTGATTGTAAGTGCTGAGCCTTTCAACAAATGGTAGTAGGTGTGTCCTACCATGCTGGTGGATGTAAGTGCTATTCCTTTTCACAGATGATAGTAGGTGTGTCCTATAATGCTGGTGACTGTAAGTGTAGTGCCTTTTCACAGATGGTAGTAGGTGTTTCCTACCATGCTGGTGATTGTAAGTGCTAAGCCTTTCCACAGATGGTAGTAGGTGTGTCCTACCATGCTGGTGGATGTGAGTGTTGTGCCTTTTCACATATGATAGTAGGTGTGTCCTATCATGCTGGTGACTGTAAGTGTAGTGCCTTTCCATAGATGGTAGTAGGTGTCTCCTACCATGCTGGTGGATGTGAGTGTTGTGCCTTTCCACAGATGATAGTAGGTGTGTCCTATCATGCCGTTGGTTGTAAGTGCTGAGCCTTTTCACAGATGATAGTAGGTGTGTCCTATCATGCTGGTGAATGTGAGTGCTGGGCCATTCTTATATGATTATAGGATTAGTTCCTACATGATTAGATGTGAGTTCTAGGCATGCCTTTCTGATGAGTAGGTCAGATGTAAGTGCTGGGAGAAGACCTACATGATGGCTAGGCCTACAACCAGCATGAAAAAGGGTTGGCTTTGTAGAACTTCCTGTGACAAGAAGAATCATGAGATAGCACACATGATGATAACCAGATGAGATCCAAATAGAGCTATGATCCAGATCCAGTTATGATGACTCCAATCATGATCTAGATCGAGTGATGATCTAGATTCAGTGACGATGTTCCAGATCGAGTATGATCCAGTGACGATGATCCAAATCGAGAGATGATCCAGATCTAGATGAAAGATGAATAAAGATGAAGATGATGAGAATGATTCAGATGATACAGAGAAGAATACTTGTGCTAGTAAATTATGTCGAGTGAATACCTTCCTAATTAAGAGGGAGTGTTGATGTAATTGTAACTTTAGAATGTATTCACTTGTATTTCTTATCTATTGTAACCCGATGTTCATTCCGGGATGTATTGTAATGTATTTGAGTCATGTCATACCCTGATGTCTATTCCAAGAAGTTTCTATAATGAGAAAGTCATGTCAAGTCATTGTGGGTAACCCTCCTATTGGTCAAGGGTTAAAGTCCCCACAATTATGGGGCCCTTGGGTTATTAGACTATCCTAGTGAAGTCGACTCTACGTGAGTCATTGTAAGTCAGGGCAATAGTACCCATCATTGTGTTACCTTCCTATTGGTTGGAGGAGGCAAAGTCCCCAGACGTTTTGGGGAACTAGGGTTATTAGACACTCCTAGAGATGTCGGCTCTAGTAAGTAATTGTTAAGTGAGGCTGACATGTTGGAGTGCACTTCAAGTGAATGAAATAATATAAATAGAGAGCGAGCCTCTCTATTTATCTCACTTGTAACACTCACACTCACTCATTGAGGTGCATGAGTGAGAGAGGATAATCTCTCTCGGTGTGAGAGAGAGACTACTGCTGTTGGGAGATCATCTTACTATTTTGGGGCTTTTACTATTTTGGTGCTGATTCTATCTCTGAGGAAGTTGCGAGGTTTTCTCCTTTAATGTTTCTCTAAGTAAAACTCTTTTTGTCTCTTTTCTCTTGTGATGTGCTTATGTTTTATTGTTGTGCTTGTTATTCTCTCAGTTAAAAGATCCTAAGATCATAATGCTAGCTTGAATGATGAAAAACTAACAAAAACTACCAGGGAGAATGGAACTGACCAGCTCAACCTAGGCTCCCTTTTCTTGCGACATTGAATTTACCTGACTTGTCGAGATTGATGAATGATCCTATGTCTCTTGACCCAGCATGGCTGGAAATCCCTACCAATATTCCTTCAGACATTCCCAAGTTTGAAGGTAAGGCTGGTGAATATCCTTGTGAGCATGTCACAAATTTCCACCTTTGGTGCTCTTTCAATTCCTTACATGATGATTCCATTCATTTGAGGATATTTCAACACTCCTTAATGGGTCCGATGGAAAAATGGTACATAGAATTACCGTGGGGGCTTATACTACATTTGATGATCTTGCACTGACTTTCCTTAATCATTTCCAGCTACCCATATGTTACAACGTCGGTACTGAAATCTTGTCGACCTTCTGCTAAGATAAATCCACACACATTTCAAATCATATTCAAGAGTGGCGTAGACAGAAATAGTTAATCAAAGCCATTATACCACCAGAGTTTCTTCTTGAATGGTTCCTCAAATCATTATTACCTTGAATAGTGAAGGATTTTTCTACATCTGAAGTTCAAAACAAGGAACAAGCTATTTTTAGGGCACAAGAGTTGGATTTGATCTATGATTAATATGGACTTTTGTATGAGATTATACCTAATGCTCCTAGGTCCAATTTTAGCCCCAAGGTCAAGCCTGGGCCACATGCGGATGGTATTGTGGGATCTACAAGTACCAAACCTGTGGACTCGATTGTGAAACAAGTGAGCCAATTTTCAATTAACCATTCTGTGTTGGGACAAGCTATAGCTTTGTCTCAACCTACACAATCAGTGAATGTAATTTCCATGCAATCGTTGAACCCAAAAGTCAACCAACAACCTAGAAGGAATAAGAAAAAGGAAAAAATAATCATAAGGGTGGGAACAAGAACACTCAAAATGTTGGGGGGGACAATCAATCTAAATGTAAGGTGAATTTTCCTTGCAAGTTGTGTAAGGATGACCACCTCACTCACTTGTGCCCTTGTATGGAAGATGCCTCGAGGTTCATAGCACAGGGCCCAATTGTGTTAACTAATCCTTTACCCAATAATCAAAATTTGAATTCAAGGACCATTGATCCTAGTTGTGCATCGGGCAGAAATGAAAATTCGCCAAAATCCAATAGTGGTCACAGTTACATTAACATAATGCCTTCTACTAAGGTTGTGACTCATGCGAAAGAATGTTGTTCATCACAACGAGACTTTAGGAAAGAACCTTCCCCACCCAAGATCCCTTTGCAAATCAAAAAGCCTACGGATAAACCTGAAGCTCCACCTCGCATTCCTAATAGAGTTCAGGGCACAACCCTAATGCCCGAACCGCCCAGAACTATTTAGTTGTCTAGGATTTGGGCCAGAATCCTTGTGCGATGTTAGCATTAGAAGTGCTTCAGATTTGTCCTCTGTAGAGCAAACCCTTGTTGTTTGCTCTTGGGGTTAGTGATGATAACTCTTCTACCATGATCAAATTTGAAACCATGGGAGTGTAGCCTTGCTTTCCTTACTACGTGTCTTTTTTTATTTATCTAGAGTGTCTTAACAACACCATCAATCATACTGTCATTGATTAAGGCACTACTACTTCCATGATTTATTTGTCATGTTGGAAGGGTTTGTGTTCTCCCACATTGTCTCAATCCACCACTATGTTGACAACTTTTGATGGTAGATCATTTCGACCACATAGGATTCTTCCTTCTCTAGAGGTCCAATTGGGAGGGAAGACCATCATGATCAAGGTTGAGATGGTTGATGCGCTCCTTGACTACAATCTTTTACTCGGTAGGAGTTGGATGTATAGTATGGAAGCCATAGCTTCTTCCCTCTTCGTGATATGATTTTCGTTTAATGGAAATATTGTTACGATTGATCAAAATTAATTCCATAATCTAAGTGTCATTTAATCATTGGGATCTTCTATCCTGATTATTGATCATTCTCAGCAGGAAACTGGGAGTGTGGGCGTGGGTACGTATCCTTCTCTTATGGGAACCTTTAGTTGTCCTGTGCCCGTTCTTATGATTGGGTCTAGTTTTGGTGGGGACTCATCCTCATTGAATTTGATGTCTT
Source organism: Pseudotsuga menziesii (assembly GCA_001517045.1). NCBI lineage: Eukaryota > Viridiplantae > Streptophyta > Pinopsida > Pinales > Pinaceae > Pseudotsuga > Pseudotsuga menziesii. The sequence goes on along the minus strand of LPNX010499824.1, from coordinate 54,400 downwards.
TTCGCACTACCCATATGGAAGATCCTTGGACTCTTCCTTCGTCGAGTACTTCGAGTGTGCCCATTGAGACAAACATTTCGTTTCCTGCAACAATGGTGGCATATCAAGTGAATCTTGATCAAGCTGCAGAGCCTAGTCCTTCCTATTCATGGATGGAGGAGGAGGACCCATATGTGTTTCTTGCATGCGCACTAGAGTCATCTCACTCACATGATTTCCTTGATGATGTTTTTCCATCGGATGAAGCTATTCTTGAGGCCATGTTTGGGGCTGAGCAACCTTTGTAAGAATTGAATCATTGATCATATTTCCTTCCTAAGCTTGATCATATGGAGTGTGATGACTTTAGGGAGATTCTTAGCAAGAATATTGGTAGCCTTGTGGTTCCATTAAGCTCTCCTGTCCAGATGGCAGATGGAAACATGGCTAATTTATCACCAACCATTCCTATCAATATTTCTCATGATCTTGGCAAGGTTGAGAATGTCTACATTGGGGCAGGTTGTTCCCTCGATGAGATTGACGAGTATACCGAGTTGTTTAAAGAGTTTCACGACATTTTTGCTTGGTCATACAAAGAAATGCTAGGTATAGACCCTCATATTGTTGAACATGAGATCAAAATGTATCCGGATGCAAAACCGGTTCAACAACGTTTGTGTACAGTGAATCCTAGAAAAGCACCCACTATTAAAGCTGAGATAGAGAAACTATTGAAAGATGGTTTTATCTATCTCATTCCCTTGATGGAGTGGGTTTCAAATATTGTTTCGATGGCTAAATAGCAGGGAGTGATCCGTATATGCACTGATTTCCGTGACTTAAATCGTGCTTGTCCTAAGGATAATTTCCCCATGCCATTTATTGATCATATTTTGGATGAGTGTGTGGGAAGTGGGTTATTTTCCTTTATGAATGGTTTTTTCGGATAGAATCAGATTCAGATTAAGCCTGAGGACCAACACAAGACCTCATTTATCTATCCTTGGGGTACTTTTGCATATTGGAAGATGCCCTTCGGCCTTAAAAATGCTAGAGCCACATTTCAGCGGGCCATGACCTTAATATTTCATGATCTTAAAAATATTATCGAAGTATATTTGGATGATCTCTCTACTCACTCTCTTTTGAGAGTGTGTCATCCATATCATTTGAGATTAGTGTTCGAAAGATGCCGCCATTACCAATTTTGTTTGAATCCTCACAAGTGCATCTTTTGTGTGACTGTTGGTTTTTTACTAAGATTCATTATATCCAAGGAGGGTATAAGATTCGATCACTTAAAGGTTGAGGAAATGCTTCAATTGTCTCCCCCGCGTAATATTAGACACCTTTAGTGTTTACAAGGCATGGAAAACTTCTTGCGAAGATTCATGGTTAATTTTGCTAACTTGACTAAAGGCTTTATGCATATTTTGAAGAAGGACACCCCTTTTTATTGGGATGAGTGAACCCAAGAGTCTTTCGATGCTATTAAACGAGCCTTAGCAACAAACCCCGTGCTTATTCCACCAGACTATAGCCGTGATTTCTTGATTTATGTGGCTCCTTCTATGGAGACGGTTGATATTGTTTTGGTTCAGGTGGATGAGGAGCTCCATGAGAATGTCATATATTATTTGATCCAAAACCTTATATATGTGGAAATTCGCTATTCCCATGTGAAGAATCTAGCCTTGGCTACAGTTCATGAAGTTTAGTATTTGAGACATTACATTCTCCTTCGCTAAACCTTGGTCATAGCTCATATCAATCCATTTCAGTTTGTCCTTGGTAGAAGGATGATTGGGGGAAAATACAATAAATGGATTGTCATTTGGCAAGAGTTTGATCTCAAGTTTGTTTCGGCAAAATTGAAGAAATCATTGATATTTACAGAGCTTATATCCGATTTTCCAAGTTTGGAGGAGGAGGATGTTTATGAGGATACTCTGACGATGAGCATATTTTCCTTATCTCAACTATGGACCCTTGGCACGGGGATATCATTGTATATTTGCAAACATTTAAGGTCCCTAATCACCTTTCACAGGATGAGCGATGATGATTACATCATGTAGCTAAGAAATACGTTATAGTGGATAACACTTTGTACTGTCATAGGGTAGATTCCATTTTGTGTCATTGTTTAACCCATGATGAGGCTGAGTTTGCACTAAATTATTCCCATGGAGGGCGTGTGGTGTTCATTTATCTAGGATTTCTACAGCCCAAGAAATCTTGAGAGAGGGCTATTTTCAGCCGTCCATCTTCAAAGATTTCTTTAATGTGGTCAAGAAGTGCCACCCTCGCTAGCTATTTGCACGTAATATGCTCTCACGCCTAGCCCCGTTACATCCTATTATCACCGTTGGTCCCTTCACCAAGTGGGGGATTGATTTTATGGATTGTAACCTAGCTTCAGCTAGGGGGAATCATCACATTATTGTGGTTCTCAATTATTTCACGAAATGGGAAGAGCCTATACCCACAGTTAAATCTGATAGTGAGACAGCTGCGGATTTTGCTTTCATCCATATTATCACCCAGTTTGGAATTCAAAAAGATCTTGTCACTGACCATGGTAGGCAAATTTAGAATAAAATGATGGAAGAGTTGGATTCCAAGTTAGGTTATAATCAAGAGCATTACTCTTCTTAGTACCCTCAAGCGAATGGAAAGGTTGAAGCAGTGAGCAAATCACTTAAGTCTATTCTCCAATGAACCATCGCACAGAGAAAGACTAATTGGCATATCATGTTATATCCTACTTTGTTGGCCTATAAAGCCATGGTTAGGACTGCCATCGGTTTCTCTCCATGTCACCTTGTACATGGGGTGGAGTCATTTTTGTTAGTTGAATGTGAAATCCGTTCTCTGAAGCTAGCTATGGAGCTTTTACGTGACACTTTCGCATTGGAAGAGTGTTTGGTCCACTTAGAGCAGATTGATGAGCAGCGCTGAGATGCCTTAGTGGCTCTAGACATTAACAAGCATCGTGTCAAGGTCCAATATGATAATTTTGTTCGTCTGAGGAAGTTTAGTGATGGTGACTTGGTCCTTTTGTGTGATCAAGATAAGGAATCCTTGGGGTTAGGGAAATTTAATCCCATGTGGCACGGTCCTTACATGGTTAAGCGAGTATTAGATAAAGGTTCCTACAATCTAGTTGATTATGAAGGGACAGCCTTGGAGGATCCTAGAAATGGGATCTATCTCAAAAAATACTATGCATGATCTTCAGCTAGGGTTGATTGTTGTATATTATTGTACAATTTTGGATTGCATAGTTAGGTTTTCTTATGGTGATCGGGTTTGTTGATTAGCTTTCATTTCTTATGGAATATGTCGATGGATTCTTCCATTCACATAGGATTTGCTGATGGTGCTAGCCTCCATACTCAAAACTTACCTTCGACTGCTTGGGTGATCTATACTCCTACGGGTCAAGTATTGTCTTCAGGAGGCATATGTTTACAGTCATGTTCAAACAATGTTGTTGAATATAGTGACATCATTGAATTTTTGCATGATGTCATTTAACATGGTGTTCATTCTCTTGAGGTACGTCTTTATTCACAGCTAGTGGTTTCATAGCTTAATGGCTTGTATCGCATTAAGGATACGACATTATTATGAAGATTCTTACATGTTATATTGCTAGAATGACAATTTGAGAATATAACATACATTCATGTTCCAAGAATTTTTAATCAAGTTGTTGACTCATATGCTAACTATGTGTTAGATTTCCATTTGTTTCATAGACCATAAGCGTATCACAAACACACATTTTACACACGTGTAAATAAAATAAAATTGATCATCATAATTTTTTTTTTTCATTGACATCTGAAAAGTGACGTCATAATACATAAGTGTCATATACAAAATTGGGGCTTCCGACCCAGCAAAATATACTACACTGTCATACAAAAATAAATACACTCAGGTCTCTAAGCTTGGGGTGGAGCGGGGTTCTGATCATGATAGAGCACTATGGCTCTAGCTAGTCATCGAAATATTCAAACCCATGCTCTTGGTACACCAACCACTTAGGGCTGCATGGCCTCAGGAAAGTCCTCGACTTGTGCCATGGGTACCCTCTATGTCAAACGAACAAAGTTCGTGTGGATTCTTTGGAGCGCCCACTCCGCATCCACACACATGATATCATCTCCTCTTTCTCTCCGCTGATGAAGAGGGAATCCTTCTAGTCATTGTGTTCCTACATCTGCATATACATGACAGACTATCACTATGTTTTGTCACACAAAAAACATGTCTTTTGAGTTAAAATATCAAAAAACACAAAAAAATTAAATAATTAAAAACTTAAAAAGTGGATTTGGGATTCTTTACCTATGTCACCATAAGTTGCTCCTGGTAGTAGTAGCATATCTTGGTCTTCGCGGAAGTCTATCCTTGCATAGGGGTAGTCATCTATGGCAATGATCTGTCTCTGCCACCATGGAAATAAATATGCTGGGTAGGGGTTAGCCACCCTATGTCCACCTATTTTGTGCATGGCATTCACCTAGCATCACTGGGATGGATCTTGGACTCCATGTGGAGCAATATCTACCCTAGGACTTAGCCCTGGCACCTGCTCAAAGAAAAAATTGCTCAGTATACTGCCGAACCCAAAGTTCTACACCCTTCCCATCTTGCAGTCACTGAGCTGTTGTTTCATGTTCCTCAGCAGCATAGTACTCTAGCCATACACTGAAGCCAACCCTACAATCCTTCCTAGTGCCAAAAGTATGGCCTTCAGCACCAGAATCTGGATAGAGCTTGTCAGGATTTGACTCCCAACCTTTTTTGTCTCCAGAAAGTAGTACATAGCTATGTACTCATCTATGGTTAGCCCATCTCCTGGCCCACGATATTGGAGGTTCACCATCTCCCCTCATAAGGATAAACCTGTGATAAATATATGTCCTCAACCTCATTTCTTAGTGACATCCCATCTATCTGAAATGTCTCATATTTTGGATCCCATTAGTCCACTAGTAGCTGGACTAGACTTGGTTTGGCCCTCAAGATGCCAAGTCACAAAAACTTGTACAAGCCACATGCACATAATGCTTGTTGGGCCATGATATCACCTTGCACAGCTTCCTCAACATCACCATGCTCTCTTTCTCTCCACTCTAGCACCATCCTGCACAAAAAATGATTTTTTTATTAGTATTTTCCATTTAAGACCTTATTTGCGGCCGTATACGCATTTGTTCTCAAAACATCCGTGTATGTACACGGATTTCGGTGCACTTTTCGTGTATGGTGAGCCCTATATGCAGAAAAAGGCCCAATTTTTGCGTGGGCTGAAATGCACAAGTTTGGATGGCTCAAAAAATAAAATAGACCATGAAATTTCAAAAAATTTGCATGAAAATGAAAGAGATGAGAATGAGAATATAGCTAGATCAAACGGGGAGGGATTCCACTAGATGATGCTCCTGGAATTCACTTCTGAAGTTATGAGCTCAAATGCATTATGTTCAGTAAAACTTTCAAATGGTATGAAAATTTTTAAAATTTTCTCTATTTATAGAAAATGTTTGATATTTTTACCCACTTTCTATAGTTTTTGACTGTTTGAACTAATTTGATGTTGTAGGAATCCATTTTGAGTGTGGTTTTGACCATGGCTTTGACCTGTTTGTGCTTATTGTAGGAATTATGTCTAAACCGACATATATGTTAGGTTTCACATCCGTTTGCATTTTGCATAACCTTATGACCGTTTAATTTTAACCTTAGGTATGAGACCATTCCATCTTGCTACAGAACCTTCTTGTTGCTTTTAGAAGTGACATGTTATGAATGGTAGAGATTTACCATACATGGGTACCCTAGTTAGATCATTTTTTGCATTTGGTTCCCATGTCGACATTTCTCCTTTAGGGTGTGGGAGTCATTTGTCTAGTACCGCCATGACTTTGAGGAAGAGCTTCATACTCCTCTTGAACTTTATGTTGGCCATTTCCCTGCAACTCCCTTGTATATGTCAAGTTGTAATTGCATTATCATGAGTTTTTCTTGCCTTATTGAGCCTTACCTCAGGTTCCCTAACTTTGATTATCAGCCATATAGCTTGAGCTTGTCTCATGTCTAGCCAAGAAGTTCCTTTTTATATATCTTTTGTATCTTGATTTCCCATTTTTTACTGGGAGGGGACTTTCCCCTGAGTGTCGTTATCCTGCACATGTTTCCTTGCATTGAACATAGGTATGTTCCACTGCTTGGAACTAGTTTGTTTTCCCCTTGACACTCTTTTGATCCTAGATTTGTAACTATAAATAAATTTTATTGTTTTTCAAGATTTTCAAAATATCTAGGAAAAGTCCACAAAAAAATCAAAAAACCAAAAAGCCGGACAGGAAAAGATGTTATCTTTCGTAGCAGTCGAATTGTGTCTCCTTCGAACAGAGAACTGTATATCACATTCATTGGTTGGGTTAGTAGTTTGACTTTAGGATCTGTACTCATTTTTCTTAGTTTACCTCCACCGACTGGTTAAGTTTCCAATCCGTTTGGAGCCTCTATTCATGCCCCCTATGTCACATAGATGTCCCAATTTTGTATATCGAGTCTATGCTACCTACATTCAGTCACCATTGGCCTTTATTCTCTTGTTCCCAAAATGGATGGCATGTTTTCATGTACATTTTTTAATTCCCAAAATGGATGGCATGTTTTAATGTACAAAAGTTTAATATAATGTGGATAATGTTGATACATGTTAGTTAAAATATAATGCGGATACTATTTACAGATGTTAATTAAAATACTATATTTGAATATAATGTGGATAATACTCACACATGTTAATTAAAACAGTATATGTCAAATGCTTGAGACTTAAGTTAATTAAAGAAAAACATTTTTGGTAATGATATTTCTATTGGCACAAAATTATAGATAAGTAAATAGAAATCAAGTTTTAAGAAATAATTTTTTATCATGAAAAATTAAATTGTATTGGTTAGAATAAAATCTCTTACTTTTAGCAAATATATATCTAATTTGTAAAATATTCCTTAAAACAACTAAGTAATTACATTAAAAATAATAATAAAATAATAATGTGTAATTATTGATTTAAATAATAATACCATATCAAATTATTTAATGTATTTGTTACATAAAATACTGATTTAAAATTACTTATAATATTTTTTTAATTTCCAAAATGAATAGTGTGTTGTCATATACATAAATTCCTTAAAAAATGCAATACAAAATTATATTAAAATAAGAAATGTTGTTATATCTTTAAATCTATCTTAAATCTATATTAGGAAAGGAAATTATAATCTTTATAAATTTTAAGTTTTAAGAGATTATCACTATGTTTGATGATGATGACGATGATGGTTAATGTCCAGTAAGACCTAACATTGGTCTATCGGACCTCAAGAAACAAATTAATGATTTTTTTTTTAAATTTTATTACTATGTAATGTCCCCAAAAATAGAAAATTAAAAAAAAATATTAGGCTAGTAAAAACTACCTAAATAGAGCATTATTTAATTTGCAGAATTTAACATATACTAACTGTACCACTATCTGGTCGTAAGTTTTTCTTACGTTCTATCATCTTACTTTTGGTTATGCTTATTGCTATGTTTTAATTAGGATGTCGTAATGTTGATTACTACATTATTCTTACAGTTATACATTGGTGTGTTTGTGTTGTTACCTGATTTCATACTTTGTTCATTTATGCATATGTTTACTAGTTATATTACGAAGTCCTAACTAAACTTTTTTTTTGGAAACAAATTAGGTGGAGTGGCAGGACTCATTCTCCCATGACAGTCTGAGAGGTAAAGCGTCTACTTGTCTAGCGGGCTTACTTAGTTCTCTTTGAACTAAGGCACCTCTTTCATTTCATATGCAGATTATATTCAGCAACAAAGACTTTTTAAAGTGTGTTGAACGTTTTGATCATTAACACACCTACTCGCTTTCTAAAATGGTCTCTTATAGACTCAACTCGTTAGCAAAGTAATTTCTATTTCGTTAATTATCTAATCTAGATAAATTATCTAGGTGATACCTATCATTCATTATATTTATTTTGCGTGTTTACTTTATTATAACATTAACATATCTTTTATTTAATTCTTGGCAGGTTATAAACTTTTGCTTTTAACGACCAACTCTTGATTTTATTATATAACCAAAATAATACAATGGCATAATTCATATGCCATGGTTCTAAGCTTAATGCTTAGGAAATTTGGGAAGCAAAGGTTTAAGGCTTAACCTATGGTTTAATATGATACCTATCATACTTGTTCATTGGCGATTAACCTTGGGTTAGCATATATTACATGGACTAAACATTAGGCGATGGGGTTTAAGGCCTTGGAAATGGATACCAATGATAATGCAACGATGGTAAATTATGGAGATGCGGGTTTTGGATTGATATTGGACACCAAGATGGCGCCATTAATGCGTCTCAGGGTTTGGAGCAGCCCAAGGTTATGGGTTGGCTCCATGAATGACTTTGTCATTTCACTTGGCTCATTGATGGTTTGGTCTTGGATCTGCGCAATGGATGGAGGCAACATCCTGTTTAATGAAGGTAGGATTTGTTGGTTTCTTGGTAGTGTTCGATGTTTTTTTTTCATGGCTCATTAGTTTAATACTTCTCACCATTCATCATTTTGGTTTTGGTTGCAGGTGACATGCTTGGCATGGAGCTTCATGGTTCTGAGATTTACCACTGGTTCATGGGTGATGCCATAGGTGCGCGGTAAGCCTGTTAAACACCCTGTGATTGTCACCTCTCAGTAATGTGGATAGGAATGGGTTTTAATGTTGCTTATTTGGGTTTTACTGTGGGATTTCTATTCGCCTTTAGGCCTATGTACAAGCTTTGGGTTTGTAAAATAATAAGGGTGTTGTTAGCAGCGAATGGGGAACCTTGGGACTTTAGCAGATTCTGTGTTTTGTTTATGTAAATCATGTTTTAGTTTTGGGGATCTAATCCTGGGAAGCACCATTGCTTGAAATGGTTCCATATCCCTTGGCAAGACTGTGTGAATTTAGATTGCACACTTTAATGGTTCTGTGTAAATACATCTATCCTATGTTTTTGTTATGGCGTTGTTAATTTTTAAGCTTCAATTTCTGTGGAAATTTCTCCTTCGTGAATGGTCTATGTATAATTGCTTATGTTTATTTCGTAGCTGTAATACTTGATAGCGAATGGGTTGAGGCAATGCCATGTATGGAGAGCGCATTCCCCATGGTTGATGTGATAGCTTGGATGGTTGCAATTCTTTACTGTTTCATTTTATTATTATGTGATGTGGAATATAATAGTTTGTGGGTGTAATCCCCGAATTGATATCGTGTTCTAGATTGATTTTGATGACATGGCATGATATTATACGGTTTATTTACGAGACTGCATATTTAATCTATGCAGTCGAGGCTGCACTTACAGTGTGAATGTAGACACGAGGTCTCGCAACCTTGCTGTAGTGAATGTATTTTCTTAATGTAGCCCGCATACACTCTGTGTATAGCATGAGCTTCATTAATGTACAATGACTCCTCAAGATTCGAATCCTGGTCGTTGGGGATGCAATGAGTTGTATTTTAAGGGTGGATGCGATTTGGGGCTTAGCTTCCCATGGGATTCTATTCCTGCCCTCTTTTGTACATTTACTTGGACATTGTAAAAGATTTTGATGTGGTTTATAAATTTAGCTTCTGTGTATTTAATGTTTACTGTAGATTTTAATATAAAGGGCATGGTGGTTATGTAAGCGAATAGCAAGATAGTCTATAGGATTCATTCCTACGACCTTCATGTAATCACTGAGTTCTTTTATTTAATGATTATGATATTTTTTTTGTTAATTGTTATACTATGGCTGTGAGTGATATTAAATGGGACTATTAGATTTATTCATACGATTATGATTATGTAGACTTATATATATTGACTGTGGATTTTAATTAGGAAATGGAACTTGAATTTAGACCAAAGAATATTCATGATGCTTACTATGTTTATTTTCTTATGATGAGCTTATTATTAATAGAAAATATTTCATAGTTAGCATGTATTTAAATATGCAGACCTGGAAAGGTCTTGCTAGTTTTTATTTTGGATTTTAATATGGTATGTTTATAAATCGTTTACTAGATTTAATTAATGTATCAGTAGATTATAGTTGTTAGATTATACTTGTATACATAAAATCTTACTTCTGCATCAGTCTATTTAAAATTAAAATATGCCTCTGCTGACAAATGGAATATGTCAGTAGAGTAAGAAGGCTAAAAGAGTAGATAGGTTCTAGATCTGAAATAAAACCTAGATTATACTTAACCCAGCTCACACAGTAAAAATAATACAATAATTAAAACTAGGGTGCAGAACCCTTGATAAATATTTATAAATGAATTAAAATTGCAGAAGTAAACTGATAAATAAACCCTGGATAAATATGGTATACAAAATAACTTACAGCCTACGGTTATAAAAATAAGCAAACCCTAGCATATTTTAAACATATAAGTAAATACATAGGGTTAGGAAATTCAATGTATTATTTTCCTAACATAGCCATCATATATTCTAGAAAAATGGAATAGGCAGTCTAGGTATTCAAGCCTGTAACTTGAAGCTCTTTTAATGGTTGAAACTGCACATTGAAATAACCAACATTAGCAAATCATAGGCAGATCTAGCCTCTGTATTATATGACCAAATCACTTGGGAACTACCACATTCCACCTAACCATGACCTGGAACCATTTCTGGTTTAAATCTAGATCCCCTTGAGTTGGAATCCAAGATTCAAGTAGCTTAGATCTCCTACGGTAGGGTTTCCTATGTGGTATACCAGGTCTGGATCATTTCTCCTTTTTCCTTCTAAAAAAATGTTCTCCAGGAATATACATGAGAAGAAAAATAGGAAGAAAATGACTCATCCAAATGATAGATCAAAACCTAAGCCTTTGCTTGGCTTGAGACTTTATAGATAGAATTTTCAGTCAAAGGGATAGTTAAATCAAGAAACCTTGGTTTCTTGATTTAACCCTTTTTACTTAATTTGGGTAATTTTTAATATTTTAACTTAGCAACTTTCAACTAGTTTCTAATTAGAATTTTGTAGGTTTTGGACTATTTATTATCTTTAAATAATAAAAAATAATCAATGGATATTTTCTTTCTTTCTTTCATCATTAATATTATTACTATATTTATTCTTTATACATACCATGTGTAAAATACATAATAATATAACATTTGTTAACATTTGTCTTTGGGAATCATATACCATGATTCCTAGACTTAATGAAACTTGTTCATTAACCTCAAATAGTTAGATGGTTAGGTATACTAGGTTAGGAAACTCTAAACATCCTTGCATGTTGGATTTCCCTCATATGACGTTGTAGTTCTTCATTAATTGATGAGAATACACAAATTCAAAATTTCATTTAATCACTTATAAATAATCCTGATGAGATCAATATTTTTCTCGAGTTGTTTTCACTGGGACGTTATTAAATTCTTTTCAGTAACTTCTAGCGCTTACCAGAGCCCATACTCAACACTTAAACATGGAGCTACAAACTTAGTCCAATTCCATAGCTTTTTGCTCAGCAATAATGCTAGGATGTACTTGTACAACACACATAGGGATAGAATGGCTAAGGATCCGATGCTCCAGAGCTTATTCTCAACATCAACATGGAAGGTTTCACAACTTATTCCCAACACTTCCAAATCTTATCTTTTCATTTGTTCTAGAGCTTCTTTCTCAACACAAATGTAACTACCCGTGTGCTCTAGANTATATATATATATATATATATATATATATATATATATCAATCATCAACAATTGGCGTACGCCAATATATAAAGAAAATAATCATGTTTGTATGCAGTGGGGTATTCGACCCGATATATCAAAATAAAATATCAAGAAAAAATCATAATCAATAGGTTCATGCCTATAAGTGTAAGGTCCAGAATTTGGGATATTACATCCCTCCTTGCTTAGAACCACACTGTCACTAGTGTTCTAGGCACTCAAAATGACATCATGAAACCAAGTGGGGTAAGCCTTTTTCATAATGGCTTCATTCTTCGAACTATCCTCATTAGCCTCAAAGGGCTTCCATTGCACTTTCAATCAAACTATGGTGTGCTTCCAAAGCTACACCTCTTTATTATCCAATATATGAATAGGATTAGGAGAAAACTCCCCTTCTGGATCCACCTGTAATAAGGACCAATCAATTACATTTTTAGTATCATAAACATATCTCTTTAACAAAGATGCATAGAAAACATTATGGACTCTTACATGCACAGGTAATGCTAGCTCATATGCCACTAGCCCTTTCTTGGCCAGTATTTCAAAAGGTCCACAAAATATAGGTGCTAACTTACCACACCTACCCAAGCTCAATGAGCTTTGTTTTTATTTTACTTTCAAGTAGACATGATCGCCTATTTGAAATTCTTTATCTCTTCTTTTTCGATATGTGTAATGTTTCTGGTGGTCTTGTGCTTCTTTAAGGTTAACCTGGACCTTGGTAACCAACTGTTCCAAGTCGATCAATACATTATGCCCTAACATGAGCCAATTCACCGAGCTATGCCAAGGAACCGATGTTCTACACTTTAGTCCATAAAGTACGTCAAAGGGACTCATCCTTGTGGAATTACGATAACCATTGTTATACACAAAATCTGTGAGATGCAAGTAATCCTACCACTTCATGGGGTTGTTCATGACCTACATCCTAAGCATGTCTTGAACAATCTAGTTTACTCTTTCTGTCTTCCTATCTATCTGCGGGTGATATACAGTGCTAAAGTTCAACTAAGTCTCCAATCAGGAGAATAAAGATCTCCAATAGTTTCCTGTAAACTTAAAATCTCAATTCGAGATGATTGCCTTGGATATCCCATGCAATCTAAATATCTCGTTCAACAATATATCACCAATGTCTACTGCATTGTAGGTTGATTTCACATGAATGAAGTGTGTTGCTTTCGACAAATTTTTGATGACTACAAAAATAGAATTATTTTGCTTCTTACTTTTCGGTAAACTGGTGATGAAATCCATACTAATGACCTCCCACTTCCATTATGGAATGGGTAACAGCTCCCACAATCCTAAAGGATGATGATGCTCAGCTTGTGACTAGCTGGCATTCCTAATATTTCGCGATAAACATTGGAATGTTGTCCTTTAACTTAGGCCATAAAATGTGTCTCTTGACGGCAGATATCACCTTTTGATATCCTAGGTGCCCTGAGTAGGGTTACCGATGAAATTCTATGAGGATGCTAGACTGAATGTATCCTCGTTCTGGAACATACAATCGATCATTGGACCATACTAGTCTGGATTCATCTACCTTGTATTCTTTTTGTTGTTGAAACAACCTGTCCTCTTAGACTTTCTTGAGTATTTCGACATAGAAGGGGTCAACTTTGTTGGCTGCTCTAATACTCTCATGCAAATTTGCATCGATTTGACTCAATGTCACCTCATATATTATATGATTTCATCATCTCAAAGCATCGGCAACCTTGTTCTCTTTTCCCTTAATATGATTTAGCTCGAAATGGTACTCACTAAGGAAATCCAACCACCTGGCTTTCCTTGCATTCATATCCAGTTGATCGAATAAATATTTCATACTCATATTGTCTTTATTTAGAAGGAACTTCCTTCCCATGAGATAGTGCCTCCACATCCTCAAAGTGTGGATGATGGCCGCTAACTCAAGATCGTGCGTAGGGTAGTTTTTCTCATGCTATTTTAAATTTCATGATTCATAACAGATCATGTGATCGTTCTACAGGAGGAATCCTCCAAATCCTTCCTTGCTTGCATCCATGCAAACAACAAAATTCCCATCAGGATCCACAATTCGTAGAACCAGTGCGGTCATCAAAAGCTGCTTAAGATTTTGAAAACTTTCTTCACGGTTGGAATTCCATAAGAACTTTTTTTCTTTCTTCTAAAAAAAATTCATGGGGAAAGTGATTCTCGGGAAGTTTTCAATGAACTTTCGATAATATCCATCTAATCCGAAAAGGACCTAATGTCAATGACACTAGTAGGGCTATGCCAATCCTTTATGGCTTTAATCTTTTTTGGGTCGACAACTATCCCTATCTCAGAGATAATCTGACCTAAGTACTATATTTGTGGTTTGTAAAAATCACATTTACTAAACTTAGCATAAAGTTGGTGTTCTCTCAACACTCGTAGTACTATGCGAAGGTGTTCTTTGTATTCTTCTTTATTCTTGGAATAAACTAGTATGTCATATATAAAGACCAGGATAAAATTATCCAGATACCTACTGAATATGTTGTTCATCATACACATATTGTTTGTGGGTGCATTGGTCTAGCCGAACGACATCACTACAAACCCTTAGTTCATGTACCTCGTACGAAAGGAAGTTTTGTAAATATCATCATTGTGAATCCATACCCGATGGTACCCGAATCACAGGTCAATATTTGAAAATATTATGGATCCTCCAACCTGATCGAACAAGTCCTCCATCCTAGGTATTGGGTATCAGTTCTTAATAGTCATTTTTTTCAACTAACGGTAATCGATCCACATCTGCATCATACCATCTTTCTTCTTTACGAACAGTATCATTGCTCCCCAAGGGGACACACTAGGTCAGATATACCCTTTCTCTATCAACTTTTGCAACTACAGTTTGAGTTCCACCAACTCAAGTGCACTCATGCGGTAAGGGGCTTCAGATGACGAACTCATCTTCGTGTAAGTTCGATGGAAAATTCTAGGTCTCATTTCAGAGGTAATCTTTGGATTTCCTCGAAAAACACATCCTTGAATTCTTCAAGAATGGGGAAGTCTCATATGCATTGTTCTCTTTCAGAGTCTATGTCTTTTATTTTTACTACAAACATCTTGCATCATTTCCTAACCCATTTCTATGCTTGCAAGGAAGATATTTTCCTAATGGAAACTTTCTTTGGAATTACTTGAACCTTTACTTGGTTTCCTTGGCCATCAATACACAATATTGACTTATGTAAGCAATCAAGCATGGCATGGTGCTATTTCAACTAGTCCATGACAATAATTATACCATACGATCCTAAAGTTACGATGTTTTGGTTTACTTTCGTTGGCAAACCATTCATATTTACCTCACATTCTTTAACTATTTCTGAAACTTTCTATTTTGTACCTGTCGCTAACTGAACCAGCAAAGGTTTATCATGTGTTACTTTGCTTAGTTGGCATTCATTAACAATTCTAGTTGAAATAAAATTGTTCAAGATCTTACCTTTTATCTCAACCATTATAGCTTGATGATCTGCCTGTCGGCCATCCAATGCTGCATAAATCCATGGTGTTCCAACTATGTCCCCGATAGTTGGTTCTTCTTTTAAGTTGTGCAAGAACCCACTGGTCTTGTTCTTACAATATAGGGAATAATGAGGTTTGTTTCACTTCCAACACTTTCTTTGTATCAGGGTAGCATTGGATCCACTTACTACTAGCTTGTTAACATTAGGAGCTAGTACATAAGGATTCATACCATAATTATTGAAGTTCTTGTTTGCTAGAAAGTTGTTATTCTACTTTCTGTATGGCTGTGAGTTAAACCTAGGTTTACGGTTATCAAAAAAAATCTTAGACTTGTCTTGGTTTCAGCTCATGTTCTCATACCTTCATTTTCCATGCTCATAACAAAGCCTATCTTTGTGCAGTGTTGTATCCAAAGTTTTTGGCATGTCAAACTCAATCCTTTCCTGAAAAATTGGGAGGAATAAATCCTAAAATCTTTTGGATCTTTACATTTTCATCCTTAATTTATGGTACATAATGTAAAATATCGAGAAGTCTGTTAATAAAAGTGTCCATAGTCATGGATCCCATACGTAGCTCATGAAACTATTTCACTTTTTTGTTGAAGAATCTTTTTGACATATATTTCTCTTGGAAGAGTTTTCTGAAGTTATCCCATGATATTTCTCTTAGCTCATATTTATTGGTGTGTTTTAAATCTCTCCACCACCTTGCTGCCTTTCCTTTCAAGTTATAGATGGCAAGCCAAACCTTCATCTCACTTGAGTAGTTATGAACTAGGAAATATTTGCTCAGGCCCAACAGCCACTCTTCAGCCTTCTACTAGTGTTTACCTCACCTTCATAGGCTGGGGATATTATTTTTCTAAACTCCCCATGCAGATTGTCATTGCTTCTTTGTCTCTTTCTTCACAGAAAAAGAGAGTCATCACTTGAAGGACTGCGATGATCTCCTTTTGGTGCTTCAGGGGTATGTTCCTCTTTTTCTTCTTCTCTTAGGATGTTGGCTCGTTTATGGTAAGGTTATATTTTGGATCTATTTGTGGACTGAGTAGGTTTACCATGTAGGCTTCATCCCATCATATTCCTCAGTAATGCTTCATTAATGGCTTGTTGTTCTTTCCTTTCATTCATACTATATTCTCTAAAACTTTACAATTCTTCTTGAAGATTGTGTATAGTCTTTAAAATATCAGAATTCACCTTCACCACCAGTTCTTCTTCTAGGGTGGGGGCATTCATCTTTCCTTGTCGGCTGTTATCTTCCTCAGCATTCATAAATTGAATTGTTCAGTAAACTTTTCTTGAAATTTAAAAAAATTTAAATAACAAAACAAATTTCTGTTAGTAACAAATTTAATAACATACTTTATTTTCTTTGTAGTAAATGCTTGGTGTGCCCATAGGTCTCTTAGTATTTAAACTCGACTTCGATACCACTCGTAATGTTGCCAAAAATTGAAAATATTTTTTTTATTAGGCGAGTAAAAACTACCTAACAAAACATTATTTAACTTGCGGAATATAACGTACACTAACTATACCACTGTTTGCTCATAAGCTATTGTTACATTCTGTCATTTTACATTTGGTTATGCTTATTGATGTGTTTTAATTAGGATGTCATAATGTTGATTACTACATTTTTCTTATAGTTATACATTGTTGTGTTTGTGTCGTAACCTGATTTCATACTTTGTTTATTTCTAGCTATGTTTACTAGTTATATTACGAAGTCCTAACTTAACTTTGTTTTTGGAAACAAAGTGGGTGTAGTGGTGGGACTCATTCTCCCATGATGATCTAAGAGGTAAAGTGTCTACTTGTCTAGCAGAATTACTTAGTTTTGTTTGAACTAAGGAGCCTCTTTCATTTCGTATGTAGATTATATTCAGCGACAGAGACTTGCTAAAGTGTGCTGAATGTTTTCATCATTAACTCACCTACTCGATTGCTAAAACGATCCCTTAAACACTCAGCTTGTTAACAACGTACTTTCTATTTTGTTAATTATCTTAGATAAATTATCTAGGTGATACCCGTCATTCATTATATTTATTCTTCATGTTTACTTTATTATAACCATTAACATATCTTTTATTTAATTCTTGGTAGGTTATAAACTTTGGCTTTTAAGGACCAACTCTTGATTTTATTATATAACCAAAATACTACCATGGAATAATTCATATGCCATGGTTCTAAAGTTAATGCTTAGGAAATTGGGGAAGCAAAGGTTTAAGGCTTAACCTATGGTTTGATACGATACCTATCATACGTGTGCATTGGGGATGACCTTGGGTTAGCGTATATTACATGGAATAAACATTAGGAGATGGGCTTTAAGGCCTTGCATAGAAATGGAGACCAATGATAATGCAACGATGGTAAACAATGGAAATGTGGGTTTTGGATTGATATTGGACACCAAGGTGGCACCATTAATTCATCTTGGGGTTTGGGGCAGCCCAATATTAGGGCTTGGCTCCACGAATGACTTGGTCATTTTGCTTGGCTCGTGGATAGTTTTTTCTTGGCTCTGCACAGTGGTTGGAGGTGACACCCTGGTTAACGAAGGTAGCCATCGTTGGTTTCATGGAAGTGTTTGATGTTTGTTTTCGAGGCTCATCAGTTTCATACTTCTCACCATTCATCGTTTTGGTTGTGTTTGTAGGTGACAAGGTTGGCGTGGACCTTCATGGTTCATATTTTTACCACTTGTTCGTGGGTGATGCCATAGGTGTATGGTAATCCTATTAAATACCCTGCGCATGTCACCTCTTGGAATTGTGGGCAGAAGTGGGTTATCACATTGCTTATTCATGTTTTACTGTGGGATTTTGATTCACCTTCAATATTGTGTACAAGTTTGGGGTTTGTAAAATAATAAGGGTTTTGTTAGAAGCGAATGGGGAACCTTGGGACTTTAGAAGATTCTGCATTTTGTTTATGTAAATCATTTTTTTGGGGGGTATTTAAGATTGGGAAACACCATTGCTTGCAATGGTGCCATAGCCCTTGGCACAACTGTGTGAATTTCGATTGTAGACTTTAATGGTTCTTTGTAAATAAATCTATCCTGCATTTTTGTTATGGCATTGTTAATTTTTAAGCTTGGACTTATGTGGCAATTTCGCCTTCATGGATGGTTTGTGTATAATTGCTTTTTTTTGTAGTTGTAATACTTGACAACAAATGGGTTGAGGCCATGCCATGTATGGCATGTGAACTCCCCATGGTTGCTTCGATAGCTTGGATGGTTGCAATTATTTATTGTTTCATTTTTTTATTATGTGATGTGGAATATAAATATAGTTCATGGGTGTAAACCCCAAATTGATATCGTCTTGTAGATTTATTTTATTGGTAGGGCATGAAATTACAGGGTTGATTTAGGGGACTATGTATTTCATTTATGTAGCCGAGGCCACACTTACAGCGTGAGTGAAGACACGAGGTCTCATGACCTTGCTGTAGCGAATGTATTTTATTAATGTAGCCTGCATACACTCTTTGTATAGCATACCCTTGATTAATGTACAATGAGTCCTCAGGATTCAAATTCTGGTCGTTGTCGATGTAATGAGTTGTATTTTAAGAGTGGATATGATTTGGGGCTTAGATTCCCATTTGATTCGATTCCTGCCCTCTTTTGTACATTTATTTGGACTGTGTAAAAGATTTTGATGTGGTTTATAAATTTAGCTTCAGTGTATTTAATGTTTACTATAGATTTTAATATAAAGGGCATCGTGGTTATGTAAGCGAATAACAATATAGTCTACATGATTTGTTCCTACGACCTTCATGTAATCACTGAGTTCTTTTATTTAACGATTATGATATTATTTTTGGTTAATTGTTATAATATGGTTGTGAGTGATATTAAATGGGGCTACTGGATTTATGCATACAATTCTGATTATGTAGACTTATATATATTGACTGTGGATTTTAATTAGAAAATGGAACTTGATTTTATGCCAAAGAATGGTCATGATGCTTACTCTGTTTATTTTCTTATGATGAGGTTATTATTAATAGAAATGATTTCGTATTTAGCATGGATTTAAATATGAAAACCTCCAAAGGTCTTGCTGAATTTTATCTTGGATTTTAATATGGCATGTTTATAAATTGTGTATTAGATTTAATTATTGTATTGGTAGATTAGAGTTGTAAGCTTATACTTGTATACATAAAATCTTACCTTTGCACCAGTCTATTTAAAATTAAAACATGCCTCTATTGACAAATGGAATATGTCAGTAGATTAAGAAGGTCAAAAGAGTAGATATGATCTAGATATGAAATAAAACCTAGCTTATACTTAACCCAGTTCCATCACTAAAAATAATACAAAAATTAAAACTAGGGTGTAGAACGCTTGACACATATTTATAAATGACTTAAAATTGCAGAAGTAGATCGATTAATAAACCTTGGATAAATCTTATATAGAAAATAACTTATATCCTAGGGTTATAAAAAAAAAACAAACCCTAAACAGATTTTAAACAGAGAAGAAAATACATAGGGTTAAGAAATTCAATGTAATCATTTTCCTAACATAGCCAACACATATTCCAGAAAAATGGAATAGCAGTTCTAGGGCTTCATACATGTAACTTGAATATCTTTTAATGGCTAAACCTACACACGTAAATAACCAGCATTAACAAATCATAGGTAGATCTAACATCTGTATTAGATGGCCGAATCAATTGGGAACTACCACATTCCACCCAACCATGACCTAGAACAGTTCTTGGTTTAAATACAAATCCCCCCTGAGTTGTACTCCAACATGCAAGTAGCTTAGAGATCCTAAGGTAGGCTTTCCTATATGGTATATCAGGTCTAGATCAGTTCTCCATTTTCCTTCAAAGAAAATGTTCTCCAAGAATTTACTTGACAGAAAAAATAGGCAGAAAATGAAAATGACTCCTCCCAATGATAGATCAAAGCCCTGACTCTTTCCTTGGCTTGAGACTTTATAGACAAAAAATTTAGTCAAAGGTACAGTTAAATCAAGAAACCTTGATTTCTTAATTTAACCCTTTTTAATTAATTTCAGTAATTTTTAGTATTTTAACTTAGGAACTTTCAACTAGTTCCTAATTAGACTTTTGTAGTTTTTGGACTATTTGTTATCTTTAAATAATAAATAATAATGGATGGATCTTGTCTTTCCTTCTTTCATCATCAATATTATTACTATATTTATTCTTTATACATACCATGTATAAAATACATAATAATATAACATTTGTTAATATTTTTCTTTAGGCATCATATACCCTGATCCCTAGACTTAATGACACTTCTTCATTAAGGTCAAGTAGGTATATGGTTAGGTCTACTAGTCTAGGAAACGATAAACATCCTTGCATTTTGGAGTTCCCTCATATAACGTGGTACTTCTTCAGTAATTGATGAGAATACATAAATTTGAAATTTCATTTAATCACTTATAAATAAGTCTGATGAGATCAATATGTTTCTCAAGTCGTTTTCACTCAAAAGTTATTAAGTTCTTTTCAGTAACCCCTAGTTCTTACTAGAGCCCATACTCAACGCTTATACATGGAGCTACAAACTTAGTGCAATTCCAAAGCTTTTCGCTCAACACTAATGCTAGGATGTACTTGTACGATACACCTAGGGATACAATGGCCAATGATCAAATTTTCCATAGCTTATGCTCAACATCAACATTGAAGGCTCAAGGGCTTATGCCCAACACTTCCGAATATTATCTTTTCATGTGTTCCAGAGCTTCTTTCTCAACACAAATGTAAGTATTCATGTGCTCCAGAACTTCTCACTCAACACAAAACATTAATTATCCATGTGCTCTAGAGCTCCTTGTTCAACAAAAATACATTAATTACCCATGTGCTCTAGAGTTCCTTGGTCAACATAAAATATCATCAATCATGTGCTTCAGGGTCCACACCCAACACAAACAAGCATATATATATATATCATAAAAAATTGGCTTACGCCCAATATATAAAATAAATCATCATGTTCATATGCAATGGGGTATTTGACCTGATATATAAAAATAAAATATCAAGAGACCATCATAATCAATAGGCTCATTGCTATAAGTGTTAGGTCCAAAATTTGGGATCTTACATACTATGCTCAAAGAGCTTGGTGAGAGGCATCTCGAGCTCACTATAATTTTGAGAAGTTAACAGGCTAGGAGGGTCGGTTATGCAACAAAGATTATGATTCATGGAATTAATATGTAATGTCCCAAAAAATTGAAAATAAAATTGAAAATATATTAGGCTAGTAAAAACTATCTATGTTGGACATTATTGAACTTGTGGAACGTAACGTACACTGAATGTACCACTCTTTGGTTGTAAGTTGTTCTTACGTTATATCATCTTACTTTTAGTTATGATTATTACAGTGCTCTACTTAAGATGTCATAATGCTGATTACTACATTATTGTTATGGTTATGCATTGTCGTGTATGTCTAGTTACTTGATTATATGCTTCGTTAATTTCATCTTGTGTTTACTTATTATTTACATGGTTCTAACTTATCTTTGTTGTTGAAAACAAAGTGGGCAGAGTGGCGAGACTAGTTCCCCCATGTAAATGTCTAAGAGGCAAAGTTTCTACTTGTCTAGTGGGATTACTTAGTTCAACATGAAATAAGGCACTCTTAACTTGTTTATGTGCAGGTGTACTTACACTCACAGCTAGTGACACCTACTAATTGTTATTATTGCTCCATACAAACTTGGTTTAGCAACAAGGTAATTACCATGATTATTCCTTTTAAGAGATAGACTAATTATCTAAGTGACTATTATTATTCATTATAAGTTACTGATCAACTATTCATATCTTAACCTATTTGTATTTCATGTTTATTTTATTAAAAGTATTAACCTATGTTTTATTATTCTTGGAAGGTTTACAAACCTTGGTTAAAGACCAAATATTTCACTTTATGAAAACATGGTTACCATGGCATATTTCATATGCCATGGTTCTAAGCTTAATGACTAGGGAAAAATGATAAGAAAAGGTTTAAGGCTTAGAGGCTAGAGTATACCATGCATATAATACTTTATACCCTGCATTAGACTTTGGGGTGGTGAATATATATTATGGTTTAAACGTTACACATTGGGGTTTAACGCTTCTGCATAAAATGAAGGCCATCGATATCAGATGAATTCTAAACTATAGGGAAGTGGGTTTTGGAAGTTTGATAATGGATCAAAGGCTGGCATCATTAATGCACCTTGGATTTTGTGAAAGCCCAAGCTTAGGGCTTGGCTCATGCTGGACTTGGTCATTTTTCTCTGTTTGTTGGCTTTTTTGGTCTTGGCTCTGTGTTGTGGGTGAATGCGACTTCCAGGATAACGAAGGTATGGATTTGTTGGTTTCATAGCATTGTTGCTTGTTTTGTGGATAATTCAGCTTTCATACTTCTCATCCTTCATGGTGTTTCGTAGTTGCAGGTGATAGGGTTGGCTAGAATATGTATGCATGATTGTGAACCATGGGCTAGCATTACCATTCCAGTAATCCTGCTAACAAATAGTTGCTCGCCACCGATTGGATTTAATATTGGGTTGTAACTTGTTGTAGTTGGATTATAAGTTATGGGGTATCATTAGCCTTTGGGTATTATTATGAAAAGACTTGGGTCTTTTTAAATATTATGATGTTTAGCCATGAAGCGAAAATTGGGTGCCTTGGCAGCCTCTGTGAATAATTTTGGTTACTTGTTTGTTGATGTAACAGGCCATGGCAGCACCATTGCTTGAAATGGTACAAGGTCATGAGCAGTTTGACTATGTAAATTATGTTAATGTAATAAAATATTGGGATTAAGAAATACATGTTCTGTTTATGATTGTAATGGTTATTAAATTGGACTGTGTGTATGAATTTATGCTGCATTATTGTTTATTAAACTTGGGTTTCATGTGGCCTCTGCCTTTGTGTATGGTTTGTGTATATTTACTTCCATTATTTGTTATTAGATTGTAAGAATGGAAATTAGTGACAGTGAATGGCTTGGGGCCATGCCTTCCATGGCATCGCCACTCTTCATCAGAGCTACGATAGAGTAGAGGATTTATATTTTATATTTGGTTTAATGCATAAATGCATATGTATTACGGATTGATGGTTTATTATGTAAAAGGGATATTAAATGGTAGCACTACAGATTCTTTTAGTAGATAAGGAGGAGGCAACATATTTATAGTGTAGGGGTTTGTAAAGTATTTTGACCTATGCATAATGTTTTTAGATTGATTTACATCCTGTGTGTAGATGATACATGGTGGCTTTATAAAAATAACAAAGACCCTTTAGGATTCAATCCTGGGTCTCGTAGTGAAAATAGGGCTTATTAAATGTAAAAAAGATTTATATGTATAAATGTTGTTACGATTTTTAATGTAAGAAGTATTGTGCTTACGGCAAGAGAAAAAACAAATGGGTGTCTACAGGATTCGTTCTTGTGCACTCGATGCAACTACTAGGTTAATTAAATTATTTGTGTGTAAATTTCATAATGTGGTTTTCATTTGGGAATTCATAGTGTCCACATGATTTGATCATGTGACCTCGTTGCACTTACCTGCTTCTTTTTTTTAAGTATTGGAGTGTTACTTTGGGTTATCTATTATAGGATGGTTGTGAGTAATATTTAGATGAGACTATTCTGATTTATGGCATGTGATTATGACTATGTACTTTTGTAATTTTAAAGGGCTATGAATTTACATAAGAAAGGAACTTGATCTTACACCATGAATGGACTCAATACTTGCTCTGTTTACTTGATTATGATCAAGTTTATTTTAATGGACATGATTTGGTATTTAACGTAGATTTGTTTAAGCAGACCTTGAAAGGTATTCGTTGGTTTTTATCTTATATTTAATATTGTGTGGATAGATTAGATTTATAATTCTATTTTATAAGTGTTAGAATATATATATATATATATATATATATATATACCAATAGTATACTAGTTATATACTAATAGTATACTTAATTAGTTTTCTTGTTATTAGAATTAGATGATACTAAATTAAATTTAGGTTTTAATTGCAGCATGGCTTTCCTCACAAATGAAATCTATTAGTAGAGTAATTAGGCCAAAGAACAGATAGGTAATAGATGTGAAACAAAACCTAGTTTGTAATTAACATAGTTTCAATAGTAAAAATAATACACGAATAAAACTAGGGTGCAAAACCCTGGATAAACATTTATAAATGAATTAAAATTGCAGAAGTAAACTAAATGAATAAACCATGTATAAATCTAGCATAAGAAGTAAAGTACAACCTAGGGTTATAATTTAAATGTTAAACCCTAGAAGATTTAAACATAAATAAAATACATAGGGTTAGAACATATAATGTGAACCCTTTCCTAATTCAGCTAGCTTTTATTGTAGAAAAATAGAATAAGTAATCTAGGATCTCATACCTGTAATCTGAATCTTTTTTAATGGTTGAACCTACACACTCAAATAAGCAGCATTAACAATTCATAGGAAGATCTGAACTCTGTATTAGATGACCGAATCACTTGGGAACTACCATGTTCCACTCAACCATGACTTGAAAGCATTTATGGTTTCAATCCGAATTCCCCCCAAGATAGACTCCAACATGCAAGTAGCTTAGAGCTCCTAAGGTAGGGTTTCCTATTTGGTATATCAGGTCTGGATCTATTCTCTATTTTCCTTCCAGGAAAATGTTCTCTAACAATTAACTTGAGAGAAAAACAAGAATAATAATGACTCCCGAAAGATAGATCAGAACCCCAAGCATTTCCTTGGCTTGAGACTTGATAGACAAACTTTTCAATCAAAGGGACAGTTAAATCAAGAAACCTTTATTTCTTGATTTAACCCTTTTTAATTAATTTGGGTAATTTTTAATATTTTAACTTAGGAAATTTCAACTAGTTTGTAATTGGACTTTTGTAGGTATTGTACTATTTACTATTTTTTAATAATAAATAATAATGGATGGATCTTTTCTTTCTTTCTTTCATCATTAATATTATTACTATTTTTATTCTTTATACATACCATGTATAAAATACATAATAATATAACATTTGTTAACATTTGTCTTTGGGCATCATATACCATGATCCCTAGCCTTAATGACACTTCTTCATTCAATTCAAATAGGTATATGGTGAGGTCTACTAGGCTAGGAAACTCTAAACATCCTTGCATGTTGGATTTTCCTCGTATAATGTGGTTATTCTTCAATATTTGATGAGAATACAGAAATTTGAAATTTCATTTAATCACTCATATAAAATGTCTGATGAGATCAATATTTTTCTTGAGTCATTTTCACTCGGAAGTTATTAAATTCTTTTCAGTAACCCCTAGCGCTTAGCAGACCCCATACTCAATGCTTAAACATGGAGTTACAAACTTAGTGCAATTCCAGATCTTTTCTCTCAACACTAATGCTAGGATGTGCTTGTAGGATACACCTAGGGATAAAATGGCCAAGGATCTGATGCTCCAGAGCTTATGCTCATCATCAACATTGAAGGATTGAGGGCTTATGCCCAACACTTCTGAATTTTATATTTTCATGTGTTCCAGAGGTTATCACTCAACATAAATGTAAGTACTCATGTTCTCCAGAGCTCCTTGCTCAACAAAAAAAATTAATTACCCATGTCCTCCAGAGCTCCTCACTCAACACAAACATCTCATCAATCATGTGCTTCAAGGGCCACGCCCACCACAAAAAAGCATATATATAAATATATATCATCAACAATTGGATTACATCCAATATATAAAACAAATCATCATGTTCATATGCAATGGGCTCTTCGACCCGATATATCAAAATAAAATATCAATACAACATCATAATCAATAGGCTCATGCCTATAAGGGTTAGGTCCAAAATTTGGGATATTACATACTATGCTCAAAGAACTTGGTGAGAGTCATCCCGAGCTCACTATAATTTTGACAAGTTAAAAGGATAGGAAGGTCGGCTATGCAACACAGATTATGATTCATGAAATTAAGATGTAATGTCCCAAAAAACTAAAAATAAAATAAAATTTTTATTAGGCGAGTAAAAACTACCTATGTTGGACACTACTGAACTTGCAGGACATAACCTACACTAAATGTACCACTATTTGGTTGCATGTTGTTCTTACGTTATATCATATTACTTTTAGTTATGATTATTACAGTGCTTTATGTAAGATGTAATAATGATGATTACTACATTATTCTTATGGTTATGCATTGTTGTGTATGTCTAGTTACTTGATTATATGCCCTGTTAATTTCAACTTGTGTTTACTTATTATTTACATGGTTCTAACTTATCTTTGTTCTTGGAAACAAAGTGGGAAGAGTGGCAGGACTAGTTCTCCCATGTAACTATCTAAGAGGTAAATTTTCTACTTGTCTAGCGGGATTACTTAGTCACAACATGAACTAAGGCACTCTTAACTTGTTTATGTGCAAATGTACTTACACTCGTAGCTAGTGACACCTACCGATTGTTATTATTGCTCCATACAGACTTGGTTTAGAAACAAGGTAATTACAGACTTGGTTTAGAACTAGATTTTTTTTTTCTTAGTAAGAATAGAACTTTGTACTACTAATGGTACAAAAAGTTACAAAAAAGTTACAATCAGGATTAGCCAGCGATGGGGTTGCTGGTCTGAGCGAAGCTTTAACACAGAGAGTCTTTCCATAAAAACTAAATCTTCACTCTCTTCACTTCTATAGGGAAGGAGAAACTAGGAACTACATTCCCCTCTATACATAATTCAAAACCTATAGAACTTGGGCATGAAAGTTAAGTTCATGGGAAATTTAACCAAATAGAACTAACACAGATATGCAGGGTATGTACATAACAATCCTCGAGACTGAGAGAAATTCCAGGTTCACAAAAACTAACTAAAGAAGGCTAAGCTCATTCCTGGATTAGAAATTATATTGAAACCCAAACCAAAACCATCCAGATAGGGCCGCCCCGCCTTACGTAGCCGTTGGGTTCGTTGGAGATGGAGGAGGCACAGTAGGGTGTTCTCAAAGTCTACCTTGAAATTCACTGGAAATTGAATCCGACATTCAGAAGCTCGTAAATGATTCATGCTGGCCATTTTTATAATCACCAGCGCTTCTTTGATTCCCCTAGCAATATGGAGGTTTTCTTGAATTTCCCTTGCCAATAGGATACACCCCATCCAGAATGGGCTTCTAATGAGCGGTCTACGCTGGTGATTTCCATACTCATTAAGCAAATCCATCTCCTTGATATCTATCACTGCTTCCACCCTTGCTAGGGTTTAAGCCATATATTGGGCTCCCCAATTGAACAATAATGGGGATGGGCCTTTATCTACCAAGGAGTTATATTTGGTCTAACCATCCATCATGGAATTACTTACGCTTTGGTCACTCCTCCTCGTCCTCTGATGAGGCATGCTATAATAGGACACATAGATCCAATTGACCTCAGGATGAAAGAAAAATACCAGAAAGATCTGGGATTTGGTGGTCCTCTTCTTTTCCTCATGCCTATAAATAGCTAAACTGTTGCGATGGGAAATATAGAGATTGATTCTCTAATTCCTCCTTTGTTTCCAAATCGATCCTTGGGAAACATCCATCTTATAGATCTTAATTTTCCTATGCCTGATCCAATTCCCTACTGGGTGCAAGATATTGGCCATTGGATCCTCAATTAATGTCCTTTTGGTGCTCAACTAGATTTGAAAAGTAGTTGCAGTACCCATACCTGGAATCTCACCACCCTCTAACTAGCAGGTACCATCCTTTGGAGTTTCACACATCACGCGAGCCTGAACTAGATCAAAATTTAAAGGATTGAGCCAGAGCCCAGATCTGCCAGCTCTTTGATCTCTAGCTTGCCACCTTCATCTGCTCGATCTTTCCCATGCTCACCATCTATACAGGTGCCTTCATCCAATCTCATGTGATTAATTCCTAGTGGAGGATCAGTCACCTCAACATTCCTCTGACCTGGCCATGAAAAATGAATGTTGGCTTCTACATGTCTTGTTACGTGGATTTTTGATGGGGGTCCCAAGCTAATGGGTAAGTTGTGTGCTATGGGGAGGTTTTCATGCAATGAGGCAAGTGATCTAATGATCGCACCCCTTCCTTGTCTTGGGGGATGATCAGCGTTGGCCCCACAATCTTCACGAGCTGCAACTTCCTCACACTTCTCCCACAACCTCCTATTCATCTTGTCCACGTGGTCTTCTTCATGGAACAAAATTGTGTTCCCCACCCCTTTGATCACTATAATGTCAACCACCTTATTCCCTGACCTATTAATGTGAGAAAATCCCAACGCAAGGGTGCTCCTAAGTCTTTCTCTGACCGTCGAGAGTCATCCTTCCCACCTCCCATTACGCGATACCTCATTTATGGTCATGCCCTACATTATTCTTTTAGTGAGATTGATTATCACCATTGAGTCCCCCTCGACTATCAATGGCATTCTCTGGTTTTGAATCGCCCAAGTGACACCATTTATTAGTTCATCCAGCTCCGCTAATTTATTGGTTCCTGAGCTGAGGCTTCCCTAGTAAAGACTTATAATTCTACCATGGGAGTCCCTAATTACTCCACCAAAGCTAGCAGGGCTAGGGTTTCCCTTGGTGGCCATGTCAAAATTCAATTTGAAGGCACCAATCAGAGGTTTCTACCAGAATTCCACACTGATCATTTGCAAAATTTATTTGCATATGCGTGCATTATTCAGAGATTATTGGTTTATTCCCCAGTCTTTTAGAATTTTTTTTCCATTGCATCTACTTCAAGGTATTATGTCGACCAAGATGTGATATTTATGGTTTCTTTTATATGGGCATCTAGGGTTTCCAATAATTCTTCCACCCTACGATTCCTGTTTTAAAATATTTTTAGGTTACTGGTCTTCCATATCTCCCAGACCACGAATCCTGGGTACAGGTCCCATATTCTGTTCAAAATATTATTTTTGAATTTTTCTTCAGTCCATTCAGCTATAGTAAGACCAGGTATGCCTAAGTGCCCGGAATTGAGTTTTAACAATATGCTTCCTTTGTCCCAAATCTTATAAGCAACTAGACATTCATCAAGCATGTGATTGATAGTTTCATTACTTTTTTCACATAAGCTGCATCTCGAAGGACCTGCAAAGCCATGTCTTTGAATGTTATCCCAAGTTACGATCCTTCTTTTGAGAACAAGCCAATAGAAAGCTGCTATTTTGGGCCACCAATTCCCTCCCCATATTTTTGTCAACTTAGCTTCTTTTTCTTGTTTGTATGTTTCATTCATTACCCCAATAGCCTCTTTAATGTTGAACCTTCCTGGCCTGGAATACCCCCACCTAATTTTATCCTGCCTCGCATGCCATGGGATCCTTCTAGAGCATAGGTCTGTGTAAAAGTTTTCGATGTCCTTCGTTGGTGTCAAACTTTACCACGATTCTTTACTTTTCCATGTCCTGAAAAATCTTGTTAGAGGATTCAAGGTCCCAAAATTCCTTTACCAACTGAAGTTGGTGGAGCTGGGGATGGGCTTTCAGAATCAGGATATCCTCCTAGTTATCTACGCTCTGCTCTTGGTTCCATGCCTCTTTGATGAATCTGGCCGAATTACCATCTCTTACATCCCAAAAGCTATGTCTTTGAACGAGATCCCAGTTTTCCTAGGATGCCTTCCATATACTGGATCCTCGAAGGTTCTCACCAAACCTTATTAGCATTTGTTTTGGCCATTGGTGGGAATATTTGGTGTGTGAGAGATTTTCCCATGGTTCATCTTCATATTCTATCCACTTGCACCAAATTTTTTCTCCCATGTCTTTGTTGGAGTCTAATGGGTCAGGCAAACTCAGACCTTCCACATTTTTGGGTGTGTAGACTGTTTGCTAGTCGATTAAGGCCCGCTTTCTATGACATTCATCTTCCCCTAGAGAAATTTCCTTTGTAAACTCGTTATTTTCTTAATCACCAATTTTTGGGCTGCCAGAACTGAGAACAGGTGTAGTGGCATCATCTATAGGACAAAAATCACCAAAATGAGTCTACTTGGAAAATTTAGGGCTTGAAAAGTCCATAGGCTGAGTTTCTATTTCATCTTGTCGAGAAGGTCCTTCGATGAAACCTGTCTGTTGGTCGATTCTTCCACCGGAGCTCCTAAGTATTTGGAAGGTATATCTCTCTCTGAGAAGCCTAGAATTCTCAAAATATTACTTCTCATTATTTTTGGAGTATTAAAGAAGTACACTTGAGATTTGGTCTTACTGATTTCTATACCACTGGCCTCCAAAAAGGTGTCCAGCCCCTCTTTGATTCCACAAGCCTCTTTAACCATTGATGGCCCCATGCGAATGGTGTCATCAACAAACTGTCAATGAGTTTGCAGCTCCAGATCCTCCGCGATTGTCAGACCTTTAATCTTGTTTTTCATTTGTAGGTTCTTGAGAATTCTGCCCAAACCTTCTGCAGCTATAATGAATATAAAAGGGGAGAAGGGTTTTCCCTTTCTGATACCTCAAGTACTTTGGAAGGGCACCGCAGGAAAACCATTAACCAAAATAGAGAATAAGGATGAGGATACCAATTTCATGACCCATCTGGTCCATTGATTTGAGAATCAAAATGCCCTGAGCATACCTGCTGAGAATTCCCAATTTTAGTTTGTCATAAGATTTAGACAAATCTAATTTAAGGAGGATACCTGGAATTTTCCCGATTTTGATGGAGTGAATTGTTTCATGGATGAGGATGATACCATCCAATATTTTTCTTCCTACTATAAAACTCACTTACTATAGAGAGAAAATGAGAGGAAGCAAAGGGTGAAGTCTATTAGCAATGGTTTTAGTTGTAATCATTGTAGATGACATTGCATAGAGATATCGGTCTTAACTTCCTTGGTTCCTCAATTCCTGACTGTTTGGGTATAAGGGTCAGGAAAGTCGCATTTATATCTTTTAAGATATTACCCAATTTTCTGGAGTCCACAAGTTCCCATACCTGTTCTTTCAGCCAGTCCTAACCTGCATGGAAATTTTTTTTAGTAAATCCATCCGGTCAAGGTGCTTTATCGTTTTCCATCTACTTGACTGCTTCCTCTACTTCCTCCATATCTATAGGTTTCACTAGGATAACATTTTTTTCATCCATAATAACATGTGGAATATGCCTCAGACCTTCTCCCTTAGAGGCTTCTCGGTCTTTGTCCATTTTCTCTAGGAGGTTAGAGAAAAAGGAATTTACAGTTCACTCTAGATCTTCCTGGGATTCAACAATATTGCCTTCTTTAGTTTGTAGTCTTGTCAATATGTTGCTTTGCCTATGATTTATCGCCGATTTATGAAACAAACTAGTTTTTTTCTCTCCTTCCTGAAGCCATTTAACTATGGATTTCTGGCTCTAGTATATCTCCTCATGTTGTTCATGTTGGATGAATTCCTAGGGAGATAAGCGTTCCTTCTGTATGATCTCTGGAGAGAAACCAAATTGCAT
Source organism: Pseudotsuga menziesii (assembly GCA_001517045.1). NCBI lineage: Eukaryota > Viridiplantae > Streptophyta > Pinopsida > Pinales > Pinaceae > Pseudotsuga > Pseudotsuga menziesii. The sequence continues at coordinate 22,470 of LPNX010499824.1, read as the reverse complement.
GCCTTGATTTTGAACTTCTTTGATTTTATAGTCAAGCTCCACTTTCACCGGGAAAATATTCCTGGATGATTATTTATTCCACTTTTTAATGCTTGTTTTAAGGATTTTCAACTTTTGCTGGATCTAGTACAACTTGGTTCCTCTAATGATTGGGATTCCTTTCCACCATTCTTTTAATTTTTCTTGAAATTTTTGCAGAAGAAACCAAAAATTTTCAAAATGGAAGGGTCTACAAAGATTTGGGCCCACATTTTCCCATTCCAGCTTAATGGGCTAGTGGTCTGAGCTAGCTGAATGAAGGATGGATGCTTTCAATTCTCCCCCATCCATTGTTATTGACTCAGTAACCAAGAAGCGATCGAGCCTGCATGTTATGCCTATGTCCCCTATTCTTTTATTGTTCCAAGTAAAATTGTTGTTACTAGTTCTGACATCTACCAAATTGAGGGTATCAACCAATTCATTGAAATTTTCACTTATGAGGTTTAGCTAACAAATCCCCCTCTTTTTTTACTCAAGACTCCTGATAAGGTTGAAGTATCCTCCTATAATCTAGGTTTTTCCTTCGTCAAAGTGTTTATCATCCTTAGAGAGTCTAGAAAATTCACTTTCTGCTCCACCCTTGGAGGACCATACACATTGGTCAGGAAACCCCCGATGTCTGTCCCTATGATGTGAAAAGTAAGAGATAGGGAGTACTGAGTTGCCAAGAAGTTGTATAGGAGAACCTCCTTTCGGTTCCATAATTTGCCTATACCCCCAACCACTTTAATATCATCAACCACTACTATCTCACATACATTCCAAGATTTCCCCCCTATACTTCTTAAGTTTGTCTCCGAGCATTTTGTTTCTTGTAAAAACACCACTCCTGGCTTCTTTAGTTCTATCTTTCTCCTTATAAGATGAGTCTTCAAGGTGCTTCTACAACCTATAATAATTTTGGATGTGATCAACATTGGAAACCTATTTATTTGTGGGGGATAGGACAACATCTATGGTCAGATACTGCCTTGAAGCCACCAATTGGGCCCCAATCATTTGGATTCTTTGAACATTTCTATACCTACCATGGGTTTCTTTCTTTGATTTTTTCTTCCCCTCTTGGTCCTTTAGGGATTCAGCTGAGACCCCAAGAGAATTCATTTCTTTGGATTTAATTATTTCTTTTTCCAACAATGTGACTTGTTGTAGAGCAATCCTTTTAGGGGCCATATCGGAGCAAGTTGTCTCTATCCCTACCAGATCTAAATCTCCTATCTCCATTTCTTTCTCTCCAATCTATTGATTGTTGCTGGTGTCTTCCTTTAATGCCTGATTTTCTTCTTGGATGTGGAGTTTGGGGTTTGGATATTTTTCTTGGTATATCTTGGGAGTATCATTTGTATCACTAACCTTAGGAGCATCTGCTTCTTTTGGATTCTCAGATTGAGTCTGGCTATTGTTCAAATTGATAGGATTAATTACTTCTTGAGGTTCTTGGAGAACTTCATACCTATTTTGAGTTTGGACCTTCTTGAAGGTTTCAAGGGAATAGGATTTCTTGGCTACTCTTTTCTTGTTTTGTACCCTTGTGAATCCCCCTGCTTCTTCATTTTCTTACTCTTTCGTTCCCCATGGTTTACTATTTTGTGGACAGTCTCTAAATAGATTTCCATGTTCATGGCATATTCTACATCTGAATGGAAGTTGTTCATAGTCTATTTCTTGGAACCCATCTTCATCTTCCCATGTTAGATCTATTCTATCTGGGAGATCTTTTGAGATATCTAGATATATACAGATCCTGTCATAGGAAGTGTATCTTCTTTGTCTAGTATGTTTTGATACTTTTACAAAGTTCTCTAGTAGATTCCCAATCTCGATTAGGATGCCTTCTATCCAGTATTCTGTAGGGAGGGAATACATTCTGTTGGGGCCTGGAAATTCGTAGGTGACAACAGTAAAGGATTATCCCCAATCAACGTTCCCAAATAGCCCATTGATTGTTTGGTGTAGGGAATCCATCCGGTTTTACGGTCCGGCTACCGTAGGTCAAAGTAACAAAAAGGGTCTACCGGTTGCGGCCCGGTCCACCGGAATTTGTATTTTTTACTTAAGAATGATATGCAAGAATCTAACTAAACATGCAGGGTGGTGAAGGATGCGGGGAGCAGTCACAATGTGATGCACAGGTTCTTACCTCTCGTCTTATGCTCGCAAGCAACCAAAATCACACATGCATCTATGCACTGACCTAGCTATCTGTCTATCTATTTATCTCTATCTACCTATCCCCGGGGAGCCAAATTATATTTAATAAATATGAGCAATGCGGATGTGCACACGTGATAAAAGCAATTACAGATAGATGACATTTACTTTTATAGGCATAAACAATGAATCATATTGGCACAACTAGCTAACCAATTGTTTCGTAATAAGCATGCATTACTCATGGTGGTTATTTCATAAAATAAATCAGAAATCATTTAAACAAGACATAGGTCATAAGTTAGAACGATCTCACGATTCATGGATACAATGCTGAAAAATGAAGTAGTTCATCTTTCGACTATCCATGGCAAAACATTTGAAATCCCACTGATCTTCTTTCAACAGGAAAATTGTAAAATTTTATTGCAAAAGGAAATAGTTCTTCTTACAACAACCTTCCAGTATTACTGGGGAAAAAATCCCTTTTTGCTTCTACACTTCCTACTTTTATACAAAAAGGTAAAAGTGGTTGGGCTAGCCAAAGTGACCTTTGGGATTCCCAACCTTTTTCTTTCCAAATGCTTCATTTCTCAAAACGTTTACAAAAAATATTACATTAATAAAAATTTGACCGGTCCTCTATGAGGAGGGTCCTGCTTGGTTTTCAAAGAATTTTTTCCACGCTGCTACTTCAGCAGCGAGGCCTTCAAAAGCGCACGGCTCTAGGAACTGGATGTTAATTTCAAACTTGTCAACTTGGTTCCTGATGGCGTCGATCCTCGCTGGGCTCAGCCGAAGCTGGTCTTCTAGAACCTGTATGCTAACGGCTACGTGACCCACTTCATTCTTCAGTACTATGGCATCAATGGATTGAATCTGCTGCGTCCTGGCCTCTACATCTTGATGCCCTTTCTGCAATATGTCCACAAAGGTTTCATGATCCAGGAAATATTCAAACCTAAGCTCAGCCTCTGTCTGGTAGTGGTTATATGCATTAAGGAACCTTTTAAAATATTCTGAGCATGCTACCTGTGTCCTTCAGACAACCTTCTTAAAGTCTTTAGCAGTGCTGATGGCAAAATCTACTAGGCTGTGATCTCTCCTGAGGGTTTGATGATCTTTGACTGGTAGTCCTCCTGGAATCTCGGCATCATCTTCTGGTCTTGCCAATCTGGCGTTCAAGACCTCAAGAACATATTGGGACCTGTCTATGAAATAGGAGGAAGTTTCTACAATCTCCTCTAACCTGATGTCCATCTGAAGAACTTTGCATCTTTCTTCTTCCAAAGCATTCTGTAGCTACAGCATTTTAGCCTTTTGCGCTAGGATATACTCTTTAAGTGGCTGCAGATCGACTTGCTATTCCTTTGCTGTCTCCAGTTCAGCAGTCAGAGAAGCCAGCTACTCTTTCAGTCCTTTGGTGTATTCAGTATTGGACTCATAGATGATAGTCTGCTGCGCCTCTAGGTCTTCCACTTTTTCCTTCAACTGTTCCCTCTCATTTTTCAGATCTTGGACTTCATGTTGCACATTTTCTAGAGCCTCTTGTGCTATTCCCTTTGCTTGTATCTCCACCTAAAGGACATGGATTTCACCCTTCGTGGATTCCATTTCCCTTAGCACGTGTTCATACTGCCTCTTAAGTCTGCTACCCTCCCCTCTTTCTTGTCTCAGTGTGTCTTTTAGCTGAACAGTGGTCTTCTTAGCTGATTCTAATTCAATCATCACCTTCTTTATGTTATCAACGGAGGCATCAATTAGTGCAGCCCTGACTTTTATCGTGAGCATAGGATCTTTGTCTGTCCCTAGCATGACTGTTGTATCTGTGACCATCTTCCCTGATAGATCTTTCACCTCCACCTTCTTCTGCATCCTCCTCATTATTCTTTTAGTGGTCCTGTCATAATATACAGTACTGAAATCAGGGACTTCTTCCCCCTTCTTCTGGATGAAAGGCACTATTTGGAGCATAGGGGTTACAGGAGTGCTAGCAGTAGGTACTTGAAGGATTTGCACCTCAGGGTTATCCTCTCCCTGACTCTACCCTGTTAGTGCTTCAGAGGCTGGCTGTTGTGTTAGCTTTATATTTTCATCCTCCTGCCCTTGGAGCTCTTCATTTAGTTTTCTCTGTGCTTCTTCGGCTGCTTGCCTAGCTGCCTCTTCTATTTCTCTGGCTGCTTCTTTTGCTAGTTCAGCTGCTTCTTGGGTAGCTTTCCTTTTCTCTTCTTCTCCCTTCTGCAGCCACTCTGCAGCCTCATTTTCCAGCCTCTGAGCTTCCTCCCTTATCCTTTTGGCTCCTTCTTCATCTCTGGCTTGTTCAGCTTTGGCCTGCTCTGCCCCTTTTCCACCTTTGGTGGGGTTCTTTGGTTTGAATCTTTTGCTAAGTTTCGTCATGTTTGGAGCTCTCTGAAAAACAAATTCATCCTTATCATAATGATGGGTATATTCAAAGAACACTTTATGCTTCTTGCAGTGCTCGGCCACTTTACCATGAGTGTCATTGCGCCGAAAAGGAATCTCCCCAAAACAGAACTTCCCTAGTTCTTCTAAGAATTTGGCAGCTTGTTTCACATTGGTGAATCTGCAGCTAGCTAACTTGAAAGGTAAAGGGGGATATGCATCCTTCTTATGCTGGAACAGGAAATGAGCAACTCCGTCAATGAAAACTTGTCTGACCGCCTCTTTATGGATTATATAATCCGTTGCATACTTTGGCAGCAGATAAGGTGTCTTTGAGCCTCCATACATTCTAAGATACATACCATTGTCGGTCAAGAAATAATCTCCATACTCCTCTATTACCTGCATAGCATCTTTCGACATGCAGTCACATTCCTTCCGGAAGATAAGCGTGTATAGTGGCATAATGAAATGCTCACATACTTCTCTGTAATAACTGTGGTACTGATGAGCCCACAATGGTTTGTAAGCTGCATATACAGGCATTCTCTCTCTGTCCCAGGAAACTTGAGGCCGGGGAAAGGCTGGTTACATAGTATGCAGTCTATCAAAAATGAACTCATATAGAATTCAGATTTTTTACGGGCTTCTCCTCCTCCTAAGGCTGCAACTACGCAAGAAGAAATACTACTTGATACGAGGCTGGCCCAGTTGAAGATCGTTCCTTGGGTCGCCACATGGAACATAATGGGGACCCATTCAAATTTGAAGAGTCTGCCACTGGCTCTACCAAAGATCCTATTTAGCATCATATCCACAAATCTGTAAGGATCTCTTAAGCTTGCTGTATCATAATCCTCGGTTGCTCTGTGTCGATAGAGCTTTCCTGGCAAGAGCATTCTGTTCAGGGTTTCCACTAAATCCATCCTGAGGTTATCCAACCAATCGTTTGACAGGAAGATTTGAGGCTCTGGCAGGTGGTAAGCCAGCGCCACATATCCTGGGATAAATGTAGCATAGCCCTGACCTTCGACATTTCCTATAAGCATTGTGTTGTTGTTTGTGTGGGGAAGAATCCATCTCATAACATCAGAGCATGGAAATAGCTCTGGTCTGGTATCCACCTTCATGATGGCGGATTTCTCTATGTTGGCATAAATGGGCTCCTCTTCGAGACCCATGTCTGGGACTTCCCTGTGGGAAATCAATCTGTATATCTCATCCCATTTATACTCAGGATCAACACCCGAGACACACTGGGTGTCCTCATATATATATTCTATTTGTGTGACGACCTCTATTGCTGATTGTTCTTTGACCATAGGGGCCTTCTTTTTCTGCCTTTTGGACATTGTAAGTTCTTCCTACCATGTATAACATTATGACATTAAGCAATTCGAATTTGCGAACATTGTGCAACAGTTTATTCTTTCTCAAGTGTATCATGACTGTGATGAAATTAAGACATAAGCCCTTCAGGCTAAAGAATTGAACTAGTATGCAATACTGTGCAATGTGCTATTATCCTATGTCTAGTATGATAATAATCTGGGAAACAAATGCATGCATTGCACAGCTCTATAATGCCTTGAGACTAGGGTGCAATATTTCATGACTCGATTTATGTGAAGCATACACAGTTCTGAACAATCTACCACTGTTGCATAATATCAAGCTTATCAACTATGATTGAGACAGCATTAAATCTACATTATTATGTGACATGCCATTTTCCCAAGATAGCAATACATTGAAGCAAAATATGCACATCATATGCAGAGTGCCATTTAAAGTGAAAGCAGGCATAGAAACCAATGCATGTACGCACAATCCAACAATGCCCTAACTATTAAAAAACTAAATCATGTGCAATACAGTGAGCAATGTCCTTCTACTGGATGATACTAAAACTTGATCAATCATCATTGGGCTGTCATTAAATCTACATTATTTCACAGTACGACACTTCTCTCATGAAAATAACTCATAAAGCACAAGTATGAATCTTAAACGCAAGGTGCAAATGTAACCATCCACAATTCAAATATTTTGACGACATGGCTTTATCAAGGATAAAGACTCCAATAGCCTATGCGGCTCACGGAAAAGTAGTTACATCGGTGCGGCTAGATACTGCGGGCATCAATAACAATTTTTTGAACACGGCGCTCCCACCAGTACCAACATCCATGCTACCTCCAAATCGTACACAATATAGCGACACAGCAAAAAAAAAAAAGACAGACTGTGCGGGATGGCGTGGGCAGAGCTTGGGGTTCGAAACCTGGTAAACGGGAAAATCAACAGTGGAGGAAACATTCGATCACAGGAAAATCACCGTAAAACCTCTCCATGGGCCTCATTATTACAAGGGGAAAACCAGGTGCAGGCGGCATAACGGCCGCCTGCACCGCGCCTTAATCCACTGCGCGTGGGGCGAAACCACAACGACCAAGGTCAAAAGATAATACGCAGGCTCTATAAAGGAAAAACAACTTCCCCCCCTCTAATCGCAAACAGCTACCCCCAACCAGCAATTCTCAAAATGTAGGCACAACATGCAAGGAGAGACGACTATGGAAACCCTAGCCGTGGGTGAAAACTCCGTGTGTGATCGAAAAAGGGACTACGGGGAGATAATCCTAGCAATACCCCGACCGCAGAAAAAATCACCCAATGAAAACCTTGAAAAGCAGGAGGTAGGGCGGTAAAGATCCTACCTGGCAGTGATGCGCAGTTGATGAGGCGACAACGGTTGAGCTTCCAACCAACACCTGGACGCGGGTACAAGAACGGAGCTCCATAAGGTTCGCAGGGTTGATAGCGCGGAGAGGATAACGATATCTTGGGCGCAAAACAACAATAATAATAAAAAAATCCAAACCCCTGCCCCCGAATATATAGAAGAGTCGCACGCGTGACGGGTCGTATCGGGCGGGGAACGAAAGTGAAAATGGTGGCGAGAATCCCATACCTTCCACAACGGCGGATAGGTCCCAGCATCAATTCACCCGCAACGGTGAATAGAGCGTGCAAAAAAAATATCGGGCGTTGGCGGGGACCTATATCGAAAGCCAAGAGCCCGGACTCCTCCGCAACGGTGGGCATGCATAAGAAAACAACGTGCGTAACTCACATCGGTCACCCGGAGACTCTACATCGAAAAACTGAAACTTAGACCCGCCTGCAACGGCGGAGGGAATAGAAGGTAAAGAGCTCCGATACATACGTATCGGCGAGGAAACGAAACCTTAGAACCCCCAAATGGTCCGCAACATCGGAGACCAAACGATAACCCGTCCGCAACGGCAGCCAAAGAGACACTCATCCTCCTCCGAATCAGAACAAAAGTCCACCTGCAACAGTGAAGAATCGACAACCACCCGCAACGGTGAAATACAAAGTAGGAAACCTCCGCAATGGCGGGAAGACCAAATGACTCAACTCCAGATGTAAAATGAATTCACAGATATGCAAAAAGCAACGATGAGCTTGATAATGGAAGGGATCATTTTAAAGCATTAAAGGAGCAAACCAGATCGATTGATATCAATTCAAAGTGCTGTAAAACATTCCAAAAATCCATAGGCCAAAAGTCACCAGACTGAAACCAGGAAGAAAACCAACTTATTCAAAGTAAATGAGGGTCCTAAAATTTTTAGAATTTTGGGAAATTGTTGCAGGTGCAACACATTCTTACCCAGAACGGTGCAATTATGAGGTTCTCATTTTCTGGGTTGAATATTTCTTTCCATGGTCTCAAGAACAAACCTGCTGAGTTGTAGAAATATGGTCCACTTTCAAAGATTCTAGTTCTATCCTCCTCATTAAAGAAATTTACAATGAAGAATCCTTTTGATTCGAGTTGAAGGTCATAGTGACTTTGAGGTTTCCATGTGAGCGTCTTCTTTGAGGGCCAGATCCCTATGAACTTCCCTATGAGAGATCTCTCCTTCATGTAATAGATATATTCTCTAATTTTGGTCGATTTGATTTGTAACCTAGGAATAGTCTTAGATTTGGGCAGACATTGCCCCGTTCTTTGGTTTCCTTCCTTTTCCAAGATTTATTTTAATATTCCACTTGTGCCTTCTCTTGATTCCCCTCATTGGGAATTAGAGATTGGCATTTTACCCTTATCCTTCTTGATTTCCATATCCACGCTTTTAACAGGGGTAAGAGTCCCCCCATCGATGGGATCTTCCATCCCAGGACCAAAGCTGTTTGTCTTTAGACCAGGCCAAAGTCTATGTCCCTACTTACTGAGTGCATCATATTGAAGCCACCGTCAATTCCTTCCCCCTTATAGATTGTCATTCTTTTAAGAACTAGACTAATTATCTAAGTGACGCTTATTATTAATTATAAGTTACTAATCAACTATTCATATCTTAACCTATTTGTATTTCATGTTTATTTTAATAAAAGTATTAACCTATGTTTTATTATTCTTGGCAGGTTTACAAACCTTGGTTAAAGACCAAATATTTGACTTGAAAACAAGGTTACCATGGCATATTTCATATTCCATGGTTCTAAGCTTAATGCCTAGGGAAAAATGAAAAGAAAAGGTTTAAGGCTTAGAGACTAGAGTATAGGATGAATATAATACTTTATACCCTCCATTAGACTTTGGGGTGGCGAATACATATTATGTTTTAAACATTATACATTGGGGTTTAACGTTTCTGCATAAAATGAAGGTCATTGATATTGGATCGATTATAAACTATAGGGAAGTGGATTTTGGAAGTTTGGTAATGGGTCATAGGCTAGCGCCATTAATGCACCTTGGATTTTGTGGAAGCCCAAGCTTAGGGCTTGGCTCAAGATGGACTTGCTCATTTTTCTCTATTTGTTGGTTGTTTGGTCTCACCTCTGCACAGTGGGTGAAGGAAACTTCTAGGATAATGAAGGTATGGCTTTGTTGGTTTCACAACATTGTTGTTTTTTTAGTGGATCATTCATCTTTCATAATTCTCATAATTCGTGGTGTTTCATAGTTGCAGGTGACAGGGCTAGATAGAATATGTATCCATGACTACAAGCCATGGGTTAGCATTACCATTCCAGTAATCCTGCTAACAAATAGTTGCTCGCCACCTCTTGGCGTTAAGACTCAGTTGTAATTTGTTGTAGTTGGTGTTTAAGTTATGGGGCATCGTTCGCCTTTGGGTCTTATTATGAAAAGACTTGGATTTTTTAAAATATTATGATGTTTAGCCATGAAACGGAAACTTGGTGCCTTGGAAGGATCTGTGTATAATTTTGGTTACTTGTTTGGAGATGTAACAGGCCATGGAAACACCATTGGTTGCAATGGTGCAAGGTCATGAGCAGTTTGACTGTGTAAATTATGTTAATGTAATAAAATAATGGGATTGGGAAATACATGTTGCATTTATGATTGTAATGGTTATTAAACTCGACCCTGCATATAAATTTATGTTGCGTTATTATTTATTAAATTTGGGCTTCATGTGGCCTCTTCCTTCGTGGATAGTCTAGGATTCATTCTTGTGACCTTGATTGATTCTTGGATGGTCTAGGATTCATTCTTGTGGAATAGAAAATGGGTGTCTCTAGGATTCATTCTTGTGACCTCGATGCAACTGCTGGGTTAATTAAATTATTTGTGTGTAAAAATAATAATGGGGTTTTTATTTGGGCATTCAAATTTTCCACAGGATTTGATCCTGTGACCTCATTGCACTTACCTGGTTCTTTTTTTAAGCATTGTAATGTTACTTTGGGTTATCTATTACACAATCGCTGTGAGTGATATTTAGATGAGACTATTCTGATTCATGGCATGCGATTATGATTATGTATTTTTGTAATATTAAAGGGCTGTGAATTTACATAGGAAAGCAACTTGATCTTAGACCATGAATTGTATCGATACTTGCTTTGTTTACTTGATTATGATAAAGTTTATTTTAATGGACATGATTTGGTATTTAGCATAGATTTTTTTAA
>LPNX010499824.1:0-11296 GCA_001517045.1 Pseudotsuga menziesii | reverse complement strand
ATATATATATATTTCCAAAGATATATATATATATATAGTATGTTGGTTATATACTAATAGTATACTTAATAAATTTTCTTGTTATTAGAATTAGATGATACTAAATTAAATCTAGGTTTTAATTGCAACATGGCTCTGGTCACAAATGAAATCTGTTAGTAGAGTAATTAGGCCAAAGAACAGATAGGTAGTAGATCTGAAATAAAACCTAGTTTGTAATTAAAACAGTTTCAATAGTAAAAATAATACATGAATAAAACTAGGGTGCAAAACCCTTGATAAAAATTTATAAATGAATTAAAATTGCAGAAGTAAACTAAATGAATAAACCCTACATAAATCTAGCATAAGAAGTCAAGTACAACATAGGGTTATAATTTAAAATGTAAACCCTAGAAGATTTAAATAGAAATAAAACACATAGGGTTAGAACATATAATGTGAACCCTTTCCTAATTATACCAGCTTTTATTCTAGAAAAATAGAATACATAATCTAGGGTCTCACACCTATAATATGAATCTTTTTAATGGTTGAACCTGCGCACTCAAATAACTAGCATTAACAATTCATAGGAAGATCTGACCTATGTATTAGATGACTGAATCACTTGGTATCTACCACGTTCCACCCAACCATGACCCAGAAGCATTCTTGGTTTCAATACGAATTCCCCCAAGATGGAATCCAGCATGCAAGTAGCTTAGAGCTCCTAAGGTAGGTTTTCCTATCTGGTATATCAGGTCTGGATCAGTTCTCCTTTTTCCTTCCAGGAAAATGTTCTCCAAGAATTCACTTAAGTGGAAAACAGACAGAATAATGACTCCCAAAAGATAGATCAGAACCCAAAGCCTTTCCTTGTCTTGAGACTTTATAGACAAACTTTTTCAGTCAAAGAGACAGATAAATCAAGAAACCATGATTTCTTAATTTGACCCTTTTTAATTAATTTGGGTAATTTTTGATACTTTAACTTAAGGAAATTTCAACTAGTTCGTAATTATACTTTTGTAAGTATTGTACTATTTACTATATTTTAATAATAAAAAATAATGGATGGAGATTTTCTTTCTTTCATTCATCGTTAATATTATTACTATATTTATGCTTTATACATACCATATATGAAATACATAATAATATAACAATTGTTAACATTTATCTTTGGGCATCATATACCACGATCCCTAGACTTAATGACACGTCTTCATTAAGGTCAAATAGATAGATGGTTAGTTCTACTAGGATAGGAAACTCCAAACATCCTTGCATGTTGGATTCCCTCCTATAACATGGTAGTTCTTTAGTACTTTATGAGAATACAGAAATTCAAAATTTCATTTAATCACTTATAAATAAGTATGATGAGATCAATTTATTTCTCAAGTCCTTTTCACTCGAAAATTATTAAATTCTTTTTAGTAACTCCTAGCACTTACCAGAGCCCATACTTAATGCTAAAACAAGAAGTTACAAACTTAGTGCAATTCCAGAGCTCTTCGCTCAAGACTAATGCTAGGATGTACTTGTAGGATACACCTAGTGATACAATGGCAAAGGATTCAATGCTCCAGAGCTTATGCTCAACATCAACATGGAAGGATCCAGGGATTATGCCCAACACTTCCAACTTATCTTTTGATGTGATCCAGAGCTTGACACTACACACAAATATAAGTACTCATGTGCTCTAGAGCTCCTCGCTCAACACAAAACATCTCATCAATCATTTTCTTCATGGTGCATGCCCAACACAAACAAGCATATATATATATATATATCATCAATAATTGGCTTACACCCAATATATAAAAAAAATCATCATGTTCATATGCAGTGGGGTCTTCGACCCAATATATCAAAATAAAACATCAATATAACAACGTAATCAATAGCCTCATGCCTATAAGTGTTAGGTCCAAAATTCAGGATATTATATCCCTCCCCGCTTAGTACAACACCGTCTCTGGTGTTCTAGGGACTCTAAATGAAATCATGAAATAAGGCGGGGTAAGCCTTTCTCATGGTGACTTCATTCTCCCAAGTAGACTCATTATCCTCAAATCTCTTCCATTGCACTTTAAACTGGACTATGGTGCACTTCCTGAGCTACACCTCTCTCTTGACTAGTATGTGAAGGGGTTCAGGCGCAAACTCCCCTTCATGTTCCACCTATAATAAGGACCAATCAATTACATGTTTAGTATCATAAACATATTTATTTAACAAGGATTCATGGAAAACATTATGGACTCTTACGTGCGCAGGTAACACTAGCTCATATACCACTGGCTCTTTCTTGGCCATTATTTCAAAGGGTCCACAAAATCTAGGTGCTAACTTACCACACCTACCCAAGCTCAACAAGCTTCATTCTAATTTTACTTTAAAGTAGAAATGCTCACCTATTTGATAGTCTTTATCTTTTATTTTCTTGTCCGCATAGCTTTTCTGGTGGTCTTGTGCTTCTTTAAGGTTCACCTAAGCCTTGGTAACCAACTGTTCCAAGTCCTTTAACAAATCAGGCCCTAACATGAGTCGATCCACCAGGATATCCCAAGTAACTAGTGTTCTACACTTCCGTCCATAGAGTATGTCAAAGGGACTCATCTTAGCGGAAGACTTATATCCGTTGTTATGCTCAAGCTATTCAATATGCAGGTAGTCTTCCCACTTGGTCGAGTTATTCATGACATACATCCTAAGCATGTCCTCAACAATTTGGTTTACTCTTTCTCTCTGCCCATCTGTCTGTGGGTGATAAGAAGTACTAAATTTCAAATGCGTTTCCAATCCAGAGAATAAAGATCTCCAAAAGTTTTTTGTAAACTTAACATCTTGATCTGAGATGATTTCCTTGGGTTTCTCATGCAATCTAAATATATCCTTCAAGAATATATCAGCAATGTTCACTTCCTTGTCGGTTGAATTCAAAGGAATGAAGTTTGCTTCTTTTGAGAACTTGTCAATTACTACAAAAATAGAATAATTTTTCTTCTTTCTTTTTGGTAAACCGGTCATAAAGTCCATACTAATTACCTATCATTTCCATTCCGGAATGGGTAACGACTGCAACAATCCCAAAGGATGTTGATTCTCAGCTTTCACTAGCTTAAATTCCTGACATTTCGCGATAGCCATCACAATGTAGGCCTTCAACTTAGGCTAGAAAAATTGCCTCCTGACGGCAGATATCATCTTTTGATATCCCAGGTGCCCCGAGTAGGGTGCTTGATGAAATTTTGTGAGGATGTTGGACCGAATGTCGCCTACTTCTGGAATGCACAATATATCCTTGGACCATAGCAATCTGAATTCACCTACCTTGTATTCTTTTTTTTGTTGAAACAACCTGTCCTACTGGACTTTCTTAAGGATTTATATGTAGAAAGGGTTAACTCTATTTGTCATTCTAATCCTCTCATGAAAATATTCATTGGTTTTACTCAAGTTCACCTCATATATCATATGAGTTCATCGGCTCAAAGCATCAGCAACCACGGTTCTCTTTTCCCTTAATATGCTTTAGCTAAAAATGGTACTCACTAAGGAAAGCCAACCACCTGGCTTGCCTTGCATTCAGATTCACTTGATCGAATAAATATTTTAGAATCATATTGTTTACCTTGAGAAGGAATTTCCTTCCCATGAGGTAGTGCCTCTAAATATTCAAAGCATGGATGATGGATGCTAACTCAAGATTGTCTGTGGGGTAGTTCTGCTCATGCTCTTTTAACTTTTGAGATTCATAATAGATCGCATGATCGTTCTGTAAGAGGACTCCTCCAAGTCCTTCCTTTCTTGCATTCATACAAACAATTAAATCCTGGTCAAGAACCAAAATTCATATTATCTGTGCGGTCATCAAAATATGTTTAAGCTTTTGAAAACTTTCTTTGCACTTGGTAATGCATAAGAACTTATTTTCCTTCTTTTGCAAAGCGGTCATGGGGCAAGCAATTCTCGAGAAGTTCTCAATGAAATTTTGATAATATCCATCTAATCCCAAAAAGGAGCTAATGTCAGTGGCACTAGTAGGGGTAGGCCAATGTTTTATGGCTCTAATATTTTTCGGGTCCACAACTATCCCTGTCTCAGAGATAATGTGACCTAGGTACTGTATTTGAGGTTTGTAAAAATCACATTTACTAAACTTAGCATAAAGCTGGTGTTCTCACAACACTCATAGTACTATGTGAAGGTGTTCTTCGTGTTCCTCTTTATTCTTGGAATAAACTAGGATTCCATCTATAAAGAACAAAACAAATTTATATAGATATTTACTGAATATGTTGTTCAGCATACACAAAAAATTTGTGGGTGCATTGGTTAACCCAAACGACATCATTACAAACTCGTAGTTCATGTACCTTGTATGAAGGGAGGTTTTGTTAATATCATCATCATGAATCCGTACCTGATGGTACCTGGATCGCAGTCCAATATTTGAAAATATTTTGTCTCCTCCCACCTGATCGAACAAGTTATCAATCCTAGGGAGTGGGTATTCGTTCTTGATAGTCATTTTTTTCAACTGATGGTAATCTATGCACATCTGCATCGTACGATATTTCTTTTATACAAACACTATTGGTTCTCCCCAAGGGGAGACACTAGGTCGGATATACCCTTTCTCTATCAACTCCTGCAAATACAGTTTGAGTTCCACCAATTCTGGTGCACTCATGCGGTAAGGGGCTTTGGAAGTTGGAACTGATCCTAGTGTTAGTTTGGTGGAAATGTCTAGGTCTCATTTCGGAGGTAATCCTAGGATTTATTGGAGAAACACATCCTTGAATTCTTCAAGAATAGGAAAGTCTTCTATGCATTGTTCCCTTTCAGACTCTATGTCTTGGATTTTTATTGCAAACAACTTGTAGCCTTTCCGAACACATTTCTTCACTTGTAAGGTAGATATTTCCCTTGCGGAATCCTTCTTTGGAATTCCCTAAGACTTCACTTAGTTCCCTTGGCTATTAGTACACAAGATTGACTTGTGTAAGCAATCGAGCATGACATGGTGATGTTCCAACCAGTCCATGCTGATAAGTATATCATACGATCCTAAGTGTAGGATGTTCAAGTGTACCTTTGTAGGAAAAACATTCATGTTTACTTGACAATCTCTAACTATTTCTGAAACTTTTTGTTTCGTACCTGTGGCTAACTGTACCATCCAAGGTTTATCATGCTTTACTTTTCCTAGTTTGCATACATCAACAATTTTAGGTAAAACATAGCTTCAGCAAGCACCAGGATCAATAAGTATTGAAATAGAAGTGTTTAATATCTTACCTCCTATATCAACCATTGTAGCTTGATGATATGCTTGTCATCCATCCAATGCTCCATAAATCCGTGGTGTTTCAGCTATGTTTTCTACAGTTAGTTATTCTTGTAAGTTGTGCAACACCCCACCGGTCTTGTTCTTACAATATCAGGCATAATTAGGCCCGCTACATTTCCAGCACTTGATCTGTAGAACAGTAGCATTGGCTCTACTTTATACTAGATTGTTACCATTAGGAGATGGTACATATGGCTTTGTACTAGATTTGTTGAAGTTCTTGTTTGCTGGAAAGCTGTTATTTTTCTTTCTGTATGGTTGTGGGTTAAATCCAAGTTTGTGGTTATCAGAAACATTCTTGGACTTGTCTCTGTTTCGATTCATGTTCTCTTGTCATAGTTTCCCATGCTCATAACAGATCTTGGCCTTGCGCAATGTGGTATCCAAAGTTTTTGGCATGTCAAATTCAATCATTTCCCGAAAGTTTGGAGGGAGACATCCTAAAAACTGTTGGATCTTTACCTTTTCATCCTTAATGTATGGTGCATAATGTAATAGATCTAGAAATTTATTAATAAAAGCATCCATATTCTTGGACCCCATACGGAGCTCCTCAAACTCTTTCACCTTTTGGTCAAAGAACCTTTTCGACATATATTTCTCTCAGAATATTTTTCCAAAGTTATCCCAGTGTATTTCTCTTAGCTAATATTTCTTGGTGTGTTTAAAATCCCTCCACCATCTTGTTGTCTTTCCATTTAAATTATAGATGGAAAGTCGAGCCTTCATCTCACTTGAGTAGTTATAAGTTTGGAAATATTTTCTCATACCTAGCAACCACTCTTCAACTTTCTCCCCAGTGTTTACTTCACCTTCATAGGTCGAGGCTCTTATTTTTCTAAATTCCCTCTAAATACTCTCATCAGCTCTTTGTTTCTTTATGAGAGGAGAAAGAGAGTCATCACTGAAAGGACTGTGATGATCTCCTTCCAGTGCTTCAGGGGTATGTTCCTCTTTTTATTCTTGTCTTGGGCTGCTGGACCATTTATGGTAAGGTTCTCTTTTGGATTTGTTTGTGGACTAAGTAAGATTTCCCGAAGGGCTTACTTCCGTCATATTTGTCAGTAATGCTTCATTAATAGCTTGATGTTCCTTTCTTTCGTTTGGACTATCTTCTTTGAAAATTTGCAATTATGCTTGAAGACTGTGTATGGTCTTCAAACTATAAGAATTTAATTCCACCACCAGATCTACTCCTAGGAAGGGGGTGTTCATATTTTCTTTCCGACTGTTATCTTCCTCAGTGTTCATAATCTGAACTGTTCTATAAAAATTCCTGTAATTTCAAAAATAATTAATAACACGAAATTTTTTGTTAGTAACAGAATTTAAAAAGATACTTTAATTTCTTTGTAGTGAATGCATGGTGCTACCATAGGCATCTTAGTATTGAAACCGGGATCTGATACGACTTGTAATGTCCCCAAAAATTGAAAAAAATAATAATTGGGCTAGTAAAAACTACCTATGCTGGACATTATTGAACTTGCAGAATATAGCGTACACTGAATGTACCACTAGTTGGTGGTAAGTTGTTCTTACGTTCTATCATATTACCTTTAGTTATGATTATTACTGTGCTTTACTTAAGATGTCATAATGTTGATTAATACATTATTCTTATGGTTATGCATTGTTGTGTATGTGTAGTTACTTGATTATATGCTTCGTTAATTTCACCTTGTGTTTACTTATTATTTACATGGCTCTAGCTTATATTTGTCCTTGGAAACAAAGTGGAAAGAATGGCAGAACTAGTTCTCCCATGTAATTATCTGAGAGGTAAAGTTTCTACTTGTCTAGTAGGATTACTTACTTCAGTTTGAACTAAGGAACTCTTAACGTGTTTACGTGTAGGTGTACTTACACTCGCAACTAGTGACACCTATCGATTGTTATTATTGCTTTGTACATACTTGGTTTAGCGACAAGGTAATTACTATGATTATTCCTTTTAAGACGTAGAATGATTATCTAAGTGACACTTATTATTCATTATAAGTTACTGATCAGTTATTCATATCTTAACCTATTTGTATTTCATGTTTATTTTGTTAAAAATATTAACCTATGTTTCATTATTCTTGGCAGGTTTACACACCTTGGTTAAATACCAAATATTTGACTTTATGAAAACAAGGTTACCATGGTATATTTCATATGCCATGGTTCTAAGATTAATACCTATGGAAAAATGATAAGAAAAGGTTTAGGGCTTAGATCCTAGAGTATACAATGCATATAATACTTTATACCATGCATTAGACTTTGGGGTGGTGAATATATATTATGGTTTAAATGTTACACATTGGGATTTAACGCTTTTGCATAAAATGAAGGCCATCGATATTGGATCGAGTAAAAACTATAGGGAAATGGGTTTTGGAAGTTTGATAATGGGTCACAGTATGACACCATTAATGCACCTTGGAGTTTGTGGCAGCCGAAGCATAGCGCTTGGCTCACAATGGAGTTGGTCATTTTTCTCTGTTTTTTCATTGTTTGGTCTCGGCTCTGCATAGTGGGTGAAGGAGAATTCCAAGACAATGAAGGTATGGATTCAATGGTTTCACAGCATTGTTGTTTGTTTTGTGTCTCATTCATCTTTCATACTTCTAATCCTTCATAGTGTTTCGTGGTTGCAGTTGATAGGGCTAGCTAGAAAATGTATGCACGACTACGAGCCATGGGCTAGTATTACCATTCTGGTAATCCTGGTAACAAATAGTTTCTCGCCACCTCTTGGATTTAAGAATGGGTTGTAACTTGTTGTAGTTTTATATTAAGTTATGGGGTTTCATTGGCATTTGGGTTCGAGTATGAAAAGACTTTGATTTTTGTAAATATTGTGATGTTTAGCCATGTAACGAAAACTAGGTTCCTTGGCAGGCTCTGTGTATAATTTTGGTTACTTGTTTGGAGATGTAATAGGCCATAGAAACACAATTTCTTACAATGGTTCAAGGACATGACCAATTTGACTCTGTAAATTATGTTAATGTATAAAAATATTGGGATTGCAAAATACATGTTGTGTTTATGATTGCAATGGTTATTAAACTCGACTCTGTATATGAATTTATGCTACGTTATTGTTTATTAAACTTGGGTTTCATGTGGTCTCTTCCTTCATGGATGGTCTATGTATTTTTACTTCCATTATTTGTTATTGTCTTGTAAGAACTGAAATTAGTGACAGCAAATGGCTTGGGGCCACGTCTTACATGGCGTCGGCACTCTCCATTAGAGTTGCGATGGTGTAGAGGATTTAGATTTTATATTTGGTTCAATGCATAAACGCATATGTATTATGGATTGATGTTTTATTATGTAACATGGTTTATAAATGGTAGTGGTGTAGATTCTTTTAGTAGAGAAGGTCGAGGCAATAGATTTATAGCGTAAGGATTTTTAAAGTCTTACGACCTCTGCATAATGTTTTTAGATTTGATTTACAACCTGTGTGTAGATGATGCATGATGATACACCATGGATTTATAAAAAGAAAAAATACCCTTCACGATTCGATCCTGGGTTGTGTACTGAAAATCGGGTTTATTAAATGTAAAAAGGATTACCATGTATAAATGTTATTATGATTTTTAATGTGAGTATTGTGTTTAGGGTAAGCGAAACAACAAATGGGTATCTACAAGATTCATTGCTCTGACCTCAATACAACTGCTAAGTTAATTAAATGATTTATGTGTAAAGAAATTAATGTGTTTTTTATTTAGGCATTCATAGTGTCCATAGGATTTGATCCTATGATCTCGTTGCACTTACATGGTTATTTTTTTTAAGTATTGGAATGTTGCTTTGGGTTATCTATTACATGATGGCCGTGACTAATATTTAGATGAGACTATTGTGATTTATGGAATGCGATTATGATTATGTATTTTTATAATATTAAAGGGCTCTGAATTTAAATAGGAAAGGAACTTGATCTTAGACCATGATTCGTCTCAATACATGCTCTATTTGCTTGATTATGATAAAGTTTATTTTAATGCACATGATTTGGTATTTAGCGTAGATTTTTTTAAGCAAACCTTGAAAGGTCATTAGTCATTTTTATCTTAGATTTAATATGGTGCTGATAGATTAGATTTATAATTCTATTTTATAATTATTAGAATATATATATATATATATATATATATATATATATGTATGTATGTATGTATGTATGTATGTATGTATGTATGTATGTATGTATGTATGTATGTATGTATGTATGTATGTATGTATGTATAGTATACTAGTTATATACTAATATTATACTTAATTAGTTTTCTTGTTATTAGAATTCGATGATACTAAATTAAATCTAGGTTTTAATTGTAGCATGGCTCTGCTGACAAATGGAATCTATTAGTAGTGTAATTAGGCCAAAGAACAGATAGGTAATAGATCTAAAATAAAACCTAGTTTATAATTAACACAGTTTCAATAGTAAAAATAATACACGAATAAAACTAGAGTGGAAAACGCTAGAAAAACATTTATAAATGAATTAAAATTATGGAAGTAAACTAAATGAATAAACCCTCGATAAATATAGCATAATATGTAAAGTACAGCCTAGGGTTATAATTTAAAATATAAACCATAGAAGATTTAAACATAAATCAAACACATAGGGTTAGAACATATAATGTGAACCCTTTCCTAATTCAGCCATCTTTTATTCTAGAAAAATAGAATAGGTAGTCTAGGATCTCATGCCTATAATATGAATGCTCTTTGATGGCTGAAACCACACTCAAATAACCAGCATTAGCAATTTATAGGTAGATCTGACCTCTGTATTAGATGAACGAATCAGTTGGGAACTAGCATGTTCCACTGAACCATGACCCAAAATCGTTGTTGGACTCAATCTGGATCCCCCCGAGCTGGGATCCAACATGCAAGTAACTTAGAGCTCCTAAGGTAGGGTTTCCTATCTGGTATATCAAGTCTGGATTAGTTATCCTTTTTTCTTCTAGGAAAATGTTCTCCAAGAATTCACTTTAGAGAAAAACAGGCAGAATAATGACTCCCAAAAGATAGATCAGAACCCCAAGCCTTTCCTCAGCTTGAGACTTTATAGACATACTTTTCAGCCAAATGGATAGTTAAATCAAGAAACCTTGATTTCTTGATTTAACCCTTTTTAATTAATTTGGGTAATTTTTAATACTTTAACATTGGAACTTTAAACTAGTTCCTAATTAGACTTTTGTAGGTATTGTACTATTTCTTATCTTTTAATAATAAATAATAATGGATGGAGCCTTTATTTCTTTCTTTCATCATCAATATTATTCCTATATTTATTCTTTATACATACCATGTATAAAATACATAATAATATAACATTTGTTAATATTTGTCTTTGGGCATCATATACCATGATCCCTAGACTTAATGACACTTCTTCATTAAGGTCAAATAGGTAGATGGTTAGGTATACTAGGCTAGGAAACTCTAAACATCCTTACATGTTGGATTCTGTCATATAACATGGTAGTTCTTTAGTACTTGATGAGAATACAAAAATTCAAAATTTCATTTAATCACTTATAAATAAGTATTATGAGATCAATATTTTTCTTGAGTCGTTTTCACTCGTAAATTATTAAATTCTTTTTAGTAACTCCTTGCGCTTACCAGAGCCCATACTCAATGCTAAACAAGGAGTTATAAACTTAGTGCAATTACATAGCTCTTTGCTCAACACTAATGCTAGGATGTACTTGTATGATACACCTAGGTATACAATGGCCAAGGATCCGATGTTGTAGAGCTTATGCTCAACATCAACATGAAAGCCTCAATGGTTTATGCCCAACACTTCCAACTTATATTTTCATGTTTTCCAGAGCTTCTCACTCAACACAAAACATCTCACTAATCATGTGCTTTAGGGTCCACGCCCAACACAAACAAACATATATATAT
>LPNX010499821.1:39533-95068 GCA_001517045.1 Pseudotsuga menziesii | reverse complement strand
TTTTAGTGGGATTTTCAGGGAAATATGGTAGGTAAATGGACGAATGAGCCATGAAATGGGGTAGATGAGGTAGTTAACCATTTTTGGGTGTTAACACAATGCTGGAACATTTGGATAGTTTGCAAGTGGAATAGGAAACACTAATGCAGGATTTATAACGGGCATTGGAAAACTGTTAGTGAAGGTGCCAGCAACAATGAGATTTGTAATGGATGGGGAAATGCTGCATTTCCTACTTGCAACGGATCTTATTCTGCAGATTATTGGTGAATTTTTTTTTTTTGGTGGAACGTACCGAGCCATGGAATTTGCAGGATCTACTGTTAAAATCTTGATGATAGAAGATAGAATGACATTGTGTAACATGGTTGTTGAAGTGGGAGTAAAGAATGGTGTTGTCGCTGCAAATCAGATAACATTTGATTATCTTGAGGGGAATACCTCATCTAGTTTTGAAGCACTTTATAGTGATGAATCAGCTAGATATCTCCAAGAATATAGAATTGATGTTTCTAAACTAGAACCTTTGGTTGCAAAGCACCACTCGCATGACAATTGTGCTTTAGCAAGGGAATGCAGACACATTAAGATATCATTCTTTCATCAATGGCCTCTCCTATGACAGCACCTTCCACCTCCCACCTCCTAAAATACAAGAGTGGAATCCATTACACCTTGGTTACTGGTATGACCCCCTTAAACTCCAAGGTCGCAGCAGCATTGAAGAACAAGAACAGGATGACAAAGTTCGTAGCAGCAGTAATGGCTCCTCCCCAACCGCAACAATGTTCCCTTGCTTCAACTGGCTCCGTGAAACACTCTAGTCAAGGCTGCAGAGAGATCTCAAGTGAGACCGAGGAAAATGTGTGGGTGAAAGTAGATAATTTGATGACCCATGATGTCTGTGGCCCTGGAACTATTGGTATTTTCAAGAAAGAGTTCGGCTTTCTGGCTAAGGTTTGGGATCAAGAAAAGATTGTGATAGTACCCGATCATTATATTTTTACCAAGTGGTCATATCCAAACCCTAAAAATGAAGAGCAGGCTGTAGCTGGGGCTCATAGAATTGGTTAGAAGAGAGAATTCAAAGTTATATACTTGGAACCTGTTGTAGAAACCATATCAAGCTACCCGAAAGAAGATGAACTCAGAATTGGGGGAACAATAGATAGTGAGGATGATCTTGCTGGTAAAGATCGATATATGGAATATGTGGAAAGCCTTATTCGTAACAACATCCAACAGTATAAAATTGATATGGCAGATGAAGTCATAAATGCAGGTCATTTTGACATTAGAGACTCTTTTACGTGATGAAGAGAGGTACCAAGAAACTGTGCATAATGTGCCTTCAATGCAGGAAGTAAATCGTTTAATTACTAGAAGCAAAGAAGAACTGGAGCTGTTTGACCAGATGGATGAGGAAATTGAAGTAAGTATGGATGAGATTGAAAAGAAATCAAGACATCAAGACATGCAGAGTATTCATCACTTAATGCTATGAGGATTCCCACAGGCTGCAATTCTTTTTCATACGGAATATTAAAAGATGACAGGGTAATTGTTGGTGCCAAGTGTTCGAAACTACCGCCAAGGTGGCTGGGAGAGTTCATAAAAAGCTAAAATTCAATTTGGATTAGGAATAATACTTGTCACTTCAGAAAGAACTTTTTTAGGATTAAATATTCTTATAAATTGTAAAGCATTGTGATAATAGAGGAGGAGACACATATGGGAGTCGAGAGATTGGAACTTATGCAGACCTACAATACTTTATGTGTAAGATCTTTTTGTTTTATGAATGATTAATGTCTATCTATAGCTGGGTTTTGGACTTATATTATGTTTATGTTCATTGGTTTTGTTTGAACTCTGGTTTATATTGCAGTTATGTAGATGTCTTCTATATAGATGCTATATTTACTTGTGAATGTTTATATTTGCATGAGATTTGGGATGTTATTTCAAATGTCTGTACTTTTATATATGTTACAATAAAAAACTGTCTATTTATTACTTGTTTATATATATTCATAAAACCTTGTTTCAATTGCTTAAAACTATGCCATCATTCGTACTACAAATTTGCTTCCTTATACATATTTGTACCTGATGTTATCAGATCATTATATCTATGTGTATAGTTCTTACTATATCTGATTCTTATATTGTTAATCCAAAAACCCAAAAAATTATCTTTGTATGTTGAGGTGCCTGAACACTGCTGAACCTGTAGTCTATGTAGCAGACTTTAGGGAAAACATCTTTTGGTGATTGGGGAGGAAGCACAAGCTCTTCCTTGGTTTGACAACGATTAGATCCAGTGTTTGATGGTGAACAAGGGCTGGTCACACACTTTAGACTACAATTCTTTCACCGGGCGACTCCATGATTAGAAGGCTCCACTGGAGGAAGGGACCCATTGATAAAAAAGAGATGAAGAGGCTAAATGGAAATACCAGGTACCAGCTTGCTTGTTTCCTCTACGAACTCTTTCTTTTCTTCATCAGCTCATTTCTGCTTTTCCCTTCACACATTAAGAGGATCATCTTGTGTTTTGTTTATTTGGATGATCATCAACCTACTTTTGTACATCCATCTTTAAAAGAAGAAAATTCACAGCCTTCTTATGTTATTGATGTTGATCATATATCTTCACCCCAGCCTGCTCATAAGGATGAGCTTTGTATTCAAATCCTTTCAGAGTTTAATCAGCCATGTAACCTCGAGGAGACTAAAACTGATTCAAATCCTTCTCATATCTCAGCACCCTATGCCATTAAAAATAAAACTTGCCATCAGCCTGTTAATTCTCATGTTCGGACTACTACTGTTCAAGCTCAAATCAGAAATAAGTTGTTTAAACCTTTGAGGCTGCCATATCACCTTAATCCTTATCCTCTTGATTTCTGTGAATATCTTCCTCGGTTTTTTTGAGAAGATCGTGTTTCAGCTAAAAAGCATTTGGAAGCTTTTCACAATTTCATTGATAATTTTGAAATGGTACATGAGGATGTTTTTTTGAGGTTGTTCTCTAAATCGTTGGTGGGGGATGTTGCTTTGTGGTTTAAAAATCTAGAAGTTGGTTCTAATGGTTCATGGGCTGATTTATATAATACTTTTTCAAGATCTTGGGCTGAGAACAAGTCCCTTGATCAGTACCTCACTGATTTTTGCACTTTGAAGAGAGGGGAGGAATAAGCTTTGGTTGTCTTCAACATAAGGTTTTACAGTGTTTATCATAGTATGCCATTGGAGATCAGGCCCACTGAGATTGCTGCCATGGTATATTATGTTATGGCTCAACATCCAGATCTTGTTCTTTTCCTGTTAGAAAGGAAATCAGCACCTTTAAGACAGTTGTTTGAAGATGCAAAAGGAGTGGAGGAGAACATCCGTGCTTCCAGAAGGGTGCAAGATCCAGTTTTCTTTGAAGATCTGCATGGGAAAGAGCAAGAAGATAGTAAGTATGGATCAGATCCAGAACAACAATAGGGATTGAAATATATTTCATATTTGGATCATAGTTCTTCAGCATTGACAGATGATTCTATGGACAAGTATGATCAGTATTCAAACCATGTTGAGTATACAGTAACCAATGATGGCTTAAACAATTACATATTCTTGGCTGATCATAATCAATGTGTTTCAAACATTGCTTCACCATTATCTTATGATCATATTTATGAAAAAGGAGTTGCTGCTCCTCAGCATCTTAATGGTGATATTGGAATTCAGTCCCCATTTTTTACTTATGATGAGTTCAAGGAACATAAAAAAGGATATTATTTACAAGAAGAGAATGAAGCTGAAAATATCTATACCAATCATATGCATAAAGAAACATTTGAGCAGAACTCAGATTTCATTGTTCAAGAATTTGAGGTTGTCTTTGATCATAATAAAACAAGTAATGTCCATGGGTTGTTTAAAGAGTATTATGGGACTATGAATGAAACATAAATTGTAGATCAGTTGTATGGTCTTCTATATCAATTAAAACTCTATCATGTTTTTCAGGACCTAGTAGCCATCTACATGGACTCAAAGGTTTCAAAAGGTTTCAGCGTTCTAGTATTTGAAATCAAAGTAGAATATGCTTTGCAAATTAATTTTCTGCTTCAAATGATAAAATCTTCTTTGATTTTTATCTACCTGCAAGAAGTTGTTACAGTGGGATGGATGATATCATGGATTCACTGGAAGTATGTATACACTTGATTGGGATGTTTCTACTAGTAAATGTAGGAGTAGGTAGAGGAATAAGCTCGCCATACGAGCATGTAGATTATTTTCAGTGTGTTGGCTTTCAGTTGTATTTTGTCATTTCAGAGGTGTATGCATGAGAAATTTTTAGACTTTTGGTATAAGACTCCATATCCCAATGGATCGGTATTGTTGACAGAAAATAAGGCACTTGGTCTTTAGTTCTTGGCAAATCACAGGGAAATGCCATCCGCCAGTTGGAGCCAGTGTTTGTCTTAGGTTTTTCTAGCCTTTTTCTATAGTTGATTTTTTACCTTAGATTCTCTCTTGATCTTGATTCTTAAATCTTTCTTTAAAACTTTGGGATAGTTTTCCTTTTATTTCATGCATTACATATATATTATGTTTCTTTACCCAAGCTCCGATAGATGATTAAGTCTTCATTTAAAATCATTATATATGGTTTCAATATGAGCTGGCAACAAATGACAAAGACTCAAGACGTAGGCATGCTACCAGCTTGCCAAGGAGATAAAGGTTTGCAGTACTTGGTTAAAACACCTGTACAAAACCATTTTTCTTCATTAATTTTCACCCTATATCCTTTACTCTGTTTGCTGAGGATTATATGGTGTTTGATATGCAAGAAAGTGGTTCAAGCAAATGTTTATATAGGGTTATAATGCAACACCAACTGGAGTTAATCTTCTAGCTATGGAGCACCCATTTTGGAATATAGAATTTACTCCAGCTCTCCAAGATGCAGTGGATGAGTTTTTTGAAGATTCAGAAGCAGAGTCTGCAGGGAAGCCAGCACAAATATTGGCTTACTATTCACTTGCAGGAAGAAGAACATACCATCTAGATTCATAAGGGGTTTGAATCTTCAATCAACGACTTCACAAATCGCAGTGATTTCAAGGCAAATCTAGATTATAAAGGAGTTTGTCATATTTCTCTTACCCAAGAAGGTCATTGCAGACCATGTGAGGTTCTGTTTGGTATAGAATCCCATACAAGCAATGTTGGAGCATTTGGACAGTTTGCAAGTGGAATAGGAAACACTTATGAAGGATTTATAATGGGCATTGGAAAACTGTTGGTGAAGGTGCCAACAACACTGAGATTTGTAATGGATGGGGAAATGTTGCATTTCCTACTTGCAAAGGATATTATTCTATAGATTATTTGTGAAATATCTGTTTCTCGTGGAACGTACAGAGCCATGGAATTTGCAGGATCTACTGTTAAAATCTTGACGATAGAAGATAGAATGACATTGTGTAACATGGTTGTTGAAGCGGGAGAAAAGAATGGTGTTGTCACTGCAGATCGAATAACATTTAATTATCTTGAGGGGAAGACCTCATCAAGTTTTGAAGCACTTTACAGTGATGTAGCAACAAGATATCTCCAGGAATACAGTTTTGATGTTTCTAAATTAGAAACTTTGGTTGCAAAGCCCCACTTGCATGACAATCATGATTTAGCAAGAGAATGCAGGCACATTAAGATATCATTCTTTCATCAATGGCCTCTCCTACGACAACACCTTCAACCTCCCACCTCCTAAAATACAAGAGTGGAATCCATTACACCTTGGTTACTGGTATGACCCCCTTAAACTCCAAGGTCGCAGCAGCATTGAAGAACAAGAAGAGGATGACGAAGTTTGTAGCAGCAGTAATGGCTCCTCCCCAGCCGCAACAATGTTCCCTTGCTTCAACTGGCTTCGTGAAACACTCTAGTTAGGGTTGCAAAGAGATCTCAAGTGAGCCGCGGGGAAAATGTGTGGGTGAAAGTAGATAATTTGATGACCCATGATGTTTGTGGCCCTGGAACTATCAAGATTTTCAAGAAAGAGTTCGGCTCCCGCGCTAAGGTTGGGGATCGAGAAAAGATTGTGATAATAGTTGATCATTATATTTTTACCAAGTGGTCATATCCAAACCCTAAAAATGAAGAGCACATTGTAGCCGGGGCTCATAGAATTGGTGAGAAGAGAGAAGTCAAAGTTATGTACTTGGAAGCTGTTGTAAAAACCATATCAAGCTACCAGAAAGAAGATGAACTCAGAATTGGGGGAACAATAGATAGTGAGGATGATCATGCTGGTAAAGATCGATATATGGGTTCTATGGAAATCCTTTCTCGTAACAACATCCAACAGTATAAAATTGATATGGCAGATGAGGTCATAAATGCAAGTCATTTTGACATTAGAGACTCTTTTACATGATGAAGAGAGGTACCAAGAAACTGTGCATAGTGTGCCTTCAATGCATGAAGTAAATCGTTTAATTACTAGAAGCAAAGAAGAACTGGAGTTCTTTGACCAGATGGATGAGGAAATTGAAGTATGGATGAGATTGAAAAGAAATCAAGACATCAAGACATGCAGAGCATTCATCACTTAATGCTATGAGGATTCCCACAGGATGCAATTCTTTTTCATACAGAATTTTAAAAGATGACAGGGTAATTGTTGGTGCCTAGTTTTCAAAACTACTGCCAAGGTGCCTGGGAGAGTTCATAAGAAGCTAAAATTCAATTTGGATTAGGAATAATACTTGTCACTTCATAAAGCATTTTTCTAGGATTAAATATTCTTATAAATTGTAAAGCATTATGATAATAGAGGAGGAGACACAGATGGGAGTCGAGATACTGGAACTTATGCAGACCTACAATACTTTATGTGTAAGATCTTTTTGTTTTATGAATGATTAATGTCTATCTAGAGCTAGGTTTTGGACTTATATTATGTTTATGTTCATTGGTTCTGTTTGAACTCTGGTTTATATTGCAGTTATGTAGATGTTTTCTATATAGATGCTATATTTACTTGTGAATGTTTATGTTTGCATGAGATTTGGGATGTTATTTCAAATGTCTGTACTTTTATATATGTTACAATAATAAACTGTCTGTTTATTACTTGTTTATATATATTCATAAAACCTCGTTTCAATTGCTTAAAATTGTGCCATCATTCATACTACAAATTTGCTTCCTTATACATATTTGTACCTGATGTTATGATGTTATTAGATCATTGTATCTCTGTGTATAGTTCTTACTCTATTTGATTCTTATATTCTTAATCCAAAAACCCAAAAAGTTATATTTGTATGTTGATGTGCCTGAACACTGCTAACCCCGTAGTCTAGGTAACAGACTTTAGGGAAAACGATTGTAATCTAATAAATAAATAAAACAATACTCAATTTTAAAATTAAATTTAAAATCCTATTTTTCTACTAAATACTATTTACTAAAATCAAAATTATAATAATTAAAATTATTATTTATAAATAATAAATTTCCAATAAAATATATAGAAAAGTAAAAACAACTCACACATTTATAACTATACCCCACTCCACCAACAAACCAACAAATACCTTATTATTAACTGCACACATGCGGCGATTTAAATGGAAAAAGAAATCAACCCACCAAGAAAACAATACATAGCTACTAATTTTTCCATAAACAAATCAAAACTTCCCAAGAGGTCGGGATGTAGACTTTCAAAAGTATAATAGATTGAATACCAATATATCTACTTCACCATTGAATTAATTCAAAGTGGTGGATCCATAGGATTTAATTCAAACAAGTAGTCTATCACATAGTCCATAGTCCACCGCGAATTTTCCATTTTCCAAACATGTAGTGTGTACATCAGACAGGTGGTAATGGAGACATCTGATTAGTTATTCTTAGAGATGTGGTATTGATTTACTTGGGAGAAGAAATGCCATCAGTTCAAAAATAAATATTGAATTTAGTAAACAATGATGGGATCGATCATTTTAATTTAAATATTTAAAATAAATTAATTTAAAAATTATTAAATTTGATTTTTTCCAATTATGGTTATTATAGTTAGATAATTTTTTTTGGTTTAAATACATTTTTTATTTCTAAATTAAAATTGTATTTATATATGTATAAATAAATTCAATGTTTTCAAATACTTTTATCATACCTAAATTATACAATTTTAATAATTAATATATATAATAATTTCAAAAACATTAAAATTTTGATTAAAAAATATGACCAAAAAAATTAAATAATATTATACTTAAACTTGTTTTAAACAAACCTGGATGCGGGTGCCAACGTGTCTCATCGACAACACATTGTGCCTCGGTCTGGGAGCCAACTGCATGGCACCACACATGTTGGGGTCATTAAAATATCTCTACAACCCCTCAACTCCTCTTTCTGAGTATGTGAAGACATCTAGTCTTAGGCTGTCTAAGCTGAGGCTTGTTCCATCGAATTTATTATGGTTTTAATGCCGGTTAGCATGCATCGTGTGAGGTCTCAGCAGGTATGGAGCCATGGGGTTAAGCAGCGATCCATGGACGAAGACATCAATATCGGTTGGCACGTTGTAGTGTGTGTTTTCTTATGGTCTGGTGTTTACAACTTCTCCTTTGCTCTCTGTGACTGTCTTTCTCTGCAACTTCACTTTTCGCTGATGGTTTTGCAGCTCCACCACCTCCACCAGCAGCATCCTGAAACTCTAGTCTCCAAGATGTCTAGGAAACAGGGAACCCCCAGAAGGGGCAACAGGGGTCGAGGCAAAACACAATGTGGTCTTAGTGGCATGGTGGAGGAGGGTTACAAAGCTGACATCTTGATGCTTATCCATGTCTCAATTGATGATTGGGAGGGTCATCTGGTGAATGAGCAACTTGCTATACGGAAAGGCAGAGGCAAGATTAACCATTATTGGATGATTAAAAACATGATGGGGTTTCTCATGGAGGACATGTTGGGGAGTTGGAGATCGGCTCACAACAATATCCTCTTAGTGTAGGCCAAAATTACCAATATGGACAACCAACTCAACAACTTGGATGCCACCTTTGCTTGGAAATGCTTGGCGAGTGGGCATAGACACGTTGGTACCATGGAGGTTGGGTGTGGTTGCACAACAAGAGGGAGGAAAATGGACATAGGATCGACACATGTTCATACGGTTGCCACCAACATGTCCTTTCCCATCTCATCCCCCATTGAACCTCTGTTCAAACGGGTGGGGGATAGTGAAGGCCCGAGTAGCAAGACGTCTCCTTCGCCAACGAGCATTCCTGTCACCAACACTGTTAGAAACTCCGAGGAAGGTGGCTGGGCCTTCCCATATTGGAGGAGGTCCCTCCCCTCCCCCCCTAAACCTGCTCATGTCCTCAACGACGAATCGGCCTCTTTTTTATCCAAACTGTTATTTCAAGTCATTTTGCTATATGCTGTAATTTCAGGTGTTGTTAAATATTGCGTTAAGCGACGGAATGAGTAGGTTAAAAGTTAGTAGTTTTTTGTTTTCATGGCTCCCAAATCCATTGGACTTTCTCTATTACAACCACTCCATAAAACTTTGTAATTTTTATTGGCTTGGGTGGTGGTTTCACCACCTACGACTGCCTCAGGTTTTTTTTCATACTTATAACTTTTGAATTTTTCAGTTTAATAAAATATGCAGACTTGTAAAAAAACAAAAAAATACTTTTAAACAAATAATTAATAATTATAAAAAAATGAATCCTGTAAATTTTTCATGATCAACCACATTTAAATCATGTGACTAATGTAACGTCCCCATACCCCATGATGCGGATAGATTAATTTTTTTGCTTCAAGAACCCTTGTTCTCCTTTCAAACACAGGGCATGGACGTTAACACACTCTTCCATATTCATTCCTAAGCTTAGAAACCGCTGTAACAGTCGTTTTTCCCTTCATAGATCCCTTTTGTGACCGGAAACACATTTTTTCACACTGAATCCATTATTTCCACCTTCCTTCTTCCACCTTGTAGAACTCATAATTTGGAACACAAAACACGATGGAAACATAAGATTTCGCCCTTCCTCCTTTTTGCCTTTTTCCCAGAACTCGGAAATTAGAGAACTAATGTTCGACGAAATCCTTTGGCACTTTTTCCACCTTTCCGCCTTCCGCCCAGAACTCGTAAATCGAAGAATTAACATTCAACGAAAACCTTTAGCCACCTTTCCGCCTTCCTCCATTTGGAAGTCGAAAGTCGAAAAACTACCTTTCGACGGAATTATTCATCCACATTTCGCCTTTTTCCTTCTGCCCTTCCGCCTTCGAAACTCAAAATTCGGAAAACTATCAGACGACAGAGCCTTTATCCTCGTTTCTACCTTCCGCATTCCACCTTTCTTCCCTCCATTGCGAAACAGAGGGATCAAAAACTTAGCTTTCGACCTTAGCCTTTTCTGCACTGCAAGATGGTTTTTGAGCCACCTACATTCATCTTGCATGAAGAAAGAATATCCATTGATGGTTGAGTCACAAGCTTGTGAAAGAGAAGCTTTTGCGATGAGGAGTAGCAGGTCAAAAATCAAAGTTAATGAGTTATTTGTTACCTTGAAAAGTTAAATGCTAAAATGTCACAATTTTCTAGGTGGGAAGGTTTGCAAAAAGGTTCTAAGACCATTCTTTAATACCAAATGATATCATTCAAAGATGAGGCAAGCTGAAAAACAATGCTCAAAACCAAGATAACAATAAGAATAACAAGCAAGAAGATAAGCTAACATAACAACACAAGAGCATTTGTAAGACTTAAGGGCTATTGATTGTTTATTCATGTAACCCAAAAGACCTTCTTATAGATTTGAAAAAAGGCATATCTTTAATGAACTCAACATAAATAATAAACAAAACCTAACTCATCAGTGATTTACACAAGACACAAGTGGGTGTGAATTTATTCTACTATTCTATTATTATACTAGGAAAATGTGCTCATAAAAGTGTGTCCATGCATCAATTATATAAATCAAAATGACTTTCCTTTCATAACAACATTGGGTAGCAATTGTATTTTGTAGGAGCTATTGGTTCCATGTACTAGTGTCCTTTTGTAATGACTTGGGGTGAGAGTTGGCATTCTCAACTATAAGTGCACATTCAACATGTTGAAGTGAGTGTATGCAAGGCTAAAACTTGGTGTGCAAGCATAAGAGCTATGCATGTTTGGTGATATTTGTGTCACATAGAGAGATATTTAAAGGCATTTCCCTAAACTTTATAAGGGTGTTTATCTTCATCCCTGCTCATAAGTAACAATAAGAAGTTTCTAAGGGCACTGGCCTTTATAAACTTCATCCCCGTTCATAAGTAGAAATAAGAAGTTTCTAAGGGAACTAGCCCTTAAACCTTGGAATGGGCATTGCATGCCTTTATATTGGAGCTCAACAATTGGGATGTGTAGTTAAGAGTCTTGAGGCGATACATGCATAATCGTCTGTATCTACATTCAAATAAAAAGGACTTGTAAATTTTCAAACCCATAAGACCCACTTCTTTTATAAAGAAAACACCTTATTTTTGTTGTTGTTTTGATATCAATACACTTCTTCTCTAAGGGTTGTAGACCAAGTGGTTTTGAATAGGATTAAATTCTTCCTCATTTGGATTCAATCCATGCTTTTGTGATTTTTTACCAATAATTTAATACACTAATTCTTAAGGATTGTAGACCAAGTGACTTTAATTATTCTTCATTTGGATTCAATCCTTGCTTTTGTGATTTTTTTATCAATAATTTTTTAACCCATTATAAACTAATTTCAGTTAAAAATTATGATTATAATCTAATAAATAAATAAAACAATACTCAATTTTAAAATTAAATTTAAAATCTTATTTTTTTACTCAATATTATTTACTAAAATCAAATTATAATAATTAAAATTATTATTTATAAATTTAATAAATTTTCAATAAAATTAAAAATATCATGAGAAGTAAAAACAACTCACACATTTATAACTATACCATAACTCCACCAACAACCAACAAATATCTTATTATTAACTGCACACATACGACGATTTAAATGGAAAAAGAAATCAACCCACCAAGAAAACAATACATAGCTACTATTTTTTCCATAAACAAATCAAAACTTAGGGGTTGGGATGTAGACTTAACCAGAATAGATCCAAATCATAGGCTCTATCAAGCGCCGAGAGGGATCAAATCTCTTCTTAGGTATCCATTGATTTGATTCAAACCAAAAGACACATCTTTTTAGTTAAGGTCCACATATAATATTATTATTAATAATATTTAATATTATTTATGGCCCACATATAGTATTTATTATTGCTTTTTATTTTGTTAGGAACAAACCTTACAACATTTCTCCATACATGGTTTTAAAACCATATGTAAGGCCTTGCACATGGTCTTAAAACCATTTGTAAGGCCCTCCTAAACCATGTACAATAAAACCATGGGTTGTTTAGAAGACCTTGCAAATGGTTTTAAAACCAAGCACATGGTTTTAAAACCATGTGCAAGGCCAACATTTTTTTGCAGATAATTCACTTTTTCATTTTTTATTATTTTCTTAGGTAGGAACATTACAACATCTCCCCCATATTGTGTTTTTTTTCCTGATCCACATTTTTTTTACGGATAATTAAATTTTTACTTTTTTTATTGTTTTGTTAGGTAGGAATATTACAACATCTTCCATTTTTTTTAAAGATAATTAAATTTTTACCTTTTTATTGTTTTGTTAGGTAGGAATATTACAACATCTTCCCCATATTAGGTGGTTTTTCTTGCCGACATTTATTTTGGCCTATAATTAAAAAAATTATTTGTTATTAATAAAAATAACGTTACGTAATGTTACATAACGTTATGTAACGCTACAAGATCTCTCCCATACTAGGCTATAGAGCGCCTCTCGGCACAACAAATCAAAACTTTAGACTTTCAAAAGTACCAGTGTAGATCCAAATCCTAGGCTCTATCAAGCGCCGAGAGGGATCAAATCTCTTCTTAGGTATCCATTGATTTGATTCAAACCAAAAGACAAATCTTTTTATTTAAGCTCCACATATAATATTATTATTATTAATATTCAATATTATTTATGGTCAACATATTATTATTTTTTATTTTGTTAGGAACAAACATTACAACATTTGGTTTTAAAACCATATGCAAGGCCTTGCACATGGTCTTAAAACCATTTGCAAGGCCCGTCCTAAACCATGTACAATAAAACCATGGGTTGTTTAGGAGGCCTTGCACATAGTTTTAAAACCATCTGGAAGGCCCTCCTAAACTATGTACAATAAAACCATGGGTTGTTTAAAAGGCCTTGCACATGGTTTTAAAACCATGTGCACATAGTTTTAAATCCATGTGCAATGCCAACATTTTTTTGCGGATAATTCAATTTTTTATTTTTTATTATTTTATTAGGTAGGAACATTACAACATCTCCCCCATATTGTGTTTTTTTCTTGATTCACATTTTTTTTTACGGATAATTAATTTTTTACTTTTTTATTGGTTTGTTAGGTAGGAATATTACAACATCTTCCATTTTTTTTACGGATAATTCAATTTTTACTTTGTCATTGTTTTGTTTGGTAGGAATATTGCAACATCTTCCCCATATTAGGTGGTTTTTCTGGCCGACATTTATTTTGGCCTATAATTAAAAAATTTATTTGTTATTAATACAAATAACGTTACGTAACGTTACAAGATATCCCCCATACTGGGCTGTAGAGCACCTCTCGGTGCAATAATAGATTGAATACGAGTATATCTACATCACCATTGAATTAATTCAAAGTGGTGGATCCATAGGATTTAATTCAAACAAGTAGTCTTTTTTCAGAGGAAAAAATACCAGATCTTGTTATTCTATTGAATCAAAGATCATCATGTACATTCAACCATAGAGGTAATCATCAACAAAGGATTCAGAACAAAGGGGTATCATCTGTGCGCAATGGCGAGACCTCGTCATCAAAACATGGGAAATATGGTCACAAGCCTGATATGTTTCAGGCTTTTATCATCACTCCTGTAAAGACAGGTCAAATTTATGCTAGTATTCAGAAATGAACAGAAGCACATGAATCATGAGCATAAGAAGAAGACTAAGGGTCTCTTCATGAGATTGCTAAGATCCCATTTAATGTCAAACAAAGTTATGTGCGAAATAAAGAGGGTTGATGCCCAACACAAGCTAATAAAGCTGAAAATTACCATGATCAATGATCATATCATTCAGAGATTCCATGAAATTTCCGAATTCTTATTCAAGAGAGAGTACCTTTTTAGAGGGACTGTTAGCTATCTGGTTATGCGCATGATATATGTGCTTCAGAATCACTTCCAGAAAGATGAGTAGTAATTCTCTAATGTCATCACACCAATGACGTAGATGTGGTAAGTTCAGTGTGCCATTTTTTGTAGCCCATGAGATGATGACAAGGGAGTCACCATAAATAGAGTGTAAAGGAATCCCCATAATCTTAGAAACAGAGAGAAGGGCCCATAATGCCAACAACTCAGATCTTATGTTGGTACTTCTTCCACAGCCCAGAGAGAAGTGCAAGTAGTGAGAGCTGCTCAAATGTAACACGAAACCTGCCCCCCCAATGTTCTTAGCAGTTGCACCATCAAAATAACCACAAGGATAGGTAATCGTTGGAGGCAGACCAATAATTCTATTCTTAATATTCTTTCTAGGCACTGAAAAGGTATGAAAGAGCATATCTATTTGGAGAAAGACAACATAGACAGATGGTGTATTTCCTTCAAATATACATCCATTCCTGTGTTTCCAGATAGACCAAAAGATGAAGAGGGGCAAGTAGAGCTTGGGGTAGTTGAAAGGATGAGAAGGAAATCAGTGCTCGAGATACAAATGAGCAGATGCCTTATATAAATAATGAGTTCCAAAGTGCTCGAATACAGCATCAAAGGTGCTCTTGGTAAATAAATAGTCCATAAACAAATGTTGGGTCGTTTCTTCATCTTTCTTGCAAAGAAAACAGTAATTAGGACCCTGAATACCGTGGATATTGAGTTGATCCCACGTTAAAACTTTGTTTTTTAAGAGAAGCTAGATAAAGCATCGAATTTTTTCAGGAATGTTGATTTTCCAAAGGATCTGGTGAACAAAAGATGCATTAGGAGGTGGGTCCAAATAGTGGTTCACAATACAATCATATGCAATAGCTGCAGTTAAAGATCATGAGTAGTTCTTGTAAGACCAGAGAAGACTATCTGGTTGAGTCCTGAGTCTGATCCTTCTGTATTCCAACCCTTAACATAATCATTCCATATGAGGTGCCATTCCCCATCCAGATCCAGATCCGCTGTAGAGAGCTAGTAGGACCGAGCATCCACAGAGTAATTCCTAGCTTGAGCCAAAGATATAATACCATAATCTTCCAGATAGTCACGTAGATCCTGTGGGAGAGTGAACAATGAGCCCATACCTATGATCGGGTCCAGACCCACCCTTATGATCTCTCCATTCCCCACCTGCCAAGTTAAGCCGTTGCCAATCCAAGAAATAGTGCGAATGAAACCCATCCAAATAATAGAGACACCTGTGACCGAAAATGTCTTACTGTGGATCCATGACAGAACAGATTTCTTCTTTAAATATTTCACTTTTAATAACTTGAACCAAAGTCCATTTCTGTAGAGAGCATGCCAAAAAAATTTGAGTCTCAAGGAGTTGCTAAACCAACCGAGATTTTTGATGCCCCAGCCTCCTTGAGCAATGGGTTTGGATAAAGACAACCAATTGACAAGATGATTTTTTTTCTTATTCCTCGAAGAGCCCCAAAGGAAGGCGAAAATCATGCTTTTTAGTTTCCCAATAATGGATTTTGGTATGGGAACTAAAGCCATCCAATACACCGGCAAGCTGGTGAGAACTGCTTTAATAAGAACCAATCTTCCCCCCATAGAAAGGAGCCAGAAAGTCGAGTGAGAAATCCTGTTTTCAAACTTTTTGATGAGCCAAAGCCAGTATTTAACTTTGTACCCCAAGGGTTTAATAAAATAGCCAAGATAATTGAACCCCGATGAAATGTGTTCGGTCTTGAAGGGGAGGGAGTGAGTAATTCTGATTAAGGACCCATCATCAACATTGTTGAACAGGAAGCATGACTTTTCCGAGTTTATGTACATGCGTGAAGATTCACAAAAGGTGTCCAATAAAACTTTGAAGGCTATCCATTCTTCACAAGTGCCAAAACCGTAAAGAATCACATCATCAACAAAGAGAAGGTGAGTGAGGGATAGCTATTGTGAGATTTTGATCCCTTTGACCAAACCGTGTCTGCGTGCATCTTCAATAAGGAGGCCGAGTCCTTCTATAACAAGGATAAATAGGAGGGGAGAAAGTGGACATCCTTTCTTGATGCCACGGGAGGCCGTAAAAAAACTCGAAGGGGAACCATTGATGAGCAGAGCAAATTTAACCAAAGATATGCATCCCATAATCCAGTTGACTCCCTCCAGTGGCACACCAATTTGCAGAAGAATGAGCCTGATATAGGACCAATTAACTCTGTCAAAGGATTTAGTGAGATCTAGTTTAAGAATAAGGGCGCTTTTGTTCCTGGTTTTGACTGAGTGAAGGACTTCTTGGGTAATGGCCAGAGGCTCTGAAATCTGGCGATGTTTTAGGAACCCAAACTGCTAAGGAGAGATAAAATTGTCAAGGAAGGGATTAAGGCATTGTGTAGCAACATTGGCAATCGCTTTGTAGATCAAGTTACAGAGAGAGATAGGACGAAAATCAGCAAAGGATAAGGGCTTGTCCTTTTTAGGAATGAGGGCTATAAAAGTCGAGTTGAGAGAGGGTAAAACCCTACCAGTCTGTCGAGAATCTTCCACCATATTTACAAGTTCAACCCCCAGAAGGTCAAAAAAGGCTAGAAATAACTCTACATGGAAACCATCGGGCCCAGGAGATTTGTCTTTCTTGAAAGACTTAAGAGCCTTTTCTACTTCCACTGAAGTAATCTTGGAAGTAAAAGTAATCCTCTCCTCTTGAGAGATATAAGAAGGGAAAAGTCGAATGACTTTCAACTGAGCTGCAATTGACGTTTGATTATCATCAAAAAATATCTGTTTAAAGTGTCTTACTCCCATATCCTTCAAATCCTGATCTTGTTCCACCATAATACCCTCCTCATCCTCCAATCCCCAGATTGCATTTTGATTTTTTCTAGCTGTCGCCACTGAGTGGAAAAATTTGGTATTGGCATCACCCATTGATGCCCAAATCATTCTGCTTTTAAGTCTAGCAGAGAGGATCTCATGATCCCTCAGCTTTTTTAAAACAGCTTGAAGAGAATGTAGTTTTGAAAGAGACTACGAAGAGTAAAGACCCATAGGGGAGGATGAGAGAATATTATGAATCTCTGTCTCAATGCACAGACTCTTATCTATCAACTCGAGGGACTTGGAGTGTGTCCAGTATTTAATTTTCACTTTCATAAGTTTGAGCTTCATCGAGAAA
Organism: Pseudotsuga menziesii; assembly: GCA_001517045.1. Taxonomy (NCBI): domain Eukaryota; kingdom Viridiplantae; phylum Streptophyta; class Pinopsida; order Pinales; family Pinaceae; genus Pseudotsuga; species Pseudotsuga menziesii. The sequence continues at coordinate 77,505 of LPNX010499821.1, read as the reverse complement.
GATTTCATCCCTAAATAAGAGGAATAAAGAGAGAGGAGAGGCCACTCTTTCTTGATCATATTGACAAAATCATCAAATTCTAGCCAAAAGTGGTTGAACTTGAAGGGATAGATACAAGGAGATGAGGACTCCTTCCATTCCAAGATAGCTGAAAAATGGTCAGAGATAGCCGAGGGATAGGCCCATACCCTATGTCGAGGTAAGAGGTCAATCAAACTGGAGGATAGCATAAACCTATCAATTCTTTTACTAATACCTTCGTCACCCGAACGATCGTTGCACCAAGTTGGACCCGCATAGTCAGGAGCAATATCTATGAGCTGATGCGAGGAAAACAGGTGAGTGAAATAGGGACCAAGAGAATCAGAGAGTGCCTTTTTTCCCCAAACCTCAGAGCTATTTAGAGTGAGGTTTATATCACCCGCTAAAACCAAATTGGGTAGGTTAAGTAATCCCCCCTGCACAACCAAATCCCAAAAGGTCTCCCGATTAGCATAAGGCCTGTAACAGTTGAGAAGGGAAAGATTCAAAGAAGATCCCCGGATATAAGCTTTAAGTAGAATCCAAACAACAGTACTGAAAGCTTTGACTTTTAAATAATGAGGGTTCCAAGCCATGAGTAAACCCCTCGAGAGGCCCGAGGAGCTCAAAGCACAATATTCCTAGCTCGGGCGCAGCTTAGAGAAAGCCAAAAGAGAAGGGTGAGAGTTGGTCATTGTTTCTTGCAAAAGGATTAAATCAGGTGATAAAGAGACTAAGAGGTTCTGGAGACTTTTATGCTTAGCCAAGCCTCCAAGGCCACAGACATTTAAGGCGAGGATCTTCATTAAGAACTAGAAGACAGGGGTGTCTTTGCTCTAAGAACCCGAGGAGAGGAAGGTTGTATATTACGTGCAGCATTCTTCAACCTAGTAAATAGGGGAGTGTAATGGATGGGAATAGGAGAGGAATACGAGGATAAAGGAGGAACTTTCTTGTTTTTTCTTCGAATCGTAACATTCTGAAAGTGAATAGAATCCAAAGGGAGGACCGAGGGAGATAGGGGAGTTTTATTAGAGAAAATATCTAGAGAAGCTTGGAACAAGGGATCAGCGAAAGAGGGAGAGGAGACCAGGTTGTGGGGAGGGGAGGAAACAGGTGGTGGTCTTGGTCCTGGTAAAGGAGGAAAATTAGAGTCCGTAAATAAAGAAGGCATCACAGGGTAGAGAGGAGGGGAAGATTGAGACTCTTCTAGGGGAAGTAGTTCAGTAAGAGGGTGTTCTTCTGGTAAGGCAGGAAACACAGAGGGTATATGTTCCTCCAATATGGAAGGAACAGAGGCCAAAACAGATGAAGGGTCAGGTTCAGGAGTCTCAGAGTTCCCCATAGAACGAAAGGAGGGGCCCCGAGATAGGAACAAAATCTAAAAGTAAGAGTTCTTGCTCTGATGCATCCTCAAATAAAGAGCAGTCTTGCGTGAGATTACCTTTTAAATACTCGTCCCTGAATGTGTCCTCGGTAAGTGGAGAGGGAGGTGAGTCGTGTGCTGGTGAAAATGGAGAGGAAATAGGCAAAACAGTCCCCTGTCTGAGCATCGGACAGGTCCTTCGTAGATGACCCATATCCCTGCATCTACTACAACGGAAGGGTATATTGAGATAGTCGAGTCGTTGTTGGATAAGCCATTCAAGACATAAAATTTCGATCTCAGCCGGAAGCCCTAAAGTTAAGTCCATTTCAACTAAGATCTTGGCCATCCACTTATCATAAGCATGCAAGAAATCTTCTTCAATAGCGACAAAACGACCAATGGTATTTCCAATACCCTCCATCACTGAGCGATTCCACAAAGGAAGAGGAAAACCAGGTAGAAGGACCCACAAATGTTGTTTCTTGACATGTTCCCTTAATAGGTCAAAGTGTATATGCCAGCAGTCCAACACTAACGAGCCCTCCCGAATGCGCCATAGTGATTTTAATACTGACAACACATGGGCTTCCTCCAAGAACACAATAACAAGCCATCCTTTGGCTAACATACTGATCGAGGGAGTATATGAGAATAGAGGTTTCCAGTTTTCCATGGCCCAAGTGTGCCAATCATTCTTTCCCATCTGAACATACTCCAGTCTGCCAATGAGGGCTCGCAAGCATAACGCCTCTACTCTTTCCATGTAAACATCCCTTCCAAGAACAAAACGGAGTTTTCCCTTCTGGACCTTATGTGCTTTCGCATTTCTGCAACGTCGAAAATGAGCCTGAGAGGGTTGGGAGTCACCTCCTATCACTGCGAAAGTCTCTACAAATGGCCCCAACATTCTAGTGAGAAGTCCGCCAAAGCCCCAGTCCAACCGACAACCACAAAATGGTCAGAACAAAAATGTACAAGGAATAAAATCCACTGCTGAGAACATCAAGACTGAAAAGGGTATCCTAAACTAGAGAAAACCATGAGAGAAAATACCCAAGAGTCAACCCATCATGATGAGCCCGTGACGCCAGGAAACCGAAAGATAGACCCAGGGTGACCAGAGCAACCCCAATATGCCAACAAGGAGACCAGTAAGGACACCTTCAATCACGAAGAAGTCAGCAACAACAAGACAAGCTCCCTGGATTCGCGGGATGTCCTAAAATAACATTATGAGGGATACCAAACGTCGTAACCCATACTAGAAAACACCACCCTAAAGAGCTGTGAGCCAAAAAGAGCAGGGCAAGTCGACAAAAAGGGAGTCCACCTGGATCCCAGCAGAGCAAGCCCTCAAAAAACTTCTTGGAAGGATAGGTAGTAGGCAGATAAGAACAAGACAACCAAAAGGAGGATGGCCGCCCGGAACCAGCAAGGTCTGCTAAGGAATTCCCACTTTTTTCTACTGGTTGGTACTAGTCCTCCACCAAGGAGAAGGGACTCCAGTCGCCAGATTCGGGCTGAGAACAATCAAGGAACCCCACCCAATGAACAGAAGAAACCCTAGAGCTGCACAAAAGAAGATTCACAACAACAAGGAACCCTCGACCAAATATGACACTAGAAGAGACAAAAAAGAAGAAACTATAACAACACAAACCCAATGCCCAGGCAAAAAACCCTAAACCACAAAAAAGAGATCCTCTGCAACGAGTAATCCTTCAATACCGACAGAGTCATGGACAGAGACCACAGAAATCAAGTATCAGTAAGGAAAATAAGGGATAGGAACTCCGGGCAAGAGAGAGTCGAGCCATCTCCCCCTGAAAACTGCAGGAAGGTTCCAAAGCTCAAACAAGTAGTCTATCACATAGTCCACCACGAATTTTCCATTTTCCAAACATGTAGTGTGTACATCAAAGAGTTGGTGATGGAGACATCAAATTGGTTATTCTTAGAGATGTGGTATTGATTTAATTGGGAGAATAAGTGCCATCAGTTCAAAACTAAAATAAATGGTTATCATTTTTTTAAATGAGAAATGAGTTTATTAAACAGTGATGGGAGCGATCATTTTAATTTAAATATTTAACTTAACTTAAAATAAATTAATTATTAAACAATGATGGGATCGATCATTTTAATTTAAATATCTAACTTAAATTAAAATAAATTAATTTAAATATTATAAAATTTGATTTTTTCAAATTAACGTTATTTTAAATAATTTTTTGTTTAAATATATATTTTTATTACTAAAATTAAAATTGTATTTATGTATGTATAAATAATTTAATGTTTTCAAATACTGTTGTCATACCTAAATTATACAATCTTAATAAATAATGTATATATAATAATTCCAAAAACATTAAAATTTTGATTAAAAAATATGACAAAAAAATTAAATCATATTATACTTAAACTAGTTTTAAATAAACGTGGATGCAGGTGCCAACGTGCTTTACCGACAACGCATTGTGCCTCGGTCTGGGAGCCAACTGCGTGGCATCACGTACGTCGGGGTCATTAAAATATCTCTGCGGCCCCTCAACTCCTCTTTGCAGGTGGGTGAAGACATCTAGTCTCGGGTTGTCTAAGCTCAGGCTTGTTCGATCGAATTTACTATGGTTTTAATGCTGGTTAGCATGCATTGTGTGAGGTCTCAGCAGGTACAGAGCGATGGGGTTAAGCGGTGATCCATGGACGAAGGAAACACTATCGGTTTGCACGTTGCAGTGTGTGTTTTCTTATGGTCTGGTATTTACAACTTCGCCTCTAATCTCCGCGGTAATCTTGCTCTGCATCTTCGCCTGCCATTGTTGGTTTTGCAGCTCCACCACCTCCACCAGCAACATCTTGAAACTCTAGTCTCCAAGATGTCCAGGAAACAGGGAACCCCGAGAAGAAGAAGTAGGGGTTGAGGCAAAACACAATGTGGTCTTAGTATCATGGCGGAGGAGGGTTACAAAGCTAGCTCTCGATGCCTATACGTGTCTTAATTGATGATTGGGAGGGTTGTCTGGTGAATGAGCAACTTGCTATAGGGAAAGGCAGAGGCAAGATTAAACATTATTGGTTGACTAAAAACATGATGGGGGTTCTCATGGAGGACATGTTGGGGATTTGGAGCTCGGCTCGCAACAATATCCTCTTAGTGAAGGCCAAAATGACCAATATGGACAACCAACTCAACAACTTGGATGCCACCTTTTCTTGGAAATGCTTGGCGAGCGGGAAGAGACATGTTGGTACCATGGAGGTTGGGTATGATTACACAACATGAGGGAGTACATTGGACATAGGCTCGACACATGTTCATACTGTTGCCACCAGCACGCCCTTTCCCATCTCGTCCCCCATTGAGCCTCTATTCAAACGGGTGGGGGATAGTGAAGACCCGAGTAGAAAGACATCTCCTTCGCCAGTGAGCATTCCTATCACCAACACTGTTAGAAACTCCGAGAAAGGTGGCTGGGCCTGCCCATCTTGGAGGATCCCCCCCCCTTTCCCCCTAAACTTGTTCATGTTCTTAATGATGACTCGGCCTCTTTTCAATTCAAACTATTATTTCAAGTCATTTTGCTATATACTGTAATTTCAGGTGTTGTTAAATATTATGTTAAGTGGCAGAACGAGTAGATTAAAAGTTAGTAGTTTTTTGTTTTCATGGCTCCCAAATCCATTGGACTTTCTCTCTTACAACCACTCCATAACACTTTGTATTTTTTATTGGCCCGGGTGGTGGTTTCACCACCTACGACCGCCTAAGGTTTTTTTTAGACTTATAATTTTTTATTTTTCAGTTTAATAAAATATGCAGACTTGTAAAAAAACAAAAAAAAACTACTTTTAAACAAATAATTAATAATTATAAAAAAATGAATCCTATAAATTTTTCATGATCAACCACATTTAAATCATGCAACTAATGTAACGTCCCCATACCCCATGATGTGGATAAATTAATTTTTTTGCTTCAAGAACCCTTGTTCTCCTTTCAAACACAGGGCATGGATGTTAACACACTCTTCCATATTCATTCCCAAACTTAGAAACCACTGTAACAGCCGTTTCTCCCTTCACAGATCCCTTCTGCGATCGGAAACATATTTTTTTGCACTGAATCCGTCATTTCTACCTTCCTCCTTCCACCCTGTAGAACTCAGATTTTGGAACACAAAAAACTATAGAAACATTAACCTTACGCCCTTCTGCCTTTTCTCCTTCCACCAAGAACTTGGAAATCAGAGAACTAATGTTTGACGGAATCCTTTGGTCACTTTTCCGCCTTCCGCTTGGAACTCAGAAATCAGAAAATTAACATTCAACGAAAACCTTTATCCACCTTTCCGCCTTCCACCCTTTGGAAGTTGAAACTCGGAAAACTACATTTCGACAGAATTATTCAGCCATATTCCTCCTTTTGCCTTCCACCTTCAGAACTCAAAATTCAGAAAACTATCAGATGACAGAGCCTTTATCTTCGTTTCTTCCTTCTACATTTTGCCTTTCTGCCCTCCATAGCCTTTTCTGCACTTTTGAATTTTACCTTCCGACCTCGGACTTCGGAAAACGAAAAGTTAACTTTACCTTAGAACTTTTCTGCACTTTTTCGTTTCCTCCCTCCGCCTTCCGTTGGTGGATCTCAAGGTGCGAAAAATCCACATTCTGCCTTGTTTCAACTGCTCATTTCCGATTTCCGTCTTCCCCATGCATATTTCAAGGGGCGGAAACGCTAAGTCATATGTAATCTGACTCTGTAATAGGCTTCCAACCTCCATGGAATTAGGAAAAAATACATAAAACATACAAGGAAAACATAGGTGCAAATGCACTAGCATTCTTCAACAGTAGCTCTACTGAAATACTTAACAAGCATTCATAATCATACATTCATCATATTCATAAGCAACCTACATAACTAGTATATTCATTCATAAGCAAATACTTTGCATAAATAAGGATAACATAGGCACTTATTTTGATGATGAAGTGGTCCCGCAACTAGCTATGTCCCTGCAACGTTCCACCCAATCATAGGCTAGTTGTGTTCATCAATATCTCAACACAATTTCCACCCCCAAGTTGGGCATGACTTCCACAAAGAACTAGGGAACAAAAGACTTGCACACATCCATAACACATCAAAACACAATCAAGCCAACCTGCAGTTGGGTATCTTAGACTTTCCAGCCAAGCCAATACACAATTGGACTTATCATGCTGCAGGAAACAAACCAAATACCAGTTGGGTTCCTTGGACTTACTCATCCAAGCCAACATTCACATTAGGGACCATCCAAGCGAACTAATAGATGGGTTTCTTGGACTTACTTAGGAAATCCAACATACAGTTGGGATTACTAGGTTGTCCAGCCAAGGGTTACACCCATGGAAAAAATGCACAACAAGACACAACCAAGCCAACTACCATTGGTTTTGTCAGGTTGCTAGGCAATGGACAAGAAGAATTGCTAAGCTAGTGAGCTCAACCACATAGCTATGGATGCCTACACCAGATCTATCCAGCTTGGCATTCCATAATACCTACACACCCAACACAAGGAAGTATTCCCTTCACTTCTATACAGTTTCCTCAGGCCATACCTTCCCTTCCAGTGCTCTTCAGGGTGTGGATGAAGGATTTTCCAGCCCCTCTTAATCTGTCTGTGAGGTTCCTCTCTTCATTAGGTTTATCATCCAATTATGGGCCTCTTCCACTCCTAATTCTTCAGACCAAAACATCGATGCACATCACAACAACTACAAGGAGACACAACAACACAGGCTCAACTCTGTAACACAGAGAGACAGGGTCTCATACCACTCTACACCACAATGTAGCTAAGGATATCACTGTGACGCACCAACTAAGGTCTCAACAAAGGAGAATACTTTCCAACAAGTAGCAACATAGGGTTCAACACTGTAAAACAAACCACCAGGGTCTCATACCACTCTTTAACATAGAGAAACGTTGTAGCACAACAACTAGGGTTTCACACACTCTGTCATAGAGAAAACATTGTAGAACAACTCCTTTTGCGACTCATGATAGTGAACCTTTCAACTCCCTGTCGGAATGATTGAATTGTAGAATGGGATGGAATGACCAAACCGTTTTGGTAAGACAAGGATGACCAACTGGGCACACATTTTCAGGTTTTTCTTGTTGCAGAAGCAAGAACACGGTTCTGCAGGTTGCAGGCTTGATCAGTCACGAAAAATGACTGCCATACCTTGCCCTGCCCAAGGCATTAACTGCCTCAACCGATTTCCTGCAAGAAGAATTGAATGATTGCGTACAAGGGACAAACAGGGTAGACTAGGTGAAAGAACGTACATCTTTGAACAGATCCACGGCCGAGATCAATCCTTGGAATCGATCGACGACGCACAACGATTTTGCTGATCCAACTAGCGTGACTTAACAACTTTTCATGTGCACAAAATTTCAATGTAGTCTACTTCATCAAGTTTAGAGTCCACCGTTGATCTGGTGGGGACACATATCCAACGACCCACAAAAATTCCGTTGATTCAACTAGCAAGTTGTTTAACATCAACTAGCGGGTGTGAAATTTCTATCCAAAAGGATCCATTTCGTCTCGCTTCTGCTAGGTGACTGGACGACAAATCAACAAAGGTTTATCTATTGATTATACCGCGTTTTGTGAGGATTGAGCTCGCAATCCCTCACTTGGCACCAGTCTGGTTAACTCCCTCCCTATTCCTTGTGAAATCATGCCCCCATCTCTTTCACGTTGCAATGCATAGCTAGCTGTGGTATTTTGTTAATTGCATAGTTACATGATAGATCAAAATATATAATGTGCTTGCCTTAGCACTATCACCATAGGTATCAACCTTGATCACCTATACACAAACACCGAATCAATAACCGGGCCTTGGCCTTGAGCTCCTCACCATGATTTAACTATAATATATACATCATGTACAGTTTCCAATAACATGAAGTCAAAACCAAGCATTACATTCCCCTCCCCTTGGAGTCAAAATCGGGATATTACAACAAATAAATCCCTAAAAAAAAATTATTTATTAAAAATTAAATCATACAAATAATTGAATCCTTAAAAAAATATTCATTGGAAAATTTTCCGAAAGTAGTGATTCGAGAATTTCTCAATTCGTATGTGATCCTAAGAAAGCATATTAATCTTTTATATTGTTCCAATTTTGTCGATGATCTAACAAGAAGGCATTTAAAATTAAAATTCATTATTATAAATATAATAATTACTATTAGTTCACAAATGAGTGAATACAAAATTGTGTGCGTCCCATTCAAAAGAGTGGTATCTATTTTATTATTTAATAGTTTGATTTACTAAAGATTTATAAATAGTAATTAATTTAAAAATAACTATTTAAATAAGCAACAAGTTTTTTTTTTATCAATTTTTATTAGCTTATTTGATTAAAGTGCGAGTTTTGTTAGCAAGGCGATGGGTTCAATTCCCTTAGGGTTGAGCTAGTTGGGAGGAGACACCAAAAAATCCAACAATGTTAGGGGTTGATGCGGCCTAGATTGCATCAACCCTCGAATGACTTTGACGGCTTAGATACCCTTGAATTGAGGTTCTTAACCAATGGTTCATTGCTTTTGATCCCAAGTAAAAAACAATTGAAAAAAAAAAGGTAAAAAGATGTTTAATTTTTTTTAAATATAAAAAATTCAAGTAAGATAAATTTATTATACATAAAATAGATTTATTACATTTAATTTAAAAATATTATATTAAAGTTCTTGGGGAAAGAGCAAGTGGTACAGTTGAAATATTGTAAATGTAAGATTTTGTATTCAAATCCTCTCCAAACTTACCTTTAGACTATGGTTCAGGTCTTGTGGATGAACCTAGAGATAGAGTGGTAGCGAGATTAAATCCCTAGACTTTATATCACATAAACGCAAGCCCAATCTTTAATTACCAAATCCCCTAATAAAAAAATTAAATATTTTATTAAACATGATTTAATATAAAAAATTCTAAAAATAATCAAATCCATTAATAAATAATAATAATAATAATATTTTTCTAAAAATTATAATATTATATTTTTTTTCTTTCTAAAACATCAAACATGTTTGTCGGTGAATGGCATTTAATTAAAAGAAATAATAATAATACGTCCTTCAAATAAATGGTTGATCAATCCCATTTAATTGAAAGAGTTTGTAAATCGATTAAAAAGTTGTTGCATTTAAATGAAATAAGTAATATAAACAAGTGGTGGATCAATTACATTTAATTTTTTTTTCAGAGGAAAAAATACTAGTCTTTGTTATTCATATGAATCAAAAGACATCTTTTACAATATCCAAATGATGAATTCCTGTTCCCAAGTCCATGCATCTACGAAAGTAGATATCAAAACATAGCAGCAAATATATCAAATACAAATCTGCAATATAAGTGCCAGATCCCAATACCAACAGCAACTACTGAGTGATATAAACCGCAGCCAAAGAAAAAGGAAAAAGTCTGATCATAGCAGACTTTACTCATCATCCCTGATATACAGGTCAGAAAATACTGATATATATCGAAGATGAACTTCAAACATACAAAATCAAAGCATTGCATGCTGGCAGGAAGGACTCATCATGGAACAGCAAGAAGTAATCAATCAATAGCAGGAACCAAAGCTGAAATAAAAGAGATATTCAGCTACTCTAAAAGAGATTTAATAATCCTTGATTTACAATCAATCCATCCAAATATTCTGAGAAAGATACAAGGCCCATATGCATCTTCATGCCTTGTTTAGAGAGTTCATCTGCCTGCATGTTATGCTCACGATATGTATGTCTAAAGGTCACCAGCGGGGCCCTTTGAAGCAAAATTCTAATGTCGTGACACCAGTGCATCAGAGAAGGCACATCAAGCGCAGAAATTCTGTTTAGCCATGAGATAATAACCAAAGAATCCCCATAAATCAGCTGTATAGGAATACCCATTAGAAAACTGACTTTTAGAATTTCCCAGCAAGCCAATAATTCTGCTCTAGTATTCGAGCTTCTACCACAACCCATGGAAAAACTGAAAAAATGATAATCATTGATATAAATCACATAACCTGATCCTCCAATATAATCTGCTGCAGCACCATCAAAATATCCGCATGGGAAACATTTAATTGGGACTGGACCAATAATGCGAGATTTATGAACTTTCATAGGCACAGGGAAGGTATTTAGCAGGCTTTCAATTCTAGCAATCAAAGCTGAGAGGGAAGGCTTTTTATTTTCAAAAAGGCTGAAGTTTCTAGTGAGCCAGATTCCCCAAAAAATAAAGAGTGGCAGGTAGAAATAAGGGGTAGATTTTGAAATACTAGAGAACCAGCAATCCAAATAGGAGTGTAAAGAACTGTAGATGGGGAAAGAGCATCTGAATTTTTTCTCAAAATGAGAGAATAAACGGGTAGAGAAAGGGCAGCAGAAAAATAAGTGATGTATATCTTCCAGGTTATTCTCATAGAGAATACAACGACTGGGTCCATTGTATCCTCTAGTCTGCAATTGTTCCCAAGTTAATATCTTTTGAAATATCATTAACGAGGTAAAACATTTTATTTTCAGTGGGATAGACAAAGTCCACAAAATTTTTAGAACTTTGTCATCTAATTCCGAACAGCTATTTGAAATAATACAAGAATAACCTTCAGCAGCAGATAATGGTCCAATATACTTGTGATGAGTCCAAATTAGGGAATCAATTTGGTCAATTAGCCGAATACGTCCAAATTCCAGACCTCTAACATAATTTTCCCATATAGACTTCCACTCACCAATAAGATCAAGCTCTTCAGCAGAGAACCAGTAACCTTTGGCATTTGGAGTCTGATTGCGAGCCTGAGCTAAGGAACAAATGCCATAATCCTCTAAATAATCTCTCAATCCTCTAGGCAGAGTAAAAGAGGATCCCATACCCACGATAGGATCAGCACCCAGGCAAATGGATTCACCGTTACCAACTTGCCAGGAAATGCCTTTGCCAATCCATTTTAAGGTAGCAATGAAGCCCTTCCAGATAATAGAGGCATTGTAGTAATTAAATTTCTTCTCCCTGAGCCATAAATGAAAAGGCTTATTTTTCATATATTTAGTGGAAATCAGAAAATTCTAGATGCCTTTGTTGTTGACTGCCATCCAAAAAGATTTCATTCTCAAAGAAAGACTGAAACTAGGGAGGTGCTTAATACCCCAGCCACCGTGGGAAGTGGGCCAAGCCAAAAGATGCCAATCCACTAGATGAAATTTTTTAGACTTTTCAGAAGATCCCCATAAAAAGGAAAATATTAATTTTCTGAGCTTATCTAGAATAGAAGATGGAATCGGGACCAAAGCCATCCAATATACAGGGATGCTAGAAAGAACATCACGGATAAGTATAAGCCTACCTCCCATGGAAAGAAACCTGTTTGTCCAATGAGATATTTTCTTTTCAAATTTTGATACCATCCATAGCCAGTCTTTAACCAGGTAACAATTTGGTTTCAAGAAATAACCCAGATAAGTAAACCCATTTCGAAAATCTGCAGACCTATAAGGAAGGATACCTGTAATTCTCTGGAGAGTTGTCTCATCAATACCTTTTTGAAGAAAACAAGATTTGTTCACATTAATACACATGCCTGAGGCCTCACAGAATATTTCCAGAATACCTTTGAAGGCCAGCCATTCTTCAACAGAGCCCAATCCAAAAAGTATCACATCATCTACAAATAGTAGATGGGTGAGGGCGAGCTTTGATGAGATTTTTATGCCTTTAACCTTTCCGATCCGCTTAGCTTCCTCAATCAAGAGACTAAGCCCTTCTATGACCAAGATGAATAAAAGCGGAGATAATGGGTAGATAGTTATTACAGTATTTAATGGCAAGTCAGTCGGCCCATGCTGTAGCAATCTTCAGGTTGCCTATAAATAGAACAAGCAAATTGTAAATCAGTTTACAGTCACACAGAGACAACATAGACACATAGAAATTAGACAGCAGAGGAACTCAGGGTGAAAAAGAGAAGTCGAAGCTCAAGCTTCTGTGCATGTGTTTTAGTCGAAGAGCTGAAGCTCTGTAGACCGAAGAGTCTGGACGGACAAGTCTAGACCGACCAGTTTATAAGGGTGGTGAATCAATCAAATTTAATTCAAAGAAAGTGGATCATGGATCAATAGCATTTAATTCAAAGAACAAGTGAATCTAAAATCATCTTTTTAAATTTTTTAAAATTAATTGTATTTAATTTAAAGCATTAACTTTGGGGAGTAGATTCTCACTTGTTGAAACGCTTTACCGCTTAAAAATGAAACAGGTTTATTTTTTCAATAAAAGGCATTAACTTTGGGGAGCAGACTCCCACTTGTTGAAACGCCTTACGACTTAAAAATGAAACAAGTTTATTTTTTCAATATTTTATATTGAGAAAACATTTTCTTATACATAAATATAAAGTTCAAATTTAGAGAACAACAACATCAAAATTAAGGTCCGTTCTTCAATAAATTAATATTTATTATTATAAAGTTCAAATTTGAACAACTACTTTAAAAATTAAAATTAAGACAAATTAAGGCCGATTCTTAAATAAATTAAGAATATGATAGATGTAATAATGAATCTTATTTCAAAGTTAACGAAAAGTAGTTTTTAGTTTATTTAGCTAAAAAGTTTAGTAATTAAAAATTTGTATTTTGGAATATTTTTATATTTTATTGGATTAATGAAAATTTAACCTATTTGGCATTGTTAAAAATTTGTATGTTGGAATATTGTTATATTTTGCTGGATTAATGAAAATTTAACTTATTTGGCATCGTCATGGAATGATGTGTAAATATTATTTAGGAGTAATTAGGAGTAATGATAGATATTTTGAGTTTTTATGAATTTATGTTTAACTTTTTTTTTTCCTTGAAAAAAAGTGTAACTTTATTTCTTCAAACAAAATTACATTCTGTAGATATACTTGACAAAGTGTAAATCAAGTTTAAACTGAACGCTTCAGTTTTAAAACAAGAAAGTTCATCACAGTTCCATACCATGAAAGTTTATAATTCCACAATATTTCTTCAAAAAGATGTGCTTGTCATGAACATGACAATAACCAAAAAACCCCATAACATCGGTTCTCAAGTATCATCAGGTTGTGTTATCTCAGCCTACTAGTGCAAAAATATACCATATGAACCTGTAACATATTTGTTAACATAGTATCTATAGAAACATATATGTTGCGAAAGAAATGGATAAGTAGATCACTCTATGAATGGTCTGCGATAATATTCCTGGATGGTGCCCGCCCGGTGTTCCTTGATCTTACACTGACCCATGGCCAGCTGCAAGCCTTCCTTCGAGGATTTGTCTGCTTCCTTGTTGTTTTCCCTGTAAATGTGTCAGCAAGAGTAGGAATCAAAAGAGTTTAGTACCTCTCTCGCTGACCGTAGAATGCTATCAAGTCTGAGAATCCTTCAATGTTGAGTCCCATTAATCCAATTAATAACATTCATCGAGTCGCCCATAAAATTTAAAATTTTACAGTCTTTCTCTGCTGCAAAGACCAGGAGGAGTTTGAGGCTCATCATTTTAGCATAATTATTACTGCCTTCCCCTAAAGTAGCCATCAATTCAAAAAAATGAGTCTCTAACAAAAAATGTATGCTCCGCCCCCACAAACATTGTTCTGTGCAGCGCCATCAAAAAACCCCAAGACATCGATTTGTCTAGCTCCACATCCAAAACCACCCTCTGTCTATTATCTTTGAAGTGCTGTGGATAGGCACTTAGAAATCCACGAGCATTGCTAGCAATGATGGCAAGCGTATAGGCTTTATCATTAAATAAAAGGTTATTTCTCGCCAACCAAACACCCCAAATCACTAGCAATGGCAATGCCACCAACAATTCCTGACCAATCCCCACCTTCCATTTTTCCCAGGATTTTAAGATAGTGTGACCCTCCCACATGTAGGGAACCCTTAGTGACTTTGCACACTCATCCCACACGGTCTTGACATAGGCACACTGCATAAAAAGATGTAGTACCGACTCTCCCTCAGCCTTAAATAGTATGCACCAGCCAGGCACTTGGAAGCATATTTTCTGTAGCTTATCCCAGGTAGGAACCTTGTTCTCCAGCACACACCATAAAAAGGCCTGGTTTTTGGTGGACTATTAATCTTCTACAAATTATTTCACCACCATACTGGGTCCCTGAGTAGACCAACGACACTCAGTTTTAAGTAACAACCTTTAGGAGTATAGCGGCCACTTGGATCAGCATCCTAGACGAGCTCATCCACCCTATCTCTTAACTATATAAGTACCTTGTTTAGTTCACCAATATAACGAGCCAAATCCCCTTCATCATGAACATTTAACCCAAAAGTCGAGGCCGGCTTCCAGGACTAGAACCAAAGATTCCCATGGACAGGATTAGAAAGTTGATAAAGAAAAATAATATCTCTCTCTCGAAGAGCCGCCACCGTTTGAGCTGGAAGAAGATGTCGTTGGGTGCACCCAACCCAAGGGTCCACACCAATCTGAAAAAGTCTTCCATTTCCCATGTTCCAAGTGAGGTTTGTTCCAATGACATTAAAATATTTCACCACTGCTTTCCAGATGACAAAACCACCAGCATGGGATTTCTTGGTGTTAACCCATATATTTAGCACAGGGATGAAACAACCATGATGAAGGAGAAGTAATAGTTGCTTGTCAAACCTTGGTTAAAAGTTATATTATAAGAGTATGATGATAGGAAAAAGACGATCATGTTATCAAAAGATCTAATGGTGAGAAGAGAGGAGTTGAAGATCAACGGCCTATGCTTCGTCCGCTCTCTAAGAGGTGCAAGGAAGATAAAATATGTCCGGGCGTTAAATAGGATACACATATCAACAGCTGTTGATTCAGCTCGAAGAGATCCACGGTTTATATTTACTCCGCCTTATGAAGTCGCACGATGGTTAAAATAATAGCGCTCAGCGGAATCGAGTACATATCACTCGATCCGACGGTGGCAAGATGAAGGCATATCACATCAACGATCGTGGATAATTCCGGAGCCTAGACTTACATGGTAGATAATACCCAAGCACCCAGCGGAATTAGTTACGTGGTGATTGATCTGACGGTTGAGGATTAAAGGAGAAGCAGATCAATGGTCGTAAATGATTCCGGAACATAAACTTGCACGAGGGATAAGATCAGGAGGCCTAGCGGAATTGAATACGTGTCACCAAATCTGACGGTGTAGAAGTAAAGGTATATCACATCGATGGCTGAAAATGGTTCCGGAGCATAAACGTGCGCAAAGGATAAGACTACGTCGCCCGGGGGAATGAGTATCGTGGCACTTGATCCTACGGTTGAAAATCAAAGGTAATTAGATCAAGGGTCACAAACGGATGCGGAACAGAAAGGTGTGTGATAGATAAAAGCAAAGGGTGGTAGCGGAATAAAAAACCGCTGTCCACGTGGTGAATTATGGCATATTTCGGAGGCTAAAGTGGTTTCGCACAAACCATCGAAGGAACTCTCTGGAGTGGGGCCTCATAAAAGGAGGTTGACTTGTCCTGTGGGTGTTTTGTTGGCTCCGGACGGGTGAAAAAGACGTGCGAAGTTCATCAACCTGCGACTATGATTTTCAAATATGCCGCTACAGTTAACAGGTAAGGCTTAGGCTCTCGTAATTCATCCGTCTATTTGCTGTTTATCAACTGAATTATGAACAAGGGGGAGGAATTACAGAGTAGTCGTGTTATAGATGATAGAGAGGATTGTTTGGTCGACAGAGACAGGGGCGTATGTGACCCCTTCCTATCTGTAGGAAGTGTGTCCGTTAGTAAGGAAAGATTGTGGTATTACAACTCATAGGGAAACGATGTATTGAATGTATGTAAATCCTTTCTGTATTACTTTGCCCTCGAACAAACCCTCCATTTCCTGGAATTTGCAGAATGGTGCGCTGTTAACTACTCCCCTTCTCAAAGAATTATCATGAGTCAATCCACATCCCGAATACTTTGTAAAGTCAATGCTACAGTCATTCGCGAAAACCTCAATCTGCCTGAAAATTACCCTGATAATTGTGAGTCAGTAAATGAGTCAATCCTTGCTGAATTTTACAAGAAGTGTGAAACTGAAACCCGTTGCCAATTCCTGTCTAATATCCTGAAAGAAGGTCAATCGTTAGATGGTCTTTTCTTACCTTACGTTGTGCATATTTTTAAGAACGAAGTCCAATTGGTAGTCTCTCTGGTCTGTCAAATATTGGGTTTAGATGATGATTGTCACGTGGGCGAAATCATCCTTGGTTTTTTTATTAAAAATGAGTTCCTTAAGCTCTAAATCTCAGTCAATTCCTATGTTTAGTCTAGATGAGTACCTAGCTGAAGCAATCCATCTTCGGTTAACTGAGTTTCCAAAGGTTCGGTTCTTTAGATTTCAAACCTACTTATTTAACATGCTCTTATGCTCCAATGTCACCGAACTGCAATTTTTGAATACTATCTGTTCTGCTGATTTGCCCAAGCAAATCAACATGTTCAAATTTGTCAATTCGATCATGTCGGAAGTATATAAAATGTTGTTTGATGAATAATTGCCCCGTGTTCTAGACGAGATGAAATGTTTGATGCAGTCCTCACCCGAGGACCGGATTGGAGACTGGTTCTTGCATAAATACTTCACTGTGTTAAGGATATATGGATTTACAGGGCATCCTTATAAGTTACCTGCTTTCTTAACCCCGAGGATTTTTTATTTGGAATTCATGAGACAAAGGCTGCAGTCTGAAGAAGAACATTTTGGGGCTTTTAAAAAGTCTTCGAATATTAAATTCCCCCTCAAGGTTGGCTCCTTCATTTTTAAAAGTAAAGGAGCTTTAGTATTCATAGAGAAATTGCTGGAGAATATGGATTTCCAAAAGGATCCAAGGATAAATTACAATCCCCATCATGTGATATCCTTGAGGAAGCAGGCCAACAAGAACAAACCGTTTGATCACCAGTCTATTGAGGGGTTCGCTGGAAAAGCAAATTTGTTGCAGTTTACTGAGATTTCAAAGTTTGATCAAGATGCACATACTGTACCTGTCACAGCATCCCAAATAACAGAAGGTACTAGTATTGTGATCAAGAGAAGTCTATCTGAAATCCAAAGTATGGAAATTGACGAAGATGGATCACATAAAAAGGAAAAGTTGTTTCAAGGTGGTGAAATTTTGAATGAAGAAATTTCTGATGGTTTCAAAAAGGTTGCTCTAGTTCCAATGAAAGCTGTGCAAGTAAAACAGTTTTCTTTTAAAAATGTAGATGGTTGTGTAGATGGTTCAGAATCAAGTCCGATCTTTAAGTCAAAGGAAGAACTCAAAGCCAGCTATATGGATAAAAGAAAACAATCTCTAGAAGAAACAAGAAATTTGCTCCCGCGAGTAAGAAATTTATACAGTTCAAAAACTTCTCTGATTTCTGCTAGAGATGCCGAAAGGAATACCTTTAAGATGGCTATGGTAAACAACAAAAAGATGTCTGAGATGGAGATCTAGTTGGATAAAATCAGTATACCGGATAAGATACAACTTCACAAACAAACCAGTGATATCATTTATTCAGACTTGTTACAAGCCATGGTAAAGATAAATAAATTACAAGTTTTGACAGATAAGTTAGAGATTCAATTGAAGCATGAGAGGGTCGAAAATAAGGTGAATTCCATCCAGATTAAGAAGTTGCAAACAGATATTGTCAGTTCAGATAACACCTAGGCAGTCAGAAAAATGCTAGAGGAAAAAGATAATGCGCTCCAAGTGTTAAAGAAAAAAAATGAAAATTCCAGGTTCTGAGCATGTTCAGTCCTCTGAGTTGTTGGCTCTGCAAGAAGAAAAAGATAAAGTCCATCAACAGATGATGGAGTATAAGGGGAGAGCTGTTGAGTTACAGGAAGAAAAGGACAGGTGGGAGGCTGAACGGGATGAACTGTTATCTCAAATTTCCTTAATGAAAAAGGATCAAATTGATGAGAAGGAGATTATGGAGGAGTTAATGAGCCAGACTCCCATCGTTGAAGACCTATCCATTGTGAATATTGAGAAGCCATTGGATGATTTCTCTGCGGATGATTTGTTGGTGCTAATGTCCCAAGTAAGCTTAAAAGATGAAGCAATTAAAGAACTAAAGGCAGAGAATGAAAAAATAAAGTCTGAGTTGGCCAAAATGAGTGAAAGTAAAAATAAAATATTACAGGACAAGAGCCAGTTGCAAAAGAAGCTAAATGAATTGAAGGAGAAAAACATAGGTAAATGTCCCTTGCAAGGAGCAAAACACATTATTTGGGACACCCTATCTATAGAAGTTACCAAATTCTGGCATTATCTGAATTTCATTGATGATCAGAATATTTTGATCGATTTGGCCCACCAAATATTAAAGTTAGTAAATGAACGTATGGAAAGAAAGCCCCTCGCCACAGCTCAGAATGTGCTAAATTTTTTAAATTCATTGACATATCAGAAACTTCATGATATGGGGATAAAAGACAAGATATCCATAGTGTTGTGGGCTAAGAAATTTATCCACAAACATCACTTAATGAAGACGGTCCAAGACCGAGCTGATGAAATGGCTGCACAGGTTAACAATTTGAAGCAGATTTTCAAGGAGCTTTTCGAGGACGGTCTACCTTCCTTTTGGGACGCAGAAGGGCGGCTGTTCTCTCAGGAGCACTATCACAACTTGCTATTTCAGAGCTGCATGGACCATTCCAAGTTTGATGACTTGGAAAAGGGATTAACAAGGAAAGCTATTGTGGACAAATTGACAGAAGATTTCGAAATTTTACAAAAGTTCCTACTTATCAGAAAAGGGTTACCCAAAGTATCATATGAAGCCTATATGGAGCTTGAAGTATCAATCAGAGAGATGATGGAATGTGATACCCCAAGTGCAGAGCAGTGGAAAGCTATAGAGAGGTTTGAAAAAATGAAATACATTCTTCATTCGTAGAGGCAGGCATCATACACCGATGAAGCTGACTGGGAGAAAGAAATGGAGCTGACTAGGCGAAAGACATGGAGCTGACTAGGCGAAGACATGGAGCTAGCTGGGCGAAATCCTTTTATCAAGATGATTTTACTTTATGATCTGTTAGGATTTGAGCTGTAATTTATTCCTAGAAGTTAGGGATTTAGTTACAAGAATCTAAATTAAGCCGATCATTCAGTTATGAATCTTCTTGGAAGATCAGATTATTTTTTGTATATATTTGCATCTATTTTATGAGATGGGGGTTGGAACCCATAGTGTTGTGGAATAATTTTGGAGAACATATCTATTTTTGAATAACAAAGTGAATGCATGAAGGTTTATCATATATTCTTGTGTCATTGATATTACAGTCTGTGCTTCTTTCTTTATGTGATCATATTTTCCCAGTGTAACACTCCATTTCGTTTCTTCTTCGTATTTGAAATACAGCGTTGGATGATTGGAATTCATATGTTTATGCTCTAGTCATCATTTCAGATATTTTATATATTTTTCTACTAAAATTGATATAGAATTCATCTTTGATGCTCTGTATTAATGGGTTGTTTCCTCGTCTCTTCTATTTCACCCGGATTAAATTGAATGACTGTGATGATGTGATTATCTTGCCTTTGATGAATCTCGTGTGTTCATCTTTGTGATGTCCTTATATGTATATGAATCCATGCCCAATGGTTATGTAATTGTTTCAGCCATATATACAAATCTTTAAGTGTTGTTTTACATCTGGTCCTGTTAAATCTGTATCGAGAGATCCCTCTCTGGAAGAAAATACCAGTTTCTTTCTAAAGTGGTTTTGCTGTTAACTTGGAGTTTACCTTTTACAACCTGGGTACATTCTGAGTGCTAACAAACTGGCGCCGTTTCCGGGGATGAAAGTGCGTATCTACCCTGGGAGAACGACAAAGTTTAACAAAGATTTCTGTGGGCAAACAGGAATTTTGAAAAGTAAACATTAGAGGAAATTTGGGGTCTAAAATGGGCCTTATAAGAAAACGTGCCAAAATAAGTTTTTGTGAGTTGGAATTCAAGAACCAATAAAATTTCAATAAAACAAGTCAACCATAATGGTTGAATTGACATATTTGTCATTAAAAAAAACTACTTTTTTTGTTCGTATTTTCGACATATCTCATTGTGTTTTTACTCAAATTTCGATCGGGAGAGCTCATTGGATGCGGAATTTGATTCCGCATCCAACGAGTACCCACACTGCATACTTTTGACAGACCCCACTACCCCAAAAACAAGAAATACCTGAAAAAATGTGATGATGACATCATCATCACATTTTTTCAGGTATTTCTTGTTTTTGGGGTAGTGGGGTCTGTTAAAAGTATGCAGTGTGCGTAATCGTTGGATGCGAAATCAAATTCCACATCCAAGGAGCTCTCCTGATCGAAATTTGAGTAAAAACACAGGGAGATATGTCGAAAATACGAACACAAAAAGTAGTTTTTTTCTTTCTTCCTCCAAAATTAATCAATATTATTTTATTATTTTAACTATTATTTTATTATTTTCCTTAGGAGTCCCATTTTAGACCCCAAAATTCCTCTAATGGAAGGTTGTATATTTGCCTTGGCGACTTCATTGTGAAACTGTTTTCAGAATTTAAGGAAGACATTCTGGCTTCGAAAAGACACACGCGAGGTAACTCTGATACTGAAATCTTGCAAAGTTTTGAAGATCCAGAAAAGTTGTTTAAGAGAAAAAATAAAGAAAAGTTAAATTTTCCTTTGATTGGCCCATCATCATCACAAGATTCCTATATTAATCCAGAATGGGAAGTTAATACTGGAAAGAACCTATTGAGAACTAAATCAGAATCTGACCTTAAAAATATTGAGTTCAATCCTCGTAGGTTAGAATCTTATCTGTTAGATTCCCTTTGGAGAGACTTGCAACAAACCACTAAAGTTGAAACATTTACCTCTCAGAATACTCAAAGCTCTTCAGTCCCTGTGAATCCACCTAGACCTATGGCTGCCAGATTTGCCCCCTTTATTACATGACCTCCCTTAGAACTATTCCCAGAGAATTTCTTTGTTTGATGGAGAGGGTGATATAACTGCAAAACAACATGTTTCCAAATTTGAGGATTTTATCGACTTAGAAGAGGTTGATTATCCTAATGTTAAAATGCGGTTATTTGCACAAAGTTTGTCAGGTGAGGCAAAGAAATGGTTTAAGGACTTGCCAAATGGATCTATAGCAAATTTTCAGGCTTTCCAAAATGCTTTCTTGGACAGGTGGGATGATAAACAGAATCCTCTGCATCTTTTATCTCAATATAACAGTCTTAAAAAAGGGGGTTTTGAGTATGTTCATGAATTCTCAAGCAGATTCATGAGGGCTTACAACTCTATTCCGGAAGATATAAAACCTTCTCCTGCAGCTGCTAAACTGCATTATGCTAGGGCCTTTGATAATGATTTCATTTTCATTGCGGGAAAGGAAATCTGCAACTCTTGTTGCCATGTTTATTGATGCCCTAGAAGTGGAAGCTAACATGATGGCAAGTGGAAAGATGAAACATAGAGATGTGGATAGGAGGAGAAAAGAAGAAAATTTGCTTTCTACTTCATCCTCTTCTGCCGATGTTAAGTTTGAAATGATGTTGAAAACCATGGAAAAGATGATGGATAGGTTAACCATGGATACTAGGCCTTTCAACAGAGAGCAAGGGGATCTCCAAATCAGGAATCCAAATTTTAGAAGACCAAATCCCCCTGCTCCTCCTCAAAATAGACAGAGAGACCAGAGAAATCCAAGAAACCAAGAAGAACAGCCCATCCGTCCACCTTTCCCTGAAAATTATGTTGCTGATGAAGAAGATCCCCCTGAAAATGAGATTCATCTATTTGGAGAGCAGGATTTAGAAATATATCTTACTGAAGAGGAGCATAATATGTTTGCACATGAAGATGCAAGTGAAGAATTTGAGATGGAAACTGAGCAGTATCAAAGAGGTTATTTACATGCTATGGATGATGTGCAAAGGAAAATCAGATTGAGGAACAGGGATGTCCTCATAAATAAAGGGAAGGAAAACCCAAATTATCCTTCCTCTAGTTCTTTGAATGGAGAAAAAGGAAAAGAACTACACAAAGAACCTTCTGTAAATAAGGAGGTTGAAAATGATGTACAAAGAGATAAAAGAATCAAACAGGCGACTCCGGTTGATGTGGAAAAGATTAGTGCTAGTTTTAATCTACAAAATGAGCTTTCAAAGCTAAAAATATCTGTTCCATTTAATGAACTATTGAGAAACACTGAATACAGAGATACTATCACAAAAATGGTCAAAAATCAAGGGGAATGGCAGTCTGACATTATAGAACTGAATGATGATAATCCTGCTATTTCATTCGGATCAAAAGTTGAAAATTTAGAAGGTGAAGAAGTTCCTCCTTTCTATTTAAGTCTAAATGTGCATGATAAAGTGGTTCATAATGCCATGTTGGACTTAGGAGCATCACATAATTTGATGCCAAAGGGGGTAGTAGAAAGTTTGGGATTGGAAGTAACTAGGCCTTATAAAGATCTGTATTCATTCGACTCTAAAAGAGTAAAATGCCTTGGGTTGATTAAAGATATGGTGGTGACTCTAAATAAATTGCCATCTAAAACTATAGTCATGGATGTGGTGGTAGCAGATATTCCACCCAAATTTGGGGTATTGCTGTCAAGATCTTGGACTTCCAAGCTGAAAGGTAGTTTACAGATGGACATGTCATATGCTACGATTCCTGTTCGAGATGGGAGAAGAAGGTTATATAATGAAAAGAGAACTCCTTATGTGGTTAGCAGTCAAGATAAACCTGAATTTCATCACATATATGCTATTGATACTGATTTGGGATCCTCTATTTTCTTTAATGATGCTGTCCCACATGATTTCGAAAAGGCATTGCAGGAGAAGCCTGAGGAAAATAAGGAAAAAGAAGTTTTGGAACAAGATGCTTTGGAAGCAAAGCAGAAAATAGAAGGCCAGTGGATTATGTACTTTGATGGATCTGCTGCAAAAGTTGGTGCTGGAGCTGGTGTGTACATAATTTCTCCTATTCGAGATTTTAAGGCTTTATCATACAAGTTGACATTTGAATGCACAAACAACGTGGCAGAGTATGAGGCTTTGTTATTGGGATTACATGCTTTGAAATATTTGGGGGCTCAGAGAATAAGAATCTTGGGAGATTCTGAGTTGGTGATAAACCAAGTCAATGAGAGCTATCAAACCAGGCATCCTCGAATGAGAGCTTACAAAAATGAAGTATGGGATATGCTTGGTAACTTCTTTGCAGAGGATACAATTCAAGTAGTCCCCAGACTCGAAAATTTGGTAGCAGATTCTTTAGCTGTGGCTGCTGGGAAATTTGAGACTCCTATGGCTAGTCAAAGGGAGTACCAGGTGGAGATTGTAAATAGACCGTCAATTCCTGATAATTCTAAATATTGGCAAGTATTCGAAGATGACATGCAGATCAAGATATTTTTGGAATTATCAGGAGAGTTTGTGAATACTCATTTTGACAATGAGAATAATAATGATGAGACCCTTGAGAGTGATGAAGAAATTGAAATATAAGGAGAAGATGCTAAGAAGCTAAAGAAAACCCTGGGTGGTAAGGATATTATCCAGCTGAAAAATAATTTCATACCAAGAGGCCTGATCCCTTTGGAAAAGCTTTTTGATCAGAATGATGTAGCCAAGAATCCCAAAGTAAAACCTATTGGAGATGCTGTTGAGGATAGAAATATTGGTTCTGAAGAAAATCATAAAATCATAAAATTATCCAAGAAACTGCCTGAAAAAGAGAAAGAAGAGTATGTGAAGTTAATGAAAAAGTATACAGATGTGTTTGCTTGGAGTTATGAAAACCTTAAAGAATATGATACATCTATCATACAGCATACTATTCCTATAAAGTTCGGGGAGAAACCTTTCAAAAAGAAACTCAGGAGGATAAATCCTAAATTGCTCCCTGTCATTGAGAAGGAAATAAAGAAGTTGTTTGATGCTAAGATCATTGTAACACTCAGGTTTTCTAAATGGGTTGCAAATTTGGTACCTGTCAGAAAGAAGAATGGAGAGATAAGATTGTGCATAGATTTCCGCAATTTGAATAAGGTCTCCATGAAAGACAATTATCCTTTACCAAAAATGGATCACATACTACAGCAAGTGGTGGGAGCTGAGAGAATGTCAATGCTAGATGGTTTTTCGGGTTATAATTAAATCAAAGTGTTACCTGAGGACCAAGAAAAAACTGCTTTCACCACACCTTGGGGCACTTTCATGTATGCAAAAATGCCTTTCAGTCTGATGAATGCAGGAGCTACTTTCCAGCGAGCTATGGATATTGCCTTTGCAGGAGAAATTGGACATTTCGTGGTGATTTATATGGATGATATCACAGTTTATTCGAAGTCTAACAGAGAACATCTACGTCATCTGGAAAAAGTTTTCATCAAGTGTAGGAAATATGGTATATCTTTGAACCCCAAGAAGTCTAATTTTGCATTAGAAGAAGGAAAGCTGCTGGGCCATATAATATCCAAAGATGGCATCAAGATTGATCCTGAGAGGGTAAGTGCAATTCTGAAGGTAGGAGAGCCTAGAAGCAAAAAGGAGATACAGTCATTTCTGGGACAGGTAAATTTCTTGAGGAGATTTGTACCAAGCTTTGCTGAGATTTTGATGAATATTACAAATATGTTGAAGAAGGGTCATGAAATAAAGTGGAATACAGAAGCTAGGGAGTCTTTTTGGGAAATAAAGAAAGAAATTTCCGAAGCTCCTGTTTTGGTGAGTCCCAATTTTACCAAAGATTTCTCAGTATTCTCATATGCTTCAGAACATACTATAGCAGTGGTATTATTGCAGAAAAATGATGAAAATTTGGAACAGCCCATAGCCTTTTTCAGTAAAATGTTACGGGATGGAGAATTGAAATATGATATCATGGAAAAGCAGGCATATGCTTTAGTTAAAGGATTAAAAGATTTCAGGGTATATGTTTTGCATTCACATATAATTGCAAATGTTCCAACTGCCGCAGTAAAAGAAATTTTGACGCAACCAGATCCAGAAGGCAGGAGGGCGAGATGGATTGCTACACTGCTGGAGTATGACATAGAGATAAAGCCCACAAAGCTGATTAAAGGACAAGGATTGGAAAAAATGATGACAAACTCAAATTGTGAATCTTTGCAAATCAATTTTTTGTCTCACCAATCTGACCAGTTGGATACAGAGATCGAAGTAATGGTTGATTTTTTAGCATCCCCATGGTACTCTGATATTGTATATGTCCTCCAAAATTTGCAAGCACCAGAAAGATTAAGTAAATCAAGAGCAAGATCTGTAAAGTTAAAATCTGCTAAATTATGTATCATAAATCGATATCTTTATTGGAAGGACCCTAGAGGAGTGTTGCTGAATTGTCTTTTGGAAGATGAAGCTCAGCAAATTGCCAAAGAATTTCATCAGGGAGACTGTGGCAGACATCATTCTTGGAAAGTGACTGTAAACAAAATCCTAAGAGCTGGTTATTATTGGCCTACATTATTTTCAGATGTGTTTAAAGAAATCAGTAAATGTCATCAATGCCAAATTTTTGACGGTAAGAGAAAAGTACTTCCTCTCCCTTTGAATCCAATAACAGTTGAAGCTCCTTTCCAGCAGTGGGGTTTGGATTTTATTGGTGAAATAAACCCCAATTCATCCGGTTAGCACAAGTAGATTTTGACAGCCACAGACTATTTTACTAAATGGATAGAAGCAATTCCTACCAGGAGAGCCACTGAAATGTGATCATGGATTTTCTTGAAGAAAACATCTTGGCTCGATTCGGGTGCCCAAAAAGGATAGTAACAGACAATGTAGCTGCTTTCAAATCCAGGAAAATGATTAATTTGTGTCATAAGTATCACATAAGTCTCAATCATTCAACTTCCTATTATCCTCAAGGAAATGGGTTGGCTGAATCTTCAAATAAGATCCTAGTAAGGATCATCAAGAAGCTGTTGGAGGATAATAAAAGGTCCTGGCACACCAAACTAAAATATGCTCTATGGGCCGACAGGATTAGTACTAAAAGGGAAATCGACATGTCTCCCTTCCAGCTGGTGTATGGTGCTGAAGTGGTTTTTCCAACATCATTAGGGGTGCCAGTTATGAGATATTTCCAAGATCAGCAAGAAGAACCAAATCACATACAGCGAAGAATAAATCAGATCATCAAGCTAGAAGAATGGAGAAATAAAGCTTATGACAAAGTGCAGTCTCATCAGGAGAAAATGAAAAATACTTTTGACAGGAGAATCAAGGAAGAGCAGTTTCAAATTGATGACCAGGTTTTGAAGTGGGATGCTCCTAATGAAGACAAGCATGGAAAATTTGATCCTATGTGGGTAGGACCGTACGTTGTGGCTGGATATAGAGGGCAAAACGCATTTTTGCTGGAATATACAAATGGGATTCTTCTGGAGAGCAACCCTGTAAATGGACGGTATCTGAAGCATTACCTATCCTGAGGAGGAAGGTACAATTTGTATCATAGACTGTACATACTTATTTTTCTTTACAAGTCAATATGAGTGGTAAGCCGAATGTATTTGAAGCTCGTAGTTAAAGCCCTAAGATTCAGGAAGCATACCAGTCCTTTTCTAAAAATATATAAAAATGATATATCTATGAAAAGAAAAAGATGAGTTTTCTAGAAGTTATTATGAAAAAACAAAAGAAGGCACCTGGTCTACGAGTTCTTTGATACCTCACAGGGAGGATATCATCCCCAGATGGAGCCAGTTGTTAACCCATATATTTAGCACAGGGATGAAACAACCATGATGAAGGAGAAGTAATAATTGCTTGTCGAACCTTGGTTAAAAGTTATATTATAAGAGTATGATGATAGGAAAAAGACGATCATGTTATCAAAAGATCTAATGGTGAGAAGAGAGGAGTTGAAGATCAACGGCCTATGCTTCGTCCGCTCTCTAAGAGGTGCAAGGAAGATAAAATATGTTCGGGCATTAAATAGGATACAGAGATCAACGGCTGTTGATTCGGCTCCAAGAGATCCACGGTTTATATTTACTCCGCCTTGTGAAGTCGCACGATGGTTAAAATAATAGCGCTCAGCGGAATCGAGTACATATCACTCGATTCGACGGTGGCAAGATGAAGGCATATCACATCAACGATCGTGGATAATTCTGGAGCCTAGACTTGCATGGTAGATAATACCCAAGTGCCCAGCGGAATTAGTTACATGGTGATTGATCTGACGGTTCAGGATTAAAGGAGAAGCAGATCAATGGTCGTAAACGATTTCAGAACATAAACTTGAGCGAGGGATAAGATCAGAAGGCCCAACGAAATTGAATACGTGTCACCAAATATGACGGCGTAGAAGTAAAGGTATATCACATCGATGGCTGAAGACGGTTCCGAAGCATAAACGTGCGTGAAGGATAAGACTATGTCGCCCGGCGGAATGAGTATCGTGGCACTTGATCCTACGGTTGAAAATCAAAGGTAATTAGATCAAGGGTCACAGACGGATCCGGAACAGAAAGGTGTGTGATAGATAAAAGCAAAGGGTGGTAGCGGAATAAAAAACCGCTGTCCACATGGCGAATTATGGCATATTCTAGAGGCTAAAGTGGTTTCGCACAAACCGCCAAAGGAACTCTCCAGAGTGGGGCCTTATAAAAAGAGGTTGACTTGTCCCGTGGGTGTTTTGTTGGCTCCGGACGGGTGAAAAAGACTTGCGAAGTTCGTCAACCTGCGACTATCATTTTCAAATACGCCGCTACAGTTAACAGGTAAGGCTTAGGCTCTCGTACTTCATCCGTCTATTTGTTGTTTATCAACTGAATTATGAACAAGGGGGAGGAATTACAGAGTAGTCGTGTTATAGATGACAGAGAGGATTGTTTGGTCGACAGAGACAGGGGCGTATGTGACCCCTTCCTATATGTAGGAAGTGTGTCTATTAGTAAGGAAAGATTGTGGTATTACAACTCATAGGGAAACGATGTATTGAATGTATGTAAATCCTTTCTGTATTACTTCGCCCTCCAACAAACCCTCCATTTCCTAGAATTTGCAGCATGGTGCGCCGTTAACTACTCCCCTTCTCAAAGAATTATCATGAGTCAATCCACATCCTGGATACTTTGTAAAGTCAATGCTACAGTCATTCACGAAAACCTCAATCTCCCTGAAAATTACCCTGATAATTGTGAGTTAGTAAATGAGTCAATCCTTGCTGAATTTTACAAGAAGTGTGAAACTGAAACCCTTTGCCAATTCCTATCTAGTATCCTGAAAGAAGTTCAATCATTAGACGGTCTTTTATTACCTTAACCTATGGATATTTTTAAGAACGAAGTCCAATTGTTAGTCTCTCTGGTCTGTCAAATATTGGGTTTAGATGATGATTGTCGCGTGCGCGAAATCATCCTTGGTTTTTTATTAAAAATGAGTTCCTTAAGCTCTGAATCTTAGTCAATTCCTATGTTTAGTCTATATGAGTACCTAGCTGAAGAAATCCATCTTCAGTTAACTGAGTTTCCAAAGGTTCGGTTCTTTAGATTTCAAACCTACTTATTTAACATGCTGTTATGCTCCAATGTCATTGAACTGCAATTTTGAAATACTATCTGTTCTGCTGATTTGCCCAAGCAAATCAACATGTTCGAATTTGCCAATTCGATCATGTCGAAAGTATATAAAATGTTGTTTGATGAAGAATTGCCCCGTGTTCTAGACGAGATGAAATGTTTGATGCAGTCCTCACCCGAGGACCGGATTGGAGACTGGTTCTTGCATAAAGACTTCAATGTGTTAAGGATATATGGATTTACAGGGCATCCTTATAAGTTACCTGATTTATTAACCCTGAGGATTTTTTCTTTGGAATTCATGAGACAAAGGCTGCAGTCTGAAGAAGAACATTTTGGGGCTTTTAAAAAGTCTTCGAATATTAAATTCCCCCTCAAGGTTGGCTCCTTCATTTTTAAAAGTAAAGGAGCTTTAGTATTCATAGAGAAATTGCTGGAGAATATGGATTTCCAAAAGGATCCAAGGATAAATTACGATCCCCATCATGTGATATCCTTGAGGAAGCAGGCCAACAAGAACAAACCATTTGATCACCAGTCTATTGAGGGGTTGGCTGAAAAAGCAAATTTGTTGCAGTTTACTGAGATTTCAAAGTCTGATCAAGATGCACATACTATACCTGTCACAGCATCCCAAATAACAGAAGGTACTAGTATTGTGATCAAGAGAAGTCTATCTGAAATCGAAAATATGGAAATTGACGAAGATGGATCACATAGAAAGGAAAAGTTGTTTCAAGGTGGTGAAATTTTGAATGAAGAAATTTCTGATGGTTTCAAAAAGGTTGCTCTAGTTCCAATGAAAGCTATGCAAGTAAAACAGTTTTCTTTTAAAAATGTAGATGGTTGTGTAGATGGTTCAGAATCAAGCCCGATCTTTAAGTCAAAGGAAGAACTCAAATCCAGTTATATGGATAAAAGAAAACAATCTCTAGAAGAAACAAGAAATTTGCTCCCGCGAGTAAGAAATTTATACAGTTCAAAAACTTCTCTGATTTCTGCTAGAGATGCCGAAAGGAATACCTTTAAGATGGCTATGGTAAACGACAAAAAGATGTCTGAGATGGAGATCCGGTTGGACAAAATCAATATACCAGATAATATACAACTTCACAAACAAACCAGTGATATCATTTATTCAGACTGTTTACAAGCCATCGTAAAGATAAATAAATTACAAGTTTTGACAGATAAGTTAGAGATTCAATTGAAGCATGAGAGGGTTGAAAATAAGGCGAATGCCATCTAGATTAAGAAGTTGCAAATAGATATTGTCAGTTCAGATAACACCCAGGAAGTCAGAAAAATGCTAGAGGAAAAAGATAATGCGCTCCAAGTGTTAAAGAAAAAATTGAAAATTCCAGGTTCTGAGCATGTTTAGTCCTCTGAGTTGTTGGCTCTGCAAGAAGAAAAAGATAAAGTCTATCAAGAGATGATGGAGTATAAGGGGAGAGCTGGTGAGTTACAGGAAGAAAAGGACAGGTGGGAGGCTGAACAGGATGAACTGTTATCTCAAATTTCCTTAATGAAAAAGGATCAAATTGATGAGAAGGAGATTATGGAGGAGTTAATGAGTCAGACTCCCACCGGTGAAGACCTATCCATTGTGAATATCGAGGAGCCATTGGATGATTTCTCTACGGATGATTTGTTGGTGCCGATGTCCCAATTAAGCTTAAAAGATGAAGCAATTAAAGAACTAAAGGCAGAGAATGAAAAAATAAAGTCTGAGTTGGCCAAAATGAGTGAAAGTAAAAATAAAATATTACAGGACAGGAACCAGTTGCAAAAGAAGCTAAATGAATTGAAGGACAAAAACATAGGTAAAGGTCCCTTGCAAGGAGCAAAACACATTATTTGGGACACCCTATCTATAGAAGTTACCAAATTCCTGCATTATCTGAATTTCATTGATGATCAGAATATTTTGATCGATTTGGCCCACCAAAGATTAAAGTTAGTAAATGAACGTATGGAAAGAAAGCCCCTCGCCACAGCTCAGAATGTGCTAAATTTTTTAAATTCATTGACATATCAAAAACTTCATGATATGGGGATAAAAGAAAGGATATCCATAGTGCTGTGGGCTAAGAAATTTATCCACAAACATCACTTAATGAAGACGGTCCAAGACCGAGCTGATGAATGGCTTCACAGGTTAACAATTTGAAGCAGGTTTTCAAGGAGCTTTTCGAGGATGGTCTGCCTTCCTTTTGGGACGCAGAAGAGCGGTTGTTCTCTCAGGAGCACTATCACAACTTGCTAGTTCAGAGCCGCATGGACCATTCCAAGTTTGATGACTTGGAAAAGGGATTAATAGGGAAAGCTATTGTGGACAAATTGACAGAAGATTTCAAAATTTTACAAAAGTTCCTACTTATCAGAAAAGGGTTACCAAAGTATCATATGAAGCCTATATGGAGCTTGAAGTATCAATCAGAGAGATGATGGAATGTGATACCCCAAGTGCATAGAAGTGGAAAGTCGTATGAGGTTTGGAAAAATGAAATACATTCTTCATTTGTAGAGGAAGGCATCATACACCGAGGAAGATGATTGGGCGAAAGACATGGAGCTGACTGGGTGAAAGACATGGAGCTAACTAGGCGAAGACATGGAGTTGGCTGGGCGAAAGCCTTTTATCAAGATGATTTTACTTTATGATTTGTTAGGATTTGAGCTGTAATTTATTCCTAGAAGTTAGGGATTTAGTTACAAGACTCTAAATTAAGTCGATCATTCAGTTATGAATCTTCTTGGAAGATCAGATTATTTTTTGTATATATTTGCATCTATTTTATGAGATGGGGGTTGGAACCCATCGTGTTGTGGAATAATTTTGGAGAACATATCTATTTTTGAATAACAAAGTGAATGCATGAAGGTTTATCAGAGATTCTTCTGTCATTGATATTACAGTCTGTGCTTCTTTCTTTATGTGATCATATTTTCCCAGTGTAACACTCCATTTCGTTTCTTCTTCATATCTGAAATACAACGTTGGATGATTGGAATTCATATGTTTATGCTCTAGTCATCATTTTAGATATTTTATATATTTTTCTACTAAAATTGATATAGAATTCATCTTTGATGCTCTGTATTAATGGGCTGTTTCCTCGTCTCTTCTGTTTCACCCGGATTAAATTGAATGACTGTGATGATGTGATTATCTTGCCTTTGATGAATCTCGTGTGTTCGTCTTTGCGATTTCCTTATATATATATGACTACATGCCCAATGGTTATGTAATTGTTTCATCCATATATACAAATCTTTAAGTGTTGTTTTACATCTGGTCCTGTTAAATCTGTATTGAGAGATCCCTCTCTGGAAGAAAATAGCAGTTTCTTTCTAAAGTGGTTTTGTTGTTACCTTGGAGTTTACCTTTTACAACCTGGGTACACTCTGAGTGCTAACACTTGGGATTCCTAATCTAGTCTTCAACCGATTCTGGAGCTAAATACTTTTGAATCATGACTTGTGTCCAAAGAATTTCTGAATTAATTAGTCTCCATCCACCCTTGGCCACAAGATCCTTCGCAAATAGGAAGATATTCTTTAGGCCCCAGTCTCCCAATCCCTTTAGTACCGCAATCCACCACAATCCTTTCCCAATGAACCCAAGGAGTCACCTGAGTCTCATGTTTACCACTCCACAGGAACCTGAAGCAGGTTCTCCTTGCCATTTCTAAAATGATTAAAGGTATCCATGCAAGAGACATCCAATAGACAAGAATAGATTCCAACACAGTTTTCGCCAAGACCAATCTCCCTACACGGGATAGCCACTTATGACTCCACTACTTTAGTCGTTTTTCCAACTTTTCAATAAGCCAGTTCCAATCCTGCTTGTGTTAGTCATTAGGTTTTATACATAAACCTAAGTATTTCAAACTTGCATCAATATCAACTGACAAGAAATGAAAAATCTTGACGAGTTTATGATTTTCTTCCACAAACAGAAAATGTGTGGTCACAGTAGACTTTCCATCATTAATCTCCATCCTGGTGGATTTGGAGAAAAGTGCCAAGATATTATTGAGTGTATGTAAATCCTTCATCTTGCCTATGCAGAAATGAGGACATCATCCATGAACATGAGGTGAGTTAAAGATAAGTGTTGGGAGATTTGAATGCCCTTAATAGAACCCTGATTTTTAGCTTCCCTTATAGCCCTGCTTAGTCCTTCAACCACCAATAGGAAAAGTTAGGGTGAAAGCAGACATCCCTATCGCAACCCCCTCTCAGCATGAAAAAAAGGAGATGTCGCCCCATTGATCATAACCGATAAAGAGGTTGTGGTGATATAACTCATGACCCATCTAATAAAACCAATACCAAAAACAAGATGTGTCAGCAACATATGAATATATAACCAACTAACCTTATCATAAGCTTTAGAAAAGTCAATCTTTAGGATAGCCCCTTTAATATTTTTAGTCTTAATGCTATGTAGTCCCTCCTATGCCACCCCAATGGCCTCATGTATATGTCTCCCTTCTAGGAAACCAAATTGTTCTTCAAAGATATGCTTGGA
Source organism: Pseudotsuga menziesii (assembly GCA_001517045.1). NCBI lineage: Eukaryota > Viridiplantae > Streptophyta > Pinopsida > Pinales > Pinaceae > Pseudotsuga > Pseudotsuga menziesii. The sequence goes on along the minus strand of LPNX010499821.1, from coordinate 43,866 downwards.
CAGAATGTCCTTGAGTCTATGAGCAATAACTTTCGAGACCACCTTATAGACACAATTGCATAGAGATATGGGTCTAAAATCATTCAGTGAAGATGGATTATCAACTTTTGGGATCAATTCTATAAAATTTGAGTTGAAACTGGCTAGAAACCTCCCTGAAATTTTGATGTACTCCACAAATTTCAACAGGGCCCCCCCAATATGATCAGATAATCCCAAGAAAAAATCAATAGTCCACCCATCTGGACCTGGAATTTTATCCTTCTGAAAGATATATAGAGAAACCTTGAGCTCCTCCCTAGTAATAACATCCATAAGATAGTGATTGTCTTCTTCTGCCACAAACCCAAGAAACATTTGACCCACCCTAATGAACTCTGCAAGAGTTGCCTATGGAGGGGCCTTGAAAATATTTTTGAAGTGTCCCACCCCAATATGAGCCTTTTCCTCAAAGTTGTTTTGTGCTACACCATGCTCATCCATCAAGCTCCAGATGGTGTTGGAATCCTTCCTCCCTCTAGTATTAGCATGGAAAATTTTTGTATTATCATCACCACATTCTAGCCAAATGGCTCTACTCTTCAATATCCAAGTCTCCTCCCTTTCAAGAAGCAAAGTGTTCCTTCTCGCTTCAAATCGGATAAGAGTATCCTTTGTCTTTGGATTTAGCACCCCCCTCCATCCCCATCCAAAATCCTCGAGATATCCTCCTTAATAAGCTTCAATTCTCTATCTTCTCACAGTATCTTTTCCTCATACCACTCTTTGATATCCCCCTTCAATCTTTTGATATTTTTCGCAAAATGGAAAGCCGCAGATAGCGCACTTCTAGGATTAAAAGGAATCTAGATGCCAGTGAACAACTATACATAGGAATCATCTTTAAGCCAGGTCTTATTAAAATTCAGAGGGCTTGTGTAACACCCCAGTTTTGACCCCGTTTGCATTAATGTATGTGATGTATATATTGTAATGAATCGTGGTGTGGACCTAAAGGAAAAAGGCCCACCATCGATTCGGTTATTTTATGTTTCAACGATTGGACTGTTACCGATGGTATATCAGGATATGCGACATATATATATTAAATTGTGGCATCATGTAAATGTGCATCTTAATTAATTGAACCTGTTTGTGCTAGAAATTGTTTCCAAGGCCAAAGAAACAAGCCAACACAATCTCAAATAAAACTCAGTAAAATAAAGTAGGTTTTAGGTTTTTGAAAGGTGTTGTGGTTGTAAAGTTTGGTAAGCAATCAGGGAATACAATCATGAATTAAACAGGAACTGAATCATAAACAAAAGAGGACAAAGATGCATAATATATTCAACAAGATCCAACAGAACACAGTATTGAAGTTCATTCATAAAAGACAAGCATCACCGGCATATAAACATAAACCAGTAAATGAATATATCAATTAAGCAAATAAACAAGCTGAACAATGAAGCCAACACAGAAACTGAAGGGTAAAAGTGTCATATATCTCATAATTTCATCATCAAATGCATACAAGAGTTTTATACTTAACTCATGAACAAGTCTGAAGACCTCCTGAAGCTTTCCCAAAATCAAAACCCTTCTAATGACCTTTTAATCTCTCTAAATAGTGTTTTTTACAAAATCAGTTAGGGGTCTAAAACCCTAACTGCCTTCCATCAGCTCGATGAGGTAAAGTAAAATGTACAAAATTACAAAACATGATACTTTCTAAAAATAGTAAACACTAACTAATATGTTTCTCAAAACGATAAAAAATAACTAATTGAACAACTGACTTATAGATATTTTGTTGCCTCAGCTAGTAGAGCAATTCCATCTAACACTTGAGCTTTCTTTTTAGTTCTCTTTTGTTCATCCTCCATGCCCACTAGCCTTCTTGATAGTTCTTCATTTTCCTGCTGTAAGTCTTTGACTGTCTTTTTCAATTCTGTGCACTGCAACTCAGTAGCTCTTTTTATCTTTAGAGCCTCTTTAGCTACTACTGTCAGCTCCTGAAAATGGTCATTGACATCCTGTAGGTCTTCTCTAAGCCTTCTATTATCCATCATCAACCCATCATTGACCCCTTGCATGTAATTCATCTACTGCTTGTACTGCTTAATGGCTTTCTGCAAGTTTTCGCTGTCAGAGTCAAATGTCTTACCTGCTGTAGGATCTTGTTCATCATCAGGTATCCAAGGTATATCAACTTTTTTGAAGATCTCAGCATCTTCAATTAACAGGTCTGTAGGAGTGTCTACAATGCTAGGATTTTCCTCACCTGTTACTTCAACTAAAGGAGCTTCTTGTTTCAATTGTGGCTGTTTTAAAAGATCACTTCTTATTTCAAAAAACATTTCAGACAATTTAGGTGCAGGATGGCTTGAATCTCCTAATGATTTTAATGAACTCTTGGCTTTTGCAGGATGCACATATGAAGCTTTTGCAGCTGTTTGTTTCTTCACTTTTCCGCTAACTTTGTCTAGTTCTAGTTTATCATCCAAGGAAACATCATCTAGGACAGTAACTTCATTTGTATTCAATCTGGGATTGTGCAGCTTCTTCATGTTCAATCTTAGCTTGTTCTTTGAGCTAGTTTTAGGTCTCCAATATGATGCTGCTTCTCCCATCATTTTAAGCTTCCTTCCTTGATGTTGGATAGCATCCAACTCTATTACTTCAAGCTTATTCCTCTTCCTGTTAGGTTTTACTGCTTTGCTTTCTGAAGTAGGAAATTCTCTGCATGCTACAGCTTTGACTTCAGTCCTAGCAACAGGCTGATCTTCTTCTAGCAAATATCCCTCATCATCTGAGAGAATGGTTATGGGACTTCTCTGCTGAGCCTGAGACTCCTCCTTAGGTACAACAACCTCTTCTATAACTGCAGCTTTCACTTCATGAGAGACTTCTGTTGGTATCATGTGCTGCACCAGCTGCTTTTTGTCTTCTACAAATAGTGAGTATTGACCTTTAGTACCAGGTGAAAACACTTTGGGTTCACTGTCATCTTCCACATGCTCTGATGCTTTCTCAACTTTGACATCTTCCTTGTCTTCAAGTTGAGCTCTCTGACCTAATTTTCTCATCATTACCTTCCCTTTGTCAGCTTGCTTTTTAGGCTGTTGATCCTCCTGTTTGATCTGAAAGCCATACCAAAAGATGAAAAAATCCCAGGTCTTTCCCTCATGCTGCAAAATAGTACTGATAATCAACTTAATCAGCCCATGGTGAAAGATGGACTGAGAAGAATGATCCATGTGCCCTTTAACCCTATTAGACATTTTCTGCAGGCTTTTGTACAAGAAGAATGGAAGGCTCATCTTGGACACCCCCACCATATGTTGTAGAAATATGAAGTGGTACTTATAAACATAAGCATACCTGCCCTCACAAGTAACATAACTCTATAAAATTCTGATTGGTTCTACCCATTCCTTTCTGAAATTTTGAATAAGGATGCCTTTATTCCAATCTGGGGTGACATTTGGTAATAGATATCTCTGAGGATCAAAAGTAAAAGGCAGTTTCTTAAAACATTGTTCACCTTCATTCTTAATCCCTGTAGCTTCTGCAATCAACTCCACTGTCAGCCTGAACTTAAGAGTGTCAAAGGCCACCATGTCATCTTTAAAGCATTGTGCAAACTTGCAGGACACTTCAGTATTATACCCATTTATTGTTCTGAAGAATTCCAACCAACCATCCTGTTGGAATAGTTCAACACACCCAGGGAGTTTTTCAATCCAACCTACATCAGTAGGTTCAGCTCTGTTAATTTTACCACTCTTACCCATTGTCTTGAAAAACTGGAAACTGTGTAATTTTAGGGTTCAGCAGGTGACTTCGTAGCTGCCTTTTTTCCTCTTAGGCCTCTTAAGTTTCAATGAGCAACTCCCTATAACTCCCGTGACTGCTCCATTTGTTTTCAAAGGTAAGATAAATCTCACCACCAGTTGAAATGATTTAGGTCACTGAGGATTCAATATTTTTCATTAAGCCTGTGAGTGGAATTTAACTAGCATTAAGTCTGTCATAGAAACAACTGTCCACTGACCATCTCCAGCATGCATAATAAACCTGTGTAATAACACCAAAATTAACCCTTGAACCCTTCTGGTATCGCCTTAGGAACAACCTCTGCACAGTAATATTTTGTAAATATAATCTCTGCTGCAAGCTTCCTTGACTGATTCTTTGTTTTTTATGACGTGAAATGAGTTTTACCACAATGTCTGAATGCTTTAGGTCATAGGCTGCTCAAACTCCTCATTGAACTTGATGGTAATAACTCCCGATTTATTGTCTATTCCAATGCAAAAGCCTATACTTATAGAAATCTCCTGGCGATTGG
>LPNX010499821.1:25119-36276 GCA_001517045.1 Pseudotsuga menziesii | reverse complement strand
AGCATTATTCCTCCAGGTCCATCACGCACGCGGCAGGTAGTCTCCACGCAGGTTCAGCACGCAGTATATATCTTCAGTCCAACGCAGGCAGATGCAGTCTCAGCTCCACGCTGGTGTAACAGGTCGCTCGGTCTGCAAAAATTAGGGTTCACCGATATTTCTCCAGCACAATCTCTCCACGCAGCTCAACTCATTCTTCAATGCGCACCAGTCTCCAACTCATTCACCATTCGCAGCATAAACTTACAGCTCCTCTCAGGCAATCACAGGTCGCAGCTTCTCCAACAGGTCGCAGTCTTATCAATCTTCCTTTTTAAAAAAAAAATGATACAATCTTCAGTCTTCAACTAGAGAAGTCAAGAGTCTTCACGCTGGCAGCAATCTCTCCACGCAGGCAGCTCCACATTCAACACCAAACCTCCTTCTAGCGCCACAGCAAACTCACGCAGAAAACAACGATCTTCATTCTTGAGAGGTATAAATTACACAAGTTGCAGTACAGGAATAAGATGGCTAGTCCCGACTCCCAAATATTAATACTCGTCCGCGCCTTACACAACCGACTGGAGAATTCACGTCTCCTATCATTTTCCTTGTCTACCCAGTAAAGTAAACTAAACGTGGCGGCGGGACTCGGCAGGCCTCACACCATAAACTCTAAATTTTATAGCAGAGCACATAGGAAGAAGCAGAACTATCAAGCACAGCAGAGCCTATGGGAAGTCAAGTCGACACACAGCACATTGGAAGACCTCAACAGCAAAAATACTACCTCCTCTCCAACAAATTCTGAGACTTGACTAGTCGCAGTAATCTTTCCACATGAGATGCAACTGGCAGCATGTGAATTGTACCAAGTTTGAACAACAAATGCCTGGATTCTTTGACAAATAGGTTATGGGTGAAGATAAAAGGTCACGACCTCCTGGAAGTGGAGAATATCTTCAATACACAGCATAGTGAATGTTTCTCTACGCAGTATGGAGAATATCTTCACAGCAAACACAAGCTCGCAGTGATATGAGCGCCTCAGGTAACTACACGCAGGGTAATCACCAAAATGCTCGTAGGGATCCTCTACACAATCACAGTACACAAAAATCAGTCGTGAAGGGATTGTAACGCATGCAATGCATGCAGGCAGGAGAGACTGGCAGGAAGCTCTGAAAGAGCAGACTGGCAGGCAGAATGGAAGCCAGGAGTTATGGCTCTGATACCACTTGATGGTAATAACTCCCGATTTATTGTCTATTCCAATGCAAAAGCCTATACTTATACAAATCTCCTGGCGATTGGGTTTCACCTTCCGCTCAGCTGGTTTAGCTTCCTATCTATTCATATTCCTATTTTATTTATTTACAATAATCCTGACGGATTATTCTAACAGAACTCATGCTCTGTTCATTTCAATCTTAACTTCACAACCAAACTGATCAGCCTTCTAGTATGCACTAGAAATAGGTCTTCAGACTATCTAGGTCTTCAAACTGTCTCAAATGTCCATCTCCTCTTCACATTTTGCACAAGTAGCAGGGTTATGAAGTTTGAACATCATATCATGTACAGTTTTTTTACATCACCAAATTTCAAACTTTGACAGGATCATATCATATGAAAAACTGATATTTTTCAATATTCGCTCACCCACATTCTTAATATTCTTTTCTCCTCCACAGGGATGTTAATAAGGGCATATATTAATGTTTTGTTTAAACAATTTTGATAAAACAGGCTTCACCAGAAAAACCCCAAATTAATAAACATTTCTGGGTGACCGCGGAATACCTCTTTTAATGCTCAACTATAGTCACTTCAAACCATTTTTCGTGCTGTTTAATGGTTGAACAAGTGTCTTCATGTGCTGGATTTGATTACAAGTGTCAGAATAAAAATCCCTAATCTTCGGGTAACCTCCAATAACCCCAATCGAGCTGCGAAACGGACTCTACGAGCTTTGGCCTAAAACACCGTTGCACTACTAGTTTTAAGCTTCGACATGAAGATAGGGAATAACTATTTCCTTATCAAAGTCGGTTTAAAGGGCTATCTGTCATGAGGAGCTGCATTATAACAGATGATGACCACGATCTTCCTTCATGTCATAAAACCACCTGTTCTTATGATAATTCCTGAATCCACATGTAGCAAACACTCCACAACACGAGATTAGTCACTCATCATTCGAAAACATGCCAAATTTTTGCTTAAAAATCGGAGGAATTTGGAGTCGCGATATTCTTGTAGCGCTCCTTTATTATTTTTTCAGACTTGAGCTACAAGAATAAGTTTAACCCTGTTTTGGCGCTTTTTTACAGCTTTTTGTCATTTTGCATGGAGTTTAAAAGCTGTTTGAGTAATGATTATGCATGACTATGCTTAGAATATGATTTATGAGTCCATTATTTGATATGATGAATTTTTAAAAAACCCTTTAACAAAATAAAAACCTAAGTTAAAAACTTAAAAACTTCAAAAGAAAGTTCAAATTTTCATATAAAAAACTAGAAATTTCCTAAAAGAGGCAAAAATCAAATTAAAGCAAATGAATAACTTGAAATAAAATGCAAGTCAAACAAAATTTGAAGAAACAAATTACTGACTTAACATCTAGCTCCAGCTGCGGGATGAAGACCTCCCTGTGAGGCTTCAAGAACCTGTAGACTAGTGCATTCTGTCTTCTATCTACCTGTCTGCAAAACTTCCATTGGGCTATGGAGTCTTTATTATACTTCACTCACACCGGTATGTACAATGACAAGTGAAAATCCGCTTATAGACTATAAAAATACTTGAGGAATCTCCCATTAACAGGGCTGGACAACTCCTCACCTTCCAATGTCGGTAAGATAAAAGTATTATTTTCCAAAACTTTCGACACCAAGAAAGGGCCAAACCAAAGATTGTCAAACTTACCATTCTTACCCTTTTGCTCCTTTCTTACATCCCACCTTAAAACCATTTCAGCAACTAAGAAAGTATTTTCTTTGCTGGTTCTATCAAATCTGCTTTTAATCTTGGCTCTGTACAACTGTGCTTTTTCATCCACCTTCTCCCTACTCTGTTGCAACTCTATCATTTCAAAGATTCTTCTCTGCATATCATTTGGCTCCTCCTGAGAATTCTGGAGAAACTTCATCACTGGAATCCCCAATTGAATAGGGAAAACTGCTTCTGTACCATAGACTAACTGAAAAGGAGATGTTACAATGGCCTGTTTCACTGTGATCCTATCTGCCCACAATGAATATTTCAGCATTGAATCCCATGATCTTTTGTTATGCTTGAGAAGCTTCTTAATACTCTGAATGATTTTCTTTTTAGAGGATTCAGCCAATCCATTTCCCTGAGGGTAATAGGGAGTTGAGTGTTTCAATATGATACCATTTCTTTCAAAAAAGGCCTCCATTGCCTTGGATTTGAAAGCCTTTGCATTGTCTGTCACTAATTTCTGAGGACAACCAAACCTACTTAGGATATTTTCTTCAATGAAATCCATGATTACCTTGTCTGTAGCATTCCTTGTAGGGATGGCTTCCACCCATTTGGTGAAAAAATATGTTGCAGTCAGAATCCAGTGGTGCTATCCCGAAGATGCTGGATTAATTTCTCCAATAAAATCCAGACCCCATTGCTGAAAAGGGGCATTGACTGCAATAGGCTTCAAGGGAAAAGATAACAATTTTTGTTTTCCAGCAAACTTCTGACAAGGGACACAGGCTCTCACCTGCTGATAAACATCTGCAAACAAGGAGGGCCAATAGTATCCAGCTCTTAAAATTATGTAGGCTGTTGTCTTACAGTATTTGTGCCCCCCACAAGCACCCTCATGAGATTCAGAAATCACTCCTTCAATCTCTGATCTATCCAAACATCTGAGAAGAATACCACCTGGGTCTTTCCAGAACAGCTGTTCTTACACTAGACAGTACTTGGTATCTTTCAACTTTAAAGATCTAGCAGCCTTCCTATCCATATGCTCAGGACATTGCAAAAATAACAAAAAATGAACAATGTCCGCATACCATTTTGATGATGAATAATAGTCCATGATTTTCTCTTTTTCCAGTACTATTGCTTCATCTTCTTCAGGAACAGATTCTTCAGCCATGATATGCAATCCTAATGCCTGACAGTTTGATTCAGCCAGTAGCTTGGCTAAGCCTTGTCCCTTGACCAACTTGGTAGGCTTGATCTCAACATCATACTCCATAATCTTTGCAATCCACCTGCCTCTTTTCCCTTCACTGTCAGGCTGTGTTAAGACATCTTTTACAGCAGAATTTGGGACAAATGAAATAACTTTTGAATGGAGAACATAAATTCTGAAAAATTTCAAACCCTTTACCAGTGCATAAGCTTGCTTTTCCAATATACTGTACTTCAGCTCAGAATCCCTGAGAGTCTTATTGAAGAAGGAAATAGGCTGTTCCAATCCTTCTTTATTCTTCTGAAGTAAGACAGCTGCAATTGTGTCTTCTGATGCAAACGAAAAAGTAAGGAATTCTTTGGTAAAATCAGGACTTACCAATACAAGTGATTCAGTAAGAGCTACTTTGATTTTCTCAAATGCAGCCTTTGCTTCAGTAGTCCACCTGACTTCCTGATCCTTCTTCAGCATGGCTGTGATTTGTTTAATGGTCTCAGCAAAGTTGGGAATAAACCACCGCAGAAAATTGATCTTGCCAATGAATGATTGAACATCCTTTTTACTCCTAGGTAAACTAATCTTCAATATAGATTTCACTCTTTTAGGATCTATTCTGATGCCATCAGCAGACGCCAGGTGACCAAGTAGTTTACCTTCTTGCACAGCAAAATGTGACTTCTTTGGATTTAGAGACAGGCCAAATTTTCTGCATTTTAGGAAGGCCTGCCTCAAATGTTTCAAGTGCTCATCATCTGACTGTGAGAAAACAGTAATATCATCCAAATAGATAACCACAAACTTATCTTTTTTTCCCACAAAGGCAATCTCCATTTCTCTCTGAAATGTTGCTCCAGCATTCATTAGGCCAAAAGGCATCTTGTCATACATGAATGTCCCCCAGGGAGTTGTAAAGGCTGTCTTTTCCTTATCATTAGGGTGCATGGAAATCTGATTGTACCTGGAGAAACCATCCACCATAGAGATCCTCTGAGCTCCAACTACTTGCTGCAATACATGTTCAATCTTAGGAAGAGAATAGTTGTCTTTTAATGATGATCTATTCAGATTTCTGAAGTCAACACATAATCTGATTTCCCCATTCTTTTTTCTGACAGGAACTAGATTAGCAACCTAGGAAGAGTACTTGAGAGGCACTATTATCTTTTCATCCAGCAGCTTCTTCACTTCTTTCTCAATTACAGGAAACAAAGCTGGATTGATCCTTCTTAGTTTTTGTCGGAAAGGTTTAACATTAGGCTTCAAAGGGACCTTATGCTAAATGATTGTTGTATCATAGGTTCTTAGCTCCTCATAAGACCAGGAAAAAACATCTACATGTTCTTTCAAAAGCTTGATATACCTATTTCTTTGTTCAGCTGTCAGAGATTTATAAATTTTTACCATTTTTGGATGTGCCGCAGAACCAATATTGCAGTCCACTACATTGTCTTCTGAAGATTGAACCACTGGCTTTGAAGGTGTATCATCCTTTGTAAATATTCTTTCTAAAGGTACTAAACCTTTTGGGATGAAGTTACTCTTCAACTCAATAATTTTATGACCCGCTATCTCATCTTTAGCAAACTCATTTAACTGTTCATCCCCCTCATCCTCTTCCTGATCAATTTGGGCATTTGAAAACTCCTCTGTAAGCTCAAGAAATCTTTTGATTTCAATGTCATCTTCGAATACCCTCCAGTGCTTCACATTATCAGGTACACATGTTCTGTACCTCACCTCTATGGGATACCTTAGCTGAGTTGTTTTAGGGATTCTGAAGTGTGTGGTAGCCAAAGCTAATGAGTCTGCAGTCTCATTATGATTCCTTGGAATATGAGTGATATTAAATGCTAGAAAGTAGTTTTCAAGCATATCCCATACCTCATTCCGGTATACTTTCAGCAAACCCTGCTTTACTTGATAGTTGTTCTTCACCTGCTGAACAACCAACTCGGAGTCGCCAAATGTAGCAATTTGTTGAATGCCTAAGTCTTTAGCAGCTTTCAATCCCAGTAACAGAGCTTCATACTTAGCAGTGTTGTTAGTGGTAACAAACTCCAGCTTATACATGAGCTTCACTGTTTCACCTCCAGGAGAAATGAGTAGGACTCCAGCTCCAACACCCTCTTTGCATGAGGATCCATCAAAGTACAACTTCCACAGTGCATCTTCTTCCTCTCTGCTGTGTTTTATTAGCTGTTCTTTTTCCACTTGTAACAGACCAGTAGAATTATCCTCATCACTGAAATTTAACATGCAAGTTCCTAGGTCTTTGTCAATAGCATATAGGGGATGATTAGTGGGGTTTTTATCATCTGTGACTATGTAAGCAAATTGCAGCTCTCTGTACAGCCTTCTATTTTCTCCACCAAACACAGGAATGGTAGCATAAGAGAGGTCCATTTGTAAAGTTCCTCCAACCTTCTTAGCCCATGACCTAGAAAGAAGTAAGCCAAACTTTGGTGTAATGTCAACTACTACAACATCCATTATCACACTTTTCATAGGAAACTGAGATAGGCTGACAACCATGTCTCTAATTACTCCTAAACACTTCACAACTCGAGAGTCAAAGGCATATAGATCATGGTATGGTTTGGTGATACTGAGGCCCAGGGATTCCATCACAGCCTTTGGCATCAAATTGTGGGAGGCTCCTAAATCTAAAAGGCAATTGTGGATCATTTGATCATGGACTGTCAGGGTGACATAGAAAGGGGGTGAAGCACCAACCTCATTTTCAGTTTTTTCAGCTAGGGCTGATCCAATGAAGATTCTAGGATTTTCATCCTGCAAATTAACTGTATCTGAAACAAGCTGATTACTAGGTACATTCATCACTTTCAGGACTATTTCTTTATATGAAGGATTATTTATTAACTCATTCAAAGGTACAGGAATCTTTAACTTCCCTAGTTCATTCTCCAAACTAAAATTCCGAACAGATTTGTTTACCTCTTCAACTTCAGCATTCTTCTTTGATTTTTCTGCAGATTGCTTCTTCTCTATGACAGAATCAGGTACTTGTTTAGCAGGAACAGCTGCAGCAGGAACATTTGCTTTCTTCTTCAGGGCTTGGACCACTTGTTTTGGGCCTGATATGAGATTTATAGTCTTCTTAGGTCCATTCTGATGAACAGCAGCAGTTACAGCAGTATTTTCCAAGCCTAAATCATCTTTAGTTTCAAACATGTCAGCATCATAGTATTCTGAATTCAGAAAATCTTCTTCAGTAACAAAACCTCCAGACAATCCATCTCCAAAATGGTTCATATCCTGATCAGTCTCAGTCTCTTCAAAGAGCAGCTGTTGATCAACTTCTTCTTCATCAGCTACATTATTCTGAAGAGGTGGTGGCACTCTTTGATCCTCATTTTCTCTCCTTTCTCGCTGGATATCATTGTTCTTGCGCTCTCTTGGTATGAATCTGGGAGCAAATTGCCTTCTGAACTGATTCTGGTTATTTGGATTTCGCTCAGTTTCTGGAGCAGGCTTGCCAAAATTCTTTTCAAGCTCTAATTTATTCAATTTTGCAGTAAGAATTTTCACCAGCTTAGCCATTTCATCAATCTTGGCTTCAGCAGTATGAGGAGCAAAACTTCCTGAAGATGCTTCCTTCTTTCCTTTTTTATCATAAAGCTGCTGAGCTGTTTCTTTCTTAAGTCTGTTTGAAGCCAATAAATTAGACTCTACCTCCAATGCTGCATCTTGCATGTTCAACAAGGTGACAGGTCTCCTTTCTCTCAGTAATAAAGAAAATCTGTGATCAAATGCATTTGCATAGGTAAGTTTAGCTGATGTTTCAGTAGGCTTAATTTCTGCTAGAATCTTACTATACATTTTGTTAAACCTTTTGGAAAAGTCTACAACAGTCTCCTCTTTTTTCCTTCTGAGAGCCCCAAACTCAGTTATATAGTAGGTGTGATCTTTTGTGTCTCCCCATTGCCTCATGAAAAGATCACAGAGCTCTTCAATTATGGTGATTGAGTTGGGAGGCAACTCTCTGAACCATTTCCTTACATCCCCATCAAGGCTCTGAACGAATACCCTCATCCATACATCTTTGATCTCAATGTTTTGATTGTCAGCATAACTTAGGAAAGCTTCCCAATGCTCCTCAGCAGTGGTTTCCCCCTGTCCATTGAATCTAGGCATATACTTCTGGTAATCACCTCCAGGCAATGCATGTAAAGGTTGAGGTAAGACTAATGGTGCATACCTGGCTGCAACCATCCGGTCCATCATGTCTATGGGAGGATTTTGGGCTGCCATGTTTAGAGTAACTGGTTTTGAAGATGAGGAAGCTTGGCTAGAAACTGACTGAAAAGAGCCTTTACCAAATTTCAACTGAAAAAGAGGTATTTTACCTGGAGAAGCAGTTTTGGCTTTTATGAATGATGAAGGATTAGTAAAGATTTGGAAACTACTGTCAGGAATAGATGGTTTTAACCAAGGTGAGTCTTCAGCTGGATGTAATGAATCACCCAACTGGTCAGGAACACACAGGGCTGGTAAAGATTGAGACCTTTTGATTTTTCTTGTTGTCTTTAAGATCTGTTCAAGGTCTGTCACACCCAATTGCAATGGTGACGTAGGTCTGCTCCTGGTTCCAATTCTTCTAGAAGCCACTATGTCAAATTTTGGTGAAAATAGCCTTATAAAAAGCTGGTTTAAGTCCACCTCTTAAACCAGTAAAACTGACAAGTATCCCAAGGAAGATATGCTTCAGCTTCGTCCTCGGCAACGGTGCCAAAGATGTTTGTGCCAGAAATTGTTTCCAAGGCCAAAGAAACAAGCCAACACAATCTCAAATAAAACTCAGTAAAATAAAGTAGGTTTTAGGTTTTTGAAAGGTTTTGTGGTTGTAAAGTTTGGTAAGCAATCAGGGAATACATTCATGAATTAAACAGGAACTGAATCATAAACAAAAGAGGACAAAGATGCATAATATATTCAACAAGATCCAACAGAACACAGTATTGAAGTTCATTCCTAAAAGACAAGCATCACCAGCATATAAACATAAACCAGTAAATGAATATATCAATTAAGCAACTAAACAAGCTGAAAAATGAAGCCAACACAAAAAATGAAGGGTAAAAGTGTCATATATCTCATAATTTCATCATCAAATGCATACAAGAGTTTTATACTTAACTCATGAACAAGTCTGAAGACCTCCTGAAGCTTTCCCAAAATCAGAACCCTTCTAATGACCTTCTAATCTCTCTAAATAGTGTTTTTTACAAAATCAGTTAGGGGTCTAAAACCCTAACTGCCTTCCATCAGCTCGATGAGGTAAAGTAAAATGTACAAAATTACAAAACATGATACTTTCTAAAAATAGTAAACACTAACTAATATGTTTCTCAAAAAGATAACAAATAACTAATTGAACAACTGACTTATAGATCTTTTGCTGCCTCAGCTAGCAGAGCAATGCCATCTAACACTTGAGCTTTCTTTTTAGCTCTCTTTTGTTCATCCTCCATGCCCGCTATCCTTCTTGATAGTTCTTCATTTTCCTGCTGTAAGTCTTTGACTGTCATTTTCAATTCTGTGCACTGCAAGTCAGTAGCTCTTTTTCTTTTTAGAGCCTCTTTAGCTACTGCTGTCAGCTCCTGAAAATGGTCATTGAAATCCTGTAGGTCTTCTCTAAGCCTTCTATTAGCCATCATCAACACATCATTGACCCCTTGCATGTAATTCATCTGCTGCTTGTACTACTTAATGGCTTTCTGCAAGTTTTCTCTATTAGAGTCAAATGGCTTACCTGCTGTAGGATCTTGTTCATCATCAGGTATCCAAGGTATATCAAGTTTTTTGAAGATCTCAGCATCTTCAATTAATAGGTCTGTAGGAGTGTCTACAATGCTAGGATTTTCCTCACCTGTTAATTCAACTAAAGGAGCTTCTTCTTTCAATTGTGGTTGTTTTAAAAGATCACTTCTTATTTCAAAAAACATTTCAGACAATTTAGGTGCAGGCTGGCTTGAATCTCCTAATGATTTTAATGAACTCTTGGCTTTTGCAGGATGCACATATGAAGCTTTTGCAGCTGTTTGTTTCTTCACTTTTTTGCTGACTTTGTCTAGTTCTGGTTTATCATCCAAGGAAACATCATCCAGGACAGTAACTTCATTTGTATTCAATCTGGGATTGTGCAGCTTCTTCATGTTCAATCTTAGCTTGTTCTTTGACCTAGGTTTAGGTCTCCAATATGATGCCGCTTCTCCCATCATTTTAAGCTTCCTTCCTTGATGTTGGATAGCAGCCAACTCTATTACTTCAAGCTTATTCCTCTTCCTGTTAGGTTTTTCTGCTTTGCTTTCTGAAGTAGGAAATTCTTTGCATGCTTCAGCTTTGAATTCAGTCCTAGCAACAGGATGATCTTCTTCTAGCAAATATCCCTCATCATCTGAGAGAATGGTTATGGGACTTCTCTGCTGAGTCTGAGACTCCTCCTTAGGTACAACAACCTCTTCTATAACTGCAGCTTTCACTTCATGAGAGACTTATGTTGGTATCATGTGCTGCACCAGCTACTTTTTGTCTTCTACAAATAGTGAGTATTGACCTTTAGTACCAGGTGAAAAAACTTTGGGTTCACTGTCATCTTCCACATGCTCTGATGCTTTCTCAACTTTGACCTCTTCCTTGTCTTCAAGTTTAGCTCTCTGGCCTAATTTTCTCATCAGTACCTTCCCTTTGTCAGCTTGTTTTTTAGGCTGCTGATCCTCCTGTTTGATCTGAAAGCCAAACCAAAAGATGAAAAAATCCCAGGTCTTTCCCTCATGCTGCAAAACAGTACTGATAATCAACTTAATCAGCCCATGGTGAAAGATGGACTGAGAAGAATGATCCATGTGCCCTTTAACCCTATTAGACATTTTCTGTAGGATTTTGTACAAGAAGAATGGAAGGCTCATCTTGGACACCCCCGCCATATGTTGTAGAAATATGAAGTGGTACTTATAAACATAAGCATACCTGCCCTCGCAAGTAACATA
>LPNX010499821.1:0-16328 GCA_001517045.1 Pseudotsuga menziesii | reverse complement strand
GCACATAAAAGGAAAAGAGAACAAGGTAGCTGATGCACTCAGCAGGAAGGTACAGGAAATGCATGTGGCATCTCTTAGTATTTTCCAATTAGATTTGAGGTAGAAGATTTCTAATCATGTTGCTGGAGATGAATTGTATGAGCATATAAAAGACAAATTGCAACAGAAAAGTCTTGAGAAGAGGTATGAGGGATATAAATTGGAAGAAGATGGACTTCTTACTTATAAAGGCAGAATTTATATTCTGAATGTAGTTGATTTGAGGAGAGTTGTTGTGGATGAAATCCATCAAGCTCTGTATTCTGGTCACCCAGGATATCAGAAGACAATTGCTACAGCTAGAAAGCAGTACTTTTGGCCAAGAATGAAAAAGGACATGGCTGACTACACTTCAAGGTGCATGAAATGTCAACAGGTAAAGGTTGAGCATCAACATCCAGCAGGATTGTTGCAGCTTTTTCCAGTTCCAGAATGGAAATGGGAAGTTATTTCCATGGATTTTATTACAGGATTGCTGATGACTTGGAGACAACATGATTCCATCATGGTTGTGGTAGACAAGTTGACATAGGCAGCACATTTTCTACCGGTGAAGTCTACGCATAAGACTGATGACATTGCAAATATTTTCATGAAGAAGGTTTTCAAATTGCATGGATTGCCGAAGGCAATAGTTTCTGACAGAGATGTCAAGTTCACTTCCAATTTTTGGAAAGGGTTGTTTGCAAATTTGGGTACAAAGCTAAACTTTAGCATTGCCTACCATCCTCAGACAGATGGGCAGACAGAAAGAGTTAATCAGGTGCTTGAAGATATGCTTTGCATGTATGTGATGGACAACCCAACCAAGTGGGAAGATTACTTACACTTGGTAGAGTTTGCTTATAACAATGGACAGTAGGCATCCTTGGGGATGAGTCCATATGAATCTTTGTATGGAAGAAGGTGTAGAACACCAATGACTTGGGATAATCCAGTGAACAGGGTTGTGCTTGGACCAAAATTGCTCAAGGAAATGGAGAAAGAGGTTGTAAAGATCAGATAGAATCTGAAAGCAGCACAGGACAGACAGAAAAACTATGCAGATAAGTATAGGATGAACAGAGAGTTCAGTGTTGGGGATCATATCTACCTCAGAGTGAGGGCAAAGAAAAGTTCCTTGGAGCTTGGGAGTTGTGCCAAGCTGTCACCAAGATATTGTGGGTCATTGGAAGTGCTTGAAAGAATAGGGCCTATTGCATATAGACTTGCATTTCCTGCTAGTACTAGAGCTCATAATGTTTTTCATTTTTCTTTGCTTAAGAAATATGTACATGATCCTAACCATGTGATAAATTGGGATGTGATTTAGGTGGACCCCTAGGGAGAGTTCCAAATCGAGCTAATGCGCATCCTCGATAGGAAGGTCACAATGCTCTAGAACCGAGCCATAGGTGCAATGGGAGCACTACAGACCTAAATAGTCTACGTGGGAGCTAGAGGATGCCATGCAATTGGCACATCCATTTTTCTTCAATTCTATGGAACACTAAGGCGATACCAGTGTAGCATTTTGTTCAATTTTGTAAAGCACTGAGGACAGTGCTATTGAAGGGGGAGGGGAATGTAACACCCTGGTTTTGACCCTGTTTGCATTAATGTATGTGATGTATATATTGTAATGAATCGTGGTGTGGAGCTGAAGGAAAAAGCCCCACCATTGATTCGGTTGTGTTATGTTTCAGTGATTGGACTATTACTGATGGTATATCGGGATATGCAGCATATATATATTAAATTGTGGCATCACGTAAATGTGCATCTTAATTAATTGAACCCATCCAGCTATGTTCACTGCAACCAAATTTAGAAGGGGCATGATTCCTAAGGATAAGGAGGGGAAATACTAAACCTTGAGCCATGGGGGGGGGAAAATCCATATGTCACCACTCTCTTCACTCACCTTCCCTTGTCTCATCCAACCACCATCCTTAAATCTTCTGTTGTTGGTTGGAGCATCTATTCACTGACAGAAAGACCACTATGCCACGTTGCCATTCTCCCCACGTCCGCACTCTCTCCACGATGCACCTTTTGGATCGTGGATGTCCTATCCACTATCCCAATCGGGAGCTATTCATTTTCTCCAGGCTGAGTGGAGTTAAAAGGAACCGCGATTCATTGTTTGAGGGTTCGGTTCTCCTCTTCCTCACCGATTGTTGGCCTATGAACATGTTTGTTCTCCTCTACCTGACGGATTGGTAGCTTGTGGCTAGTTCTTACTTTCTCACAGGATTGTTAGTCTGCAGTTGGGTTCATCCTTACATTAATGCAGGGAGTTTGTGTCTTTTCCCACCATTGTCAGACTGCGTAATGTTTTGTTATTCCATCGTGGAATCGTGGTCGTGATTTCATTCACAGTTCTGTGCTTTGGCTGTGTCTTTTTCCATCACGCATGGTTTGGGAGTTGTTCTTTTCCCATTTTCTGATCTGTGTAAGTTTTCCAGCGACTGCTGTAGGAATTATGTGCTATGGGCTCAAGGTTTCTCGTGGGCATTTATTTGCCATGATTGTTGGACTGTGTTTTTCCCCTGTAAAAGCTTAAATAGCTGTTTGGTTGCTTGCATGTAGTGGTTTTGTCCTCGAACTACATTGGATTGGTGAATGAGGGCTTGAGGTGCTTGATAAACCTGGTGGGTTGAGAACCACATAGACAGAGCTATTGAGCTATCTTTCTTCTCCACAACCCTTGAATAGCACTGGAAGGGAGATCAGGGTCTGAGGGACTGCGTTGCAAAGAAGGGACTGATTTCCTTGTGTTGGGTGTGTGTGGGTGTTCTAGAAGCCCAACTGGCTCTGGTGTTGGTGTCTGTAGCTCTTCAATGAGCTCACTAGCTCATCATTTAGCCCTTCCCAGCTTCTGGATGGTCTGATAAACCCAACTTTGTTGGTTTGGTTGATCTGTTGTTCGCCTGATAAACCCAACTGTGTTGGCTTGGCTAAATTGTGTACCCTTGTGGTGTTGTTATCCTTGGCTATGTGTGAGTCTGTTAGTTCCTTATTCCTTGGGGAATCATTCCCGGCTTGGGGGTGGCAGCGCTATTGAGAGATTAAGGAGCATGTGGGCCTATGGTTGGGTGGAACGTTGCAGCGACGTAGCTAGTTGCGGAACGAGTTCTTAATAAGAATACTTATAGTTCTGTATATGCATAAGTGTTGATTGATATGTTTTACTTCCGTTGTGTATATGAATGATTATGCTTCGTAATATGTTTTATGAGATAATTACCATGCTTCAGCATTACATATATGTATGTTCATGTTCGTGGGGCTAGATGCCCATATGTTGGAGTGTAGTAGCGTCCTCTTTCCCGGTCAAAGGTTCGGGGACATTACATCTTGGGGGTTGGTTAGGACCATTCTTGAGTTCTAGAAATATAGGGAGATGATCAGAGAGTCCCCCACATCCAACCCATTGCCTGAGATAATGGATCATGTCCACCACCTATTCAGGCACAAAAAATATGTCCAACCTCTTAGCATTAACTCGCCCATCACCACACCTATTCTTCCTCCAATTGGGCTTAAGTTTTATAGGCTCAATATCCACCTAGTTCCTCTCAACCAACTTCCAAGTGAAAAAATCAGTCAACAAATCAACACGAGCATGAGGCACCCATACCTCATCATGTCCCAAAGAAAAATTAATATCTTCCCCCAAGATAACCAACTCTCCTCTAAGGAGGGGATTATTAAAAATGGCTTCCCAGAAAGGAACCCTATTCAGATAAGGACCATAAATATTAACAACAATGAAAGAGGTCTGGAGATCTAATGCTTGAAATTTCAGGCCCAGTACCGATTCCATACCCCATAGAGTAACAGCTTTAATAGTACGTTCATTCCATCCCACAACCAGGCCTCCAGAATGACCTCTTACATCCAAATTTGCAAACCATCATGGAAACCAACTTTCCAGTCTATCCTTTACCACGTCTCCTACTCCTAAAGTCTCTTGTAGCATCAGGATATCAGGGTGCTTCAAACTCACCACCTATTTGAGTGCTGATCTTTTATGGGGACCAGTTAAACCTCAGACGCTGAAAGACATAATTTTCATCTACAACCCTTATTTTGGGCATGTGCTGCTCTAAGCGCCCATTCAATGGATTGTTGTTTTCCTTCCAAAAGATCCTTCTTTTCTCTGGATTGAGCCTTCACCATAAAGGACTTTCTCCCTCTTCCCTTAGGAACCTGACCAGGGTCGAGACCTAGGCCCCCAATAGACTTCGAGCAATACCTAAGGAAATAGCCCGAGTCAGATGAGTCAGGATGGGAAGAAGGGGACATGGCCTCTCTATCGGGGGAAACAAATTCAATAGGCAAGGAACAAACCATCGGGATGGGATCTGGAGGGGTCTGAGAGACCATCATAAGGGGGAAAGAAATGGGTGCATCCACTTCCGAAGGAATGACAGAAAGGGCAGACAAGGGAGACTCCTCCAAGGTAGTAGCATAGAAAGGCCTAAGAGTCGGTTCAGGCCAATAAATGTTCAGGTTCTTAAGTCCATCCACCCAATCCAAGCCACTTAATGTAACATTGTGAGTAAATAGATTCAATGAAGGAGACAAGGTAAAAGAAGAGGTACCTAGGAAGGGAAGTCCCTTTGAGAGCAAAGGAATTGATGATCGCCCCGAGTCCACCATCGACATAGGAACAACATTTGACTCTTCATTTCTATCCACTCCCAGCACAATCAGTAGGGTTTGTTCTGCTAATCCTAAGAAGAAGAAGGTCCCAAAGAAGCTTTAGCCCTACCCCCATTCTGTGCACCTGGTTGATGATGACACCCATTCAAAGTACGAATAAACAACTTACATTCAATGATTGGATTCCCATATTTGTGACACCACCTACAGCAAAATGGTACATTTTCATAATCTAGAGCCTGTTTGTAGAAGAAAATCCCCCATTGAAGGTTCAATTCTGCAGGTAGATCTTCCCTCATATTCAGGTTGACCAAAATGCGGGAAACCTTCTACTGCAATGTCTCCCTAAAATAATGGTCGGCTTCCAAGAACTTCCCCAAAAGGTTTCCAATATTCCTAAAGTGATTCTGAGTCCAATAATGAAGAGGGAGCCCAGAAAAACGTACCCAAATCGGCACCACATCCACCCATTCCCTGCTAGCGTCAAACATAGGATTCCAGGGTTTGAGGAGCATGGGAGTGTGGTTTAGAGACCAATTTCATGAAAGGACCTTCTAAAGTAGACTCAGCCTCAATAAAGTTGAAATCAAACTAACCCCTCGCCAGATCCACCACAGCTGGGACCGTTCCAAGGAATTCACGCCAGTTTGCTTCCACCCAGTTAACCACCATCTGTTGTGAGAAAGATCTCCCTAAAGCCCACCCAACCACAGTCTGTTTGGACATATTTGTAACTTTATACCACTCTACATCCTACCCCAGGGTATAGTTAATAGCCACCATTTTTCGGATCCAATTCTTTTTTGTTTTCGAACGCCCTCCACTGCTATCGTCTCTATCCGCCTCCTCAATGGTGATACTCGAACCTACCACTCTGTTTCCACCAGTCCAAGGGAAAACATTATGCATAATCATCCTAGAAAAAACCTTCGGATGTTCCCCCTCCATCCTCTAAAAACCAACACCGCAAGAAACTAGGTTAATAGGTGTCGATTCGCCCCTTCCCACGACCTCTTCATCTTCCACCCCAACAATGGATCGCAGATCCTCTTCAACCCTACCCTATATTGGAAAAGGTTTTAGGTCAGTTTCTTCCTACCACAATAACCCAAAATAAATCGCATCCACATGCCCTGCACCAAAAAAATCCCCAATCGCCATCAGAGCCGGAAGAACTCAGTAGGAAATCCGACAATGGAAGAGACCCAGAATGTAACACCTCAACAAAACCTGCATCCCTCAAAAGAGGTGAAACCTCCACCTCAACATGTCTGCCTCCATCTATAAGGGTAAAAGAGTAAAGGTAAACCCTTAAAAGGAAACTTACAGGAGGTAAAAACCCTTTCCCTCGAGTGAGAAACAAACAAACAAGCACCTATATCCACCACAAAATCAATCCCCTAATATAGACCCCTGACGACCGTGGATCATACGGCCTCACAGTATTGCCGAGGACCTACCCACCACTCGCCATGGAACCTGCACGTCGCATCTCCTCCCTTCCCATGCCTCAACATCAATCAAATAATATATTTCAGATTTATGTTTAAATTGTGTAGAGGATAAAGTACTTAAGTTTACAGTAATGGTGTACTTTATAATGAATTTATTAACAACTAAATGTGTGTGCAAATTAATATTAAACATATATAGAGGAATTGAAATCTATCAATGCACACACACAACATGCTTATACTTGTATACTCATCACATGCATAACAATAAAACCATGCACAACAATAAATTGCTAATCACAGGCATCTAATTGAAGAATTCATGCTAGGCTCATTCAATTTAACACAATGAACAATCCTTCTTTTTTTTAACAAAAAACACAGAAATATTTATATGTATAAAAATTCCGAGCACAACCATCCTTACAAAAATGGTTTGTTCAAGAGAAGGGAGATTGAAATAACAGTGTTAATAACTAAAATATATATGGTTCTAGAGTGATTACTGAAATAACTTAGACCCATTGAAGAGTATTTTATGAAAAAATGACTATTTAACAAAACACACAAAAAAACATTTAAAGGCATGATGATGAAACCTATTTTTTTCTTTCCTTCAACCCCACGCACCCATTGAGAAACCAATTTTTCTTCCATTTGATATCCACGATTGGAAAGGGTCTCCTGGTAGTGACTACATTGGTTCATGCTGGCCAGTTTCTGGACTTCTTCTTTTATGATATCCACTGTTCCCATCAATTCACAGAGATCGCGATCTTTGTCATCTATTCTTGAGTCATTGCAACCCATCTAGTTTTCTAGATGCTTGACATCTACCGCAACAACCGTGTTCTCATTGACAACAGTTCCAACCATTTCATAAATCCTATCGCAAACCATTTTTTATATTAGACAACGTTGATTTGATTTTGTTGATATCCTTTAATGTCGCCATTGGAACCTGAGCACTATTTATCCCTGGTGAGGTAGCATATACGGGAGGGAGTTCTTGCAAAGGAAAAAAAGAAATACCAGCATGAACAACCTTACCACCATGAGAGTTTGCTAAAGAATGTATGCACAAGTCCTTTGAATTCCAAGGGACCAAAGAAAAAAATTCACATTTGGTGCTATTGGGAAACGTTTGCATAGGTTCGCACTCGAGAGCCTATTTCTTGAGTAATCCTTCAAACAAAATGTTAATATCTCCCTTTGGAGAGATGAAACCAGGAGAGAGTGACTGACTGAGTTCTTGTGTCTCACATAGAAAAGCAGGAAACAGGGGATAGGTCTTCATCCCTCTATGCAAATCCATGAAGCATGCCAACGACCATGTTTGTGCCTTGAAGAGATAGATATAAGGACTAGCCATTAAAGTCTTCACATGAACAAGAATTCCACGATCGCAACGCTGCTTCCAATTTGAGGGACACCTGTAGGTCCTACAATGTTGGAGTGAAACGAGGGTATGGTTTCAAAATAACCAACCCTTAACCCCACAAAAAAATTGTTCTTGGGGACATACTTATGATAAGTGTGCCAACTGTTTAAATTCACCAAAACCAATTTATTTTTGACTCCTTGGTTGCAAGGCCAACTTATCCACAGTAACATTATTTCCTTTGACGATATGGTGATAAGAGGCTTGAA
Source organism: Pseudotsuga menziesii (assembly GCA_001517045.1). Lineage (NCBI taxonomy): Eukaryota > Viridiplantae > Streptophyta > Pinopsida > Pinales > Pinaceae > Pseudotsuga > Pseudotsuga menziesii. Next base: position 8,535 of record LPNX010499821.1, on the reverse strand, counting down.
GATCTAGATTATTGCAACAAGTTCACTCGTATATTCTTCTACAATTAGAGGCGCCATGCTTATAACCTATTCTCATTTTTTGAATAACCTGCTTTGAATCTCCAAAAACTAGAATTTTTGCGATGTTGTTCTGTCTTTCCAGTTACAAAACAAGGTATAGTGAAATCCATTCTACTTCATTGTTGTGTTTGAGTCCTATTCCCCAGGCGAAAGAAGTTACTATGTTTTCTCCGGGATCAAATATTATCCCAACCGCACCTGCCTCCCCATAAAATGTTAGGAGGACGTGGGGGTAGTATTTGATCCACTTATGTGTCCATAGGTCATGAGATCATTTAATACAATCTCTCTTGATGGAACCACATGTTCGACCACTACCTCAAGGTGCCCCCATGGCTCCAGGTAAGGCCCTCATTGGAATTGAACCTTTCCCACGGGTGAAAAACTCCTCACTCTTCACCAATGGATCCAACCCCTTTGAGCAAAAAAAATGGTAGGAAGACATGAGGGTGGGATTTGATCTACTTATATGTCCACAGGTCATGATATCATTTGATACAATCTCTTTGGGTGGAACCACATGTTCGACCACCACCTCAAGGTGCCCCCATGGATCTAGCTAAGGTCCTCAATTGAACCTTGCCCACTGGTGAAAAACTCCTCGCTCTTCACTAATGGATCCAAACCCTTTGGGAAAAAAATGTTAGGAGTACATGGAGGTGGTATTTGATCCACTTATGTGTCCACAGATCATGAGATCATTTAATACAATCTCTTTGGGTGGAACCACATGTTCGACCACTACCTCACGGTGCCCCCATGGATCCAGGTAAGGGCCTCATTGGAATTGAACCTTTCCCACTGGTGGAAAACTCCTCTTTCTTCACCAATGGATCCAACCCCTTTAGGCCAATGAACAACCATTCTTAACACATAAATTAGGCATAATCAGAGACAACAGTAAACACTTACCTTTTAATTGAAATTTCCCGAGCAACTAGCTATTTAAGAGCAACACTCCACCCAACCATTGGTCTCTTTCCATCCTATATTGTTTCAGCTAAGAGACCACCCCTAATATGGCCTATATATCCACTAAGGAGAAATTACCCAGGCTCACTCACAACCATCAGGACAAATACTCATGCTAAGTTAGCACATAACTAGGTCTACCAAGATAGTAGGGAGGCCAAAAAGGAGATAGCTAAGCTAGTGAGCTCAACTACACATATACAAGCATCTCTATTTTGCTTCAGACACCTTTAGCACCCACAATACCTACCATACCTAACACAAGGAAGGTCCTATTCTCTGCTACACAGTTCGCTAGGCACCCCTTCCCTCCAGTTCTCTTTAGGGTATGCATAGAAAGGCACAAGATGTTAAACCTCTAGAGATTTTTTCCTTCACTAGGTTTATCAACTGTCTATGATCTTTGATCTCACTCCCGCTTCAATCTACTCTTGTATTTTTCCTAATTTTGGTTACGCGATTGTCAATTACGAAATTCCACTTTTAGGCTTCCAAATCCAGGTCTTTCTATGGATTTTTGGGATTTAAGCACTCCCAATTTCACCCCAAGGTTTACATATATGTGGATTCCCAACTGGATTTTACTAGTCACATGAATTTATGGGCTTTTGGCACTTCCAAACGTGGCTTCTTTCCAAGTTGATATTCCTGGTTCTTCCACAACTGGGGATGCATAACAATCTCAGAATTTCAATTTGGTTGTTTAACAATGTAATCGGGATGATGGAAAATGAAGTCCCGTGAGGGATAATGACTTATGGGTAAAATAAACCATACCCATACTCATCCATACAATTTTCTAGGTTTTTCCCATGCTCCATTTATTCATGAGATGATTTCTCAGCTACCATCTTACAACATAAATAAATTTCAGCAAGGGAAGTCAAGATGGGTTCTCAAGATGACACTTGGAAATAGTGGGTTCAATCCCACAATCCCTCACCTCTCCCTAGTGGATACGCACATCCCCCTCATTTTAGTTTCTTCCGTAGCCAACTCTTGGTATTTTATTTGCATTAAAAATATTTACATGCTTTTACAAATTTCCATGGATTACTAGCACATGGATAACAAAATATAAAATACTTGCATTTTTAAAAACTGAGCATTCACTGGCAAGGACTTGGCCTTGAGCTCCACGCTAGGAACCATGCATCGCATATACACAATATTTACATATAAAGTCAATGCATTCTAAGGGTCAAAATGGGGGTATGACATCCCCCCCCTTAGAACAACATCATCCTCAGTGTTCTCAAAATTTTAAAAAAAGGGTATGCCTCTTTCATGTCATCCTCCAACCACCATGTAGCCTCATCGCTACCAAGGTTCTTCCATTGTACCTTTACCTATCCTATGGCTCAGTTCTGGAGCAATGTTACATTCTCGTCGAGGACGTGCATAGGTTTCGATTAAAACTCTCCCTCAGGTTCCATATGTATCACATTCCAATCAATTATGTGATTAGGGTCATGTACATATTTCTTAAGCAAAGAAATATGGAAAACATTATGATCTCTCATGTTAACAGGAAATGAAATACTATATGCAACTGGTCCTATCCTATTAAGGAATTCAAATGTCCCACAATATCTTGGTGCCATCTTGGCACAAATTCCCAAATTTAGGAAACTTTTCCTTGGATTTAATATTAAATAAACATGATCCCCAATTTTAATTTTATTGTGCACTCTTTTGAAATATGCATAAATATTCTGTTTGTCCTAGGATGCCTTTAAATTATACCTAATATTAACAATTTCTTGTTCCATTTCCTTGAGCATTTCTAGCCCATGTACTATCTTATTCATTGGAATATCCCAATTCATCAGAGTTATGCATCATGTGCCATACAATGCTTCAAATGGACTCATTCACAATTATGCTTGATGTCCATTGTTGTATGTACTAGTAAGTGTAAGTAATCCTCCCACTTTAATGGTTTGTCCATCGCATACATTCTCAACATATCTTCAAGACTCTGATTCACCCTCTTGGTTTGACCATGTTTTTGAGGATGATACGATGTACTAAAATTCAACTACGTTCCCAACTCTTGAAATAACTCTTTCCAAAATTTAGATGTGAACTTTGCATCTCAATTTGAACTATTTCCTTGGGAAATCCATGTAATCTAAATATTTCCTTCATGAAAATATTTTCTATGTCACTTACTTTATGAGTGAACTTGACTGGAATAAAATGAGTTTCCTTTGATATATTGTCCACCATGACCATAATTGAATCATGCCTCCTCCCTATCATTGCAAATCTTGTTATAAAATCCTACAAACTACTTCTCACTTCCATTCTGGAATATGAAAAGGCTGCAACAGTATTGTTGGGTGTTGATTCTCTGCCTTGACTTGTTGGCATTTTTGAGACCGAGTAATGTATTATTCTATATCCTTCTTCATTTCATGAGAAAAGTATTTCTTTCTTCCTTTTGTTATTGTCTTTTCATATCCTGGGTGTCCATAGTATAGCATTTGATGAATTTCATCAATTACTAACTTCTTTAAATATGCACAATTCAGAATGTACAGTATGCCTTTATAAAGGAGAAGATCATCTTCTCTGAGTTGGTATCCTTCACACTTTTCATAAACTTTTTCCTGCTGCAATTTTCCTTTAACTTGAAGGTAAGTTTCATCATTGTTTTGGGATTCAAGAACTCTTGTTCTCAAATCTAATTTGCATATGCTTAATACTGCTATATGAAATTTTATGCTAAAGGAGTCTCAATCTTATTATCTTTCCCTTTTACATGCTTAACTTCAAATCAAATTCACATAGAAATTTCAGCCATCTATCTTTCCTGGCATTCAAGATTTCTTGGTCAAACAAATACTTTAAGCTCATGTGGTTTGTCCTAAGCTCAAATATTCTCACCAACAGGTAATTTCTCCACATCTTGAGAGCATGCACTATGGCTGTTAATTCTAAATCATGAGTAGAATATTTTTTCTCATCCTCTTTTAATTTTCTTGACTCATAGAAAATAACAAATCCTTCTTGGATAAAAAATCCACCTAATCCTTCAATGCGATCATATGTGCATACTACAAAACCTTCCTTGGATCTGCAATCTTCAAAACAAGAGCATTGGTAATTAACTTTTCCAACTGTTGAAATATTTCTTCACATTTTCCAAACCATACAAACTTTGCATTCTTCGTTTCAAACGATGTAGTCAGATGAGCGATCTTGGAGAATCCTTGAATGAACCTTCTATAGTATCTTGCAAGACCCATAAAATATCTAACATTGATAACATTCTTTGGAGTAGGCCAATCCATTATGGATTCAATCTTTTATAGACCCACTACAACTCCTTCTGAGATAACATGATCCAAATATTGTACTCTTCTTTGATAGAATTCACACTTGCTTAACTTTGCATATAATTAGTGCTCTCTAAGAACTTGCAACACCATTCTTAGATGTTCCTAAAGATCTTCTTCATTATTTGAATAAACAAGAATGTCATCCAATAACACCAACACAAATTTATTTAATACTAGCTAAAAACACTATTCATGAGGTACATGAATGTGGTGGATGCACTGGTAAGACCAAATGGAACCGCCGTGAACTCATAATGACCATATATTTTTCCGAAAATTTGTCTTGTGAATGTATTATTCATTTATCCTCACTTGATGATAACCAGACCTCAAGTCAATTTTTCAAAACACTTTGGATTACTTCATTTGATTGAACAAGTCATTACTTCTGGGAAATGGGCACTTATTCTTGACTGTCACTTTATTTAGCTACCTATGATCAATACATAGCCTTAAATTTCCATCTTTCTTCTTGACAAATAACATTGGTGCTCCCCATGGGGACACAATTGGTCTTATACACTTTTTTCCATTTATTCTTGTAGTTGCATCTTTAACTCTACCAATTCTAGTGTGCTCATTCTATAAGAAGGTTTGGAAATTGGCACCGCCCTTGAAACAAGATCAATTGTAAAATCAATGTCTTTTTTTGGTGGCAATCTTAACACTTCATCTAGAAACACATCTTTGAACTCTTGCAACAATGGATAATATTCTATCTTTGGGACTTTGTCCTCTAGAGAATCTGATATATGAGCTACATATAATTGAAAACCCTTCTAGTAGAAATTTCTTAACAGTAAGGATGAACTATTCCTTACCGGAACTTTCTTGGGAATTCCTCTTACTAATCTTGGCCTTCCTTCTTCATCAATGCATTCAAGAACTTTTTCATAGCAGTCTACCTTAGCTCTATGCTTTTCCAATCAATCCATACCAATAAGAGAATCATAGGATCCTAGGGGTAGGACATTTAAATTTGCTTTTATGAGAACTCATTCAAATCTATGGGAAAATCCATCACTACTTCACACACCTTTCTTGTTATTCATGTGGATAATTGACCAACCACGACTTATTATGTTTCAATTTTCCAAGGGAACTACTTTCAGCCACATTTGGAGAAACATGACTATAAGTAGATCCTAGATCAATCAAAACATAAATGGATTTCTTATAAATATTACCTCCAACTTCCACTATTGTTTCCTGGTGGTATGCTTGATAGTTATCCAACGCTACATAAATTTTGGGAATTTCTCTTGCCATATCCTCCATTGTATCTATTGCTTCAAAGTTATGCAAGCCTCGAGGTGTTCTATTTTTTATTTGGACAATCCTTAATCATGTGGTTCTCTCCACATCCCCAACAATGAAGCGGTCCATTTGACCCTTTCTCTACTGATACTTGTTGCCACCTTTTCACACACCTAGATCACGTGGCAGAAATCTTCAAGCCACTCGGTGTGTCCTTGGGGGCAAGTCTCGAGTCAAGGCTGTCACCTTGTTCTTGACTCCTCTGTTTAGGCTCAACTCCTAACGAAGCCAAGGGGGCTAGACCCTATTAAGTTACTAAGGATGATTTCTTAGTGTAATGATGTTGTACTGAATCAATTATTTAGGAGTTTGAATATTTTAACTATAAACAATCAAGATGACAAGATACGAAGATACACACGAAAGCACAAAGTTGATACACAATATATATATGAAGCAGGAAAAGACCAGTGCCTTAAAAATGGAGTCAAAAGAGATCAGTGTGCTTGCTTGTGTTTGGAATAAATGTCTTGCGATTACATCTTGGTATGTTTTAAGTTAAAATTGGAGTATGAGTTGTTTAAATTAGGCTTAAGGGGGACTCCAGATATACCCGAGAGTACTTGAAGTATGTCCAAAACAAAGCCTATACGGCTACCCGCAAGGAATATGTGGGCTGAAATGGAGTCTCTGGGGCTTAGTTCGTAACGCACCCGTTAGGGTGTGACAGAGATCGGCGCCCCGAGGTCACTTTTCAGTAGGTTCCCGCTTCCTTTGGGTATTTTTCCACCGTAAAGGTTTGATCGAGGTGTTGGATTTTCACCTGATGGTTTGTTAATTGGGGAGGGTGAGTCCTAATTATGCTAGTCACCCAAGTGCTTTTGATACAGCTTGACTGATCAGACGAACCGCAGCCAAGTGCAGAGCATACACACTAGAGTCTTGTAAATTTTAATAAGTTATTAAGAGATGTGTTCTTGTTTAAAAGAAAAGCCTCAAAGAACCTCTTTCGATCCAAGTGGATCTCAATCAGGGAATCGAGGAGGGGTTAATTTTAAAGCTGCTGATAAACAAATGATAGAAAAAATAAAACAACTACACAAATATGGTTTTCTAATTAATCCTACCACGAATCGCTTTCCCCTTTCGGGTCACTCGGGAAATCATGGGGTAAGTATTATGATTACTTTTGAAAGTAAGATATGGAATATGGAATTAAAAACAACATCAAATATACTATCCTGCAAATCAGATCAATTCTAGTAAAAGGAAATAAGCAGAAAACGACGAAAATGGCACCGAAGCGAATCCCCCTAGGGGGGATGGGGAATGGGCTCGAAAGAGCCTATTCAAAGGATGATTTTATTACAGAGGTTTCAATATCAAAGCACTGATAAAACAGAGCTTTCTTGGTCCTTATACAGGCTGAAACCAAGATATTACAGTTTATACAAAAAAAAATTACAAATTATGTGACAAAAGAGAGACCCCTGGGGGGATTTGAGCGCTCCAAAAGCCACTTTGGACAGCAGCTTCCTTTCTTCTCTGTCATACCTGCTAAATGACAGTGAGCAAATTAGAATAAAAAATTCCTCAAATCACTTTAAGATTACCTTTGGGTCAGCCTACTTTATCTCAAAAAATTAATGAAATTAAACTAGCTAAACCGACGAAAAAGGAACCAAGGAAAGCAAGATTTCCTTGGGATATTGGCTTGCTGTTTGTGCAGCCAATTAAAATCACTGATTGCAGAATATTTAAATTATTGAACAGCAAATGAAACTACCTTAACAGCAAGCTATGAATTTTTCAATAAACTACTTGCGAAACTAAGGCAATTTAGCTAGATCTCTTAAATTTGAACTTTATGTGCACAATGAAACTAAGATCTAGAAATTTGGAGGGATCTTGATAATTAGATCTATGTATGATTTTCTTGATGAGATAGATCAGATTTAAAAAGAAACCTTAAAGTAACCAGTTTGAGGAAAGTTTAATAATTTTTAAAGGAGGAAGAGAGAGAAGGAGTGTTTGAAGCCTAGAAATGTTGGGCTTTGGATTATTATTTGGTGGAACACCGAGGGACTATGTCATTCATAAGATACTAAAGATGAGGAAGATTCAAACCAGCTCAACCTCTTCTACCAGCGAGATCACCTGCAACTTGAAAACCCTTGCACAAACAGATGGTTAAAACATAGGTGCTGCCGAAAGAGATGATTGGAAAGCATGCAATTAAACTTAAAATACATACAAATCCAATAGATCTAGAACAAGCAGTAGTAACAGCATAAATCAAACTAGAATAAAATCTTACCCTAACAGGAGGGAGCTCTCTCCTTCAAGGCCAACAATTAACCAGCAAAGCAATGATAAACAAAAGCAGATTATACCTCATAAGCATTTGACAATCAACATCCACACATGAAGAGAATTACACCATAGATCTTGCCTCCAAAGCTTCTTTATTCCAGAATGAAAAAGCAATACTGTACAAGAGCAATAGCACCTCAATCCAGTTCTAACTTGCTTGGAAGAGGAGGCTGTGCCTGGATATATACAATTTGCAGGCCATCTAGCCCAGGGGGGGCGCAATTACTCATGGAATCAAGTGAAATCAACTGATGGAGAGTCCATCAATGCCTGATCTGTGTCTAGCTAAGCCAGATCTGAGTCTCACTGAGTGCAACTGTCAATCGGGGGGCTGATCTGACTGACACCTCAACTTGTTGACTGAAGAATCCACCAAAAAACATCCAGTTGAGCCAAAAACGTGTTGAGGAGAGAGGGAGGGAGAAATTACTCATAAAGGATGCTCAAGATCAACTCTGGATCTGATTTGATCACCTCCTTCAGTTAAGGATTTGTCAGATCCAGTCAATCTGCTTCAGATCTGACT
>LPNX010499799.1:19238-39007 GCA_001517045.1 Pseudotsuga menziesii | reverse complement strand
TAGGGTCCTATTTCACTTAAATGACTATGGTTGCAAATATTATACCAATGACATGATAAACTCCATTATAATCATTGCTGATCACTTTATTGCCGTGTTCTGTCTCCTTATGTGCATACAGTAGATAGTAGAACTAACCAAAAGAGCAAACTGATCAATGGTTTCTCTTTGTCTAATATTTCTGGTAGATTAGCTAGTCCAATGCCTATTTTAAATCCACAGAGTTAGTCAATCAGTCTATATATTCATCAATAAGGAAGGAAGGATCTAGATTCTTTATAGCGAGCTATGTCATTTGGTTAATAATAATTATTAAATTAGTCTATTGAATTGGCTATTGCTACTTCTATTTCTCGCTGAATGTTGCAGAAGGTTTGGATGGTTGAAGGATTGGTTCCTCCTTTCGTTGATGGTAGTTAGTATATATATATATGGAGCTAAAATATGGGCTCATTGGTAGCTCGGCGGTCATCCCTCCACTAATAGAAATATCGAAACTTCTCTTTCATTTAGATCCGATAATTTATGGTACTACTATCCCACTAAGCTGCTGCTCTATTAGCCGTAGCAATGCAGTCTAGTAGCTCTATATACATGTATCAAGTCAATTTACTTAATAGTCGAAAACAACTAACCTACTTTGGTTCTTGTGTAAAAACAGTTATGACCCTCATGTCATGTTAGTAGGAAGGGAGTGGCATATAATGTTACATGTACATTAAACATTGAAGGATTGTGAAGAGGATGTGAGACTTCCTAAAAACACCCTAGTATCATCATAAAAAGAATAACATTATAGAAGGGAAAGGGAGCTTCTTCCTTTATGGTTTCTTTGGGGGGTTTAGAGGAGAGTTTAGAGTATATAGAGGAGAGGGAGTGTGGAGTTTATGCGTGTTATGTTGATGTGGATGTTGTTGGTTGGCTTGGTATTGTCGAGTGAGGGCTTGGGGGATTTTAATCTATGACTGAGAGGTTGGTTAGGAGGAGAGAAATTTCCCTCATAGAGTTTATGAAGGAGCGGTTGTTGATGGACATCCTAATGGCTACAATTGTACGTCTATACGTTAATTGAGTTAGTTCAGGTATGCATTTTGCTTTCCTATCCCTTTATTTTTGTTGGTTTGATTGAGAGTATTTATATTTTATCTTGGAATAAATTGGGTATCTGGTAATGTGACTCCTTATAGTTTATTATCTTTACCATTTTCCTTACTTTGGAAGCTACATTTTGGTATCAAAGCAAGGTTGTCAGCATGATTTTTCACTTGTGTTTACATGGGATTCTACTTTTTTTACCATTCAAGGGCATGAGTGAAATTATTTAATTATATAGGGATGTGTAAACATGGAAAAAATGTAACGCTTTTCAAAGAAAAGCAATGAGCTTCATGAGATATCATGGTGGGAGTGTTAGACATATAAAAATCATTAATTTAGAAAAATGGACAAAGCTACTAGAGCCAGCGATAAAGTAAAAGGTTTAGTACATCAGTGCGTATCCGAGACATGAGAATTCTCAATTGCTTCAGAATAACATCAACTATTAAATTGTCAAATCCTTTTAAAGTTTCTACTCTAATCTGACAATTTTGGGAATTGGAAGAGATCTTCCCCAAAAATTTGAGACATGACTCACTCAGTGATGTAATGGCATTCAACCACACGATTGAATTCCTAATGCTTAAATTATAAATAACATTCTTAGAGGGGTATTATTTTGATAATGTTGAATATATTTTGACAAAGTTTATGTGTATAATTTTGACTCAAGATTCTAATTGTTGGGTTTGCATCCATGCTTCATTTATATAATATTTGTTTCAAAGTTATTAACTGTTGAAACTTATAGACAACAAAATTATGTGTATAACTAATCTTCTTCTTCTTTATTAATGGAAGCCGAGATTTAAATTAAGAAGAAAAAAAGTTATGCACAACCATTCATTACAAAACAGGTAACCAGAGTTTCAAAGAGAACTGAAAAGAAAGAAAGACTAAAACAACTATGCTTAACAGAAATTTCCTGAAGATCCTAGCAAGATTACTGAAAGCTATCATATCCTTTAAAGGATAGATTTAGAAAAATACAAAAAACATCAAAGTTTAACAAAATTAAAGCACCACATCTTCTTGCCTTTATGCTAAAAAACAGGCTGGGTAACAGAGATTTATTTCATTGGAAGGGAACCTTGTTCTGGAGAGTATTGGCAATGATTGCACTCGGAAATTCTAGACATTTTCAGCACTTCATCTTTTATGATTTCAACAGTACCCATTAATTCCCACATACCACGCTCATGGTCGCCTATCGTTGAGTCTTGACAACCAATTTGGTTGGAGATGTACGTAATATAACTTTAAATATTTAAAATATAGTTTCTATGTGTATTTTCACCATTTTCCATTACTCATGTATGTATGTATGATTATTATTTTTTTGAAATATTAAAAGGGTTTCATCATTTCTTTTACTCCCACTACTATTATTTTGTCTAGGAGATGTGAGATTCTATAGACTCATCATTTAAAGTCCTTGGTGGTGCTTTTTTTAGCATTATATTTATACAAAATATATATGATTAGATGGCTCGATTTTGTATGCTTAGGGTATGATCGAATGGCTTTGTCTTGTATGCTAAGGATCTTCTTAGCATTTGAAGAAAAACCCTAGCATGTAGTTTACAAAATTTAATAGCAAATCGTTTATCTTCCTCTTTAGTTATTCCATTTAGATTCACACTATATTGTGCTACTCTCATATAAAATAGAAATAATACTTTAAGATGGAGATCTCACTAAGAGTTTATTTTTCGGTAGGTATTAGCAAAGGTTTATGCTTTTACATTATTTGTCTTGTATATTTAAATCTTGTACTCATATTGATAAGTGATAATATTTGTGATTATCTACTTTCTTTGTATTGTTTACTATTAAACTCAAATGTTGTTGTATAATTCATGTGCAACTATTTAAGTAACTCTCTATCTAACCATACGTAAATTCCATATTTTTTGTACTATTCTCCTATTCGAATAAATAGAAATTCTTTAATTTCTAAAAAAACACGTAAATAAAATATATCTTACTCTTCTAAAAAATGATTTATCTTTTGAGAAAAACAATAAATCTCTACTTTTACTTAGAAAAACATAATAAATAAAAGTTCAAAAAGAAATAGTAAACTATGCTTTGCCATTAAAGGGGAGTTATTTTTTAGTATCCACTATGCACATTGTATTTTTCTAGTTTACTTTATAGCTTCCACTTTGTGGTACATGTATGCATGTGGTATTTTACTTTTGATTTATCTATTTATATAGCCATTGTTACAAAATGGTACCTCTTTAAATAACATTTTGTTGTGATTAGTGCTCTGGGTATAGTTAGAGTTGCTTCAGGAATGGAAAAAACAAGTATTTAAGTTGTATTGCTCGATTAATTAACAGAAAAAAAAAATATGACTAACTCGTGCAACAATAAATGGAAGGAGGGGTGAACGAGGGCCTTTCAAATCGTAGCAACATCGTAGTTATTAGTCATGATAAACTGTAGTGTGTAGGATTAAATGAGGCCTTTATTTCCACTGAGATACAAAACTCATCATTAGAGGAAATTTGAGGTCTAAAATGGGCCTCCTAAGGAAAATAATAAAATAATAGTTATTAATTTTAGAGGAAGAATGAAAAAAACTAGTTTTTGTATTCGTATTTTCGACATATCTCCCTGTGTTTTTACTCAAATTCTAAGTAGGAGAGCTAGTTGGATGCATAATTTAATTCCGCATCCAACGAGTACCCACACTTCATACTTTTAATGGACCCTGCTACACCAAAAATAAGAAATACCTGAAAAAATGTGATGATGACATCATCATCATGCTTTTTTAGGTATTTCTTGTTTTTGGGGTAGAAGGGTCCATCAAAAGTATGCATTGTGGGTACTATTTGGATGCGGAATTAAATTCTGCATTCAACGAGCTCTCTCGCTCAGAACTTGAGTAAAAACACAGGGAGATATGTCGATAATACGAACAAAAAAGTAGTTTTATTTTATGACAAATATGTCAATTTAACCATTATGGTTGACTCATTTTATTGAAATTCTATTGGTTCTTGAATTCCAACTCACAAAATTTATTGTTGGCGCGTTTTCTTATAAGGCCCATTTTAGACCCCAAATTTCCTCTAATGAGGTCCACGTCATAAATTTGCAATAAAAGGGTTCAATTTCTAGTAGCTATGGAAGAGAGAAATTTCTCAATTTAGGCATTGATTGTTCCAAACTTTCCTAAAACTATAGACATTAACAAGCATAAAATAGTCCAAAATGAATCTCTTTGGCACGTTGGCACGTTTAAAAACTCGGTACTTTGCATCTATAGTTTAAGATTTGACCCAAAATTGGCTCATTGAATTCAAAGGAATCGATTTTTTTTGTAGTCTCCTACAATATCACAAAACTCTACACTATCTCAATAGAATTTATTATTGTTGTTATTTTTTCACCTGACATAGTTTACATAGATAATGTCCCTATTGGCCAAAGTGTCCAAACCCAGCTATGATACCATAATGTAGAGCCCAAGATAAGGAAAATGGTAAAGATAATAAACTAGAAAGAGTTGCATTACCAAATACCCATTTTTTTCTAAGATAAAGCACAAATACTCTCATGCAAACCAACAAAAACAAAGGGACAAGAAAACAAAATACATACATGAACCAAAGAATTAACTTACAAATGTACAATTGTATCCATCATGATGTCCATCAACAATTGCTCCTTCATAAACTATATGTGGGAAAACATTCTCCTCCCAACCAGCCTCTTAGGCATAGACTTAGAGCCCCCAAGCCCTCACTTGGCAATACCAAGCCTACCAAAAACATCCACATCAATAGAACACACATAGACTCCATAATCCCTCTCCTCCATTTCCTCTAAACTCTCCTCTAAACCCCCCAAAGAAGCCAGGAAGCAAGAATCTCCCTTTTCCTTCTCCTTCCTCATATATAACCTTTTTGCTAGCTCCCCAATGGTGGACATGTGTCCACACATGCAATATTCCTCATGCAAATTCTACTAAATAGATAAATAGGTCATGAATATAAATTTTTATTATTTCCCTTTTAACCCCCATGTTAACCTAATCGTGATTAATTATGCTTAATTTGTATATATATATATATATATATATATATATATAATTCTTATGAATATCATGCCATTAAATATTATTATTATTATAACCCTAAATAGTCTAATACTATTGTGTAGGGATAGAACACACTAGTGTGGCCATCACCACTATATCCCGTGCCTATAATATAACCTAGAATACCCCCTAGTACTGATGCAATAAGTGACGGAGGGCATTGCATATGCAATGGAAAAATTTAGTCACAATAGTGTTTTTAAGCTAAATATGACTAAATTTGAGCAACACAACTAAAAAGGACTAAATTAAATGGCTCATTTAGTGATCGCATAAAAAATACAACTAAATACTAAGTCACAAAAATAAAAATGACTAAAACATTGACTAATTTAGTAAAAATACAACTAGATAACAACTAGAAGATCAATATGGAAATGGAAAATTATTTTTTTGACAATGAAATTTTATAGTAAATTTTAACATTGCAGATAGATTTAGTGAATCCATCTGCAATGTTTAAATTTATTAAATCAAACTGCGAACAAGATAAGGTCTAGTTATAAGTTGAAGTATTGCACCCCACCAATAGTTTGTCTAGTGACTATAATTAAAACTAGCACAACCACATTATAATGTGGTTGATATACATCGATCGACGCCTACTAAACATCGATCTACCAATAACTGTTATAAGTTGAAGTATTGCACCCACCAATAGTTTTTCTAGTGATTATAAGTATAACTATTACGACCCCATTATAATATTACGACCCCAATATAATGTAGTTGATATACGTTAATTGATGCCTACCAAGTATCAATCTACCAAACACCGATCTTAACAATTCTAGTTTTCTAATCACATTTTCTAATGAGTACTAGTAAGAGAAGAGTAAATTTGATATCAAACCTTGGATTTCAAACATATAACTAAGAATATTATTGAACTAGTGAATCCAAACCCTCCCTTTAAAATTTATCATTGAAACCAGAATTAATATACCACCTTCGGAATGTATAAATAAGTAAAATTTGGTTTAATCAATGGACAAATTGGGTTTACAATAAAATAATATAACATATAATCATTCACTATATTCCTTAAAAACTTTATTTAAGGTATTTAACCATCCACTATATTAAATATAATACCTAATGAAGTGTTTATTTTCAACTTTTATTTTAAAACATTAATTTTATTGAAATTTTAAATTTTAAATATTAAAAATTTAAATCAAAATAAGTAATTATTTTGTGTTTTTCTTGCAACAATATAAATAAAAGCAAAAAAATTAGACTCTATACATTAACATTATTAGAAAATGAGAACTCGAAATAAATAATGATATCCAAATAAATAGCGATTTAGTAGATTTTTTTTGGAGGGTTTCTTGGTTTTCAAGGTTTTGTATAACTTATCGATCATTTCATATTTGATAGAAAAGAAGATAACTGAAAAGTGGTCTAACTCTTTTGTGACCTATTCCTCTAAACAAAAACATAGTTCTCTATCTTCTCTTTGTTTGATTTTTCTTGATGTTTGCATCCTAATGAGAGGGGATTTCTTCAGCTATTCCTTTTGAAATGCAAAATGAGATATTTTGTCCATAATGGTGGCAACTTGGACTAGCTATGAGAAGATCCACTATTCAATAGGTATGAATGTTTATTTGTTAGTATTTATAATCCTCCCTTGTCCATACTTGTCTATTAGATTATATTTTCCTAACTTAGGAGTCATTAATTAATATTGGGTCTGCTAGCACCATTGGGTCCACTTGGGCTATTGGTGCCACTAGTACCAGTCACTAGAGTGTGGGAAACACATATAGAGGTTAATTGCAACTGACTACACCTTCCTGCATCAGTTTATGTGCCTCTGAGACCAATCCCTACAATTTAGGAGCCACTGGGAGTGCCACCACCAATCTCCTTCAGTTGTTGGTAGTTGGTAACTAGTTAAGATAAATTATGCTTCAGTTACATTTAGATAGATGTCCTCTAGTTCAGTTAGTTCCAGTATTGCATGGATGGATGTGGGAAGGTGCCTATTCTCACCTACTTCTCACCTACCAAATAAGTTAGGCTATTTTAACTGATTATAACTGTTTGAGAGACTAAATTAGACAACTGGAGTTAGAAAAGTGAGCTACGATGGTGCTTTAGACACTTCTAGTTAGCCATGTAGTCAGATTGAGTTGGTAGATTCGAATCATATCCACATGATTCAAATTCTCGTTGATGTAACACTATTGTATACTACTGGGTCTAATGAAGTTTATACTGTAATTATACTGAGCAATTCCTATCCGCTTCCTGTGAAATTTGTCTTGTTCAGTGTGTATTATTCATTCCATTACACTGCATAATAATACAACAATTCAATTGCACTCATTCCTTGACGATCAATGGCACAATAATTTAACATGGTATCAGAGTCTACTCAGGAAAGCAACAAGTCTACCCATTCTCCATTGTACACCAAAAGCAGTTGGGTTTCCACATAAGTCCTGCAAAGTGTGCATTGCTAAATCTGGATTCGTTCAGAGAAGCCTCTACGGGTGTGGCGAACCCTGAGAAAGTGTACATGTCGAGATGGAATGATTGATTCTAACATAGTGCAAATTGTTTTTGATTTTGCAGTGATTTCTTACAGGTGCTATGTAACACCTCGTTTTTTACCCTGTTTGCATTAAAAATGTAAATCATGTAAATATTGTATTTAATCGTGGTGTGGAGCTAAAGGAAAAAGCCCCACCATCGATTTAGCATTTTCTGTTTCAGTGATTAAAAATTGTTGCCGATGGTATTTCGTGCTAGCCATGCACATTATAATTTTGGACATCATGTAAATATGCAATTTAATTTACGGTGGGAAGTAGTTTTGTTAATTTACGGTGGGTGGGATCTCTCCTGGGATTTTTTATGTTGTTTCCACATTCCCACGGTTGGGAATTTTGTGTTTTCGGTGTTTCACATCCAATGGGGGCCAAATCCACAAATTTAGGGACTCAGGGAGCCGTTTTTCCCACGTAAATCCATAGAACGTTT
Source organism: Pseudotsuga menziesii (assembly GCA_001517045.1). NCBI lineage: Eukaryota > Viridiplantae > Streptophyta > Pinopsida > Pinales > Pinaceae > Pseudotsuga > Pseudotsuga menziesii. Next base: position 30,798 of record LPNX010499799.1, on the reverse strand, counting down.
CTGAAACAAATTGCTCATGCTGGGTCATTTTTTCCCAATTTTCATTTCCTTTTTTGGCTCCCATAATATTTTTTATCAATCCCAAAACTTGTATTTTGTTGTGTATGCATATTTTGTTTTGGTCTAAACTGGTTTGGAGTGGAATTGGGTCTGAACTAGCTTGATAAACCTAGTGTAGGAAGGAACCTCACAGACAGATCTAGAGGGGTTGGTTTTCTTCTTTGCACAGCCTGAATAGCACTATGATGGAAGGCATAGCCCGAGAGACTGTGTAGCAGAGAAGGGGATGATTCCTTGTGTTGGGTGTGTAGATATTTTAGCAACCAAGCCCGATTTAGTGCAGGTGTCCTTAGCTCTGTGGTTGAGCTCATTAGGTTAGCAGTTCAACCTTCCCACCTCATTGGCAGCCTCATAAACCCAAATGTAGTTTTTGCTTGGCTGAATTTTGATATATCTTTGGTTATGTGTGATCCTTCTAGTGTTCCCTTATTCCTAATGGCAATCATGCCCATCTCAGGGGTGGTAGTGGTACTGAGAGATTGATGAGCACACTGGCCTATGGTTGGGTGGAACGTTGCAGTGACATAGCTAGTTGCGGGATAAGATTCTTCATAAGATAAGTATCTCTTGTGTTAATCTCTACATTTGTATTTGCTTAATGAAATATGATGAACATGTTGAATGCTTGAATAAAAATGTAATTACTTCCGTTGTATATTGCATGTTTTATATGTCTGTGTATGTTTTTAACTTCAATGCATCTTATATTACGTTATGGGGCTTATATTTCCCATATTTTTTAGTAGTAATGTCATGTCCTCTCTCTGGTAGAGGGGTGGGGATGTGATAGTGCAGTCTCAAAGTTCATGTTGCAGCTTTGGGCCTTAATGGGCCATGAAGAGAAGTTGACAGAAGTTGGATTACACCTTGGTCAGCAGAGGAAAGCAACAAACAGGAGAAATTTTCAAAAAATTCTCTAAGTGTTGGGAAACTTGCCTATCAGCTAAGTTAGTGAAGGTGAGCCGACACATGTCAGCCGAATGGAGCCAATGGGGCTTGCAGCGACTGTGTCAGCAAGAAAGTCTAAATGGAGCCAACGAAGAAAGGAAGAAAGAAAATTTTCCAAAATTTTCTAATGTCACATCCCCACCCCTCATACCGACGATGGAGAGGACGTGACTGGGCTGCTGCTGTCAAATGGGTGATCTATCCCCATTAACATAAACATAAAAATGCATTGGATTAAAAACATACATAGATGCACAACAATTGCAATTATATAGTGGAAGCAAATCATCCATACAAGCATTCCATGTTTTGAATATAAGAATATACGCATATGCATGTAACTAGGAATATTTCACCTTCTATGGATAGAAGTTGTTCCTCTAGTCTGAATGGTTCAGATCCAGAACAAATGAGTGAAAAACAAAGGATGAAGACCCTCCCTGGATGTCGTAGACACTTGGAATGCTGCTTCGATAGTGAACCTGTGTACCTGCAACCAAATCAAACATGCAAACACATCAAAGCTACCAGAACATCATCTGCTTATCCATGTTAGTGACTAAGGAATCTAACAACATGTACATGCGAAATCAAAACTACAGTAATGTGGGATTAAAATCAGCTTTGCATTAAGATGTATGGATAATTTTACAACCAATTAAGCCTTATTATCGACATGCATCTCCATGAAACCAACATCTCATCCCCATAAGCTCCAAGTTTGCTCTCTATGCTCTCTAATGGCTTGGGCCAAGTGGTCATTCCAACAGCATAAAAATACCTCTAAAGTTCTCCCCCTCAACCATGGACATGAGCTTGTATTTATAAGAAGACTCAATGGATAGGAATGGTTGAGAGATTTGTGGATGAGGTGGCCTGTAAGATCCTATGATGGGGGATCTTGATCTCAACTGACCCACAATGATAGGGATAAGGGAGGACACGAGGCTCATGATATAGAAGCCTTGAGAAACTTCTCTTTTTCCCATTTTACCCAGGGTACCTCTTTTCTCCTCTTATGACAGAGCAGTTTAGATAAGAAATGCTTATGGACAAAATGCCACAGGTGGTGGCATCGCTTATGGAAAACAAGATACATGTGGTGTAAGCAAGGTACTACTCATGGGACACAAGGCAAGTGCGGTGCTGAGTTTTTTCATGTAAGATTGACAAATAGGATAGGTTTCCACTCCAAGTACTGGGATTTAGGGAAAACAAAGTCTTATCACATTGTGGTGACAGGATTTGGGTATAACAGAATGCCCCCCAAATCATGAGACTTATAGGGATACGATAAATGAGAGCTTTGAGAGAACAAGTTGTCACCCAGAGATGAAAATGTCAGCTCGATCGAAGATTTTCATCCAACAGGCATCTGTAGTACATAAATATTTTTGACTCATAGACACAAGTAACCAACTCATGGCTATAGACCAATACAAGGAAGATCCATGGGAGGAATAAACAAGCATGGCTACTAGAATACAACATAGATCCATGTGATAGAGGAATCAAACTTGGACATAACTACCAGACATACAATGTAGATCTATGTCATACAGACGCAAATTTGAGCATAGCCATGACCATACAAATGTGGATCCATGCTAGATATACAAAACTCCATCGCAACCTAGGGAAAGCAATGAGCGCTAAACAAATACCCAGGGTCTTCATCTCATCTTCCACAAAGTATGATTATATCCATGTGATTACAATGATCTGAAGCCTAACATGGTAGAAACCACTTGATTATCGGTCAATGATGTGTACCGTTAACAAGTGCGAGGGAGATCACCATTGATGTCAATGATTCCCAACTTACCCTAGTACAATCTACTGAGTGCGAATAGATGTACTGATGTCGAACACCTAGTCGATTCTATCGATCAAAGGTCAATGATGTGAACCTATGTTGAGAGCAAGAGAATCTATCATTAAGGCATACAGATCTCAAGGTACTAAGTTTTTTGTTTCTAAGACTATTTCCCGGATAATGAGTTGATGTCGACGGGAATAGTCTTGTCGAAAGAGGGCCATGATGAGTCCCACATTGACGACACGAAACTTGAAACATAGTTCTGGAATGATGTGAATTTAGTAACCACAAGACTAACTCAAAATTATTGACACATAGACTGTTTTGACTGCAGAGGTAAACTTCTTCAACTTCCCTTTGAACATCGGGCAGCTTGAAACAAGACTTGGCGGAATGACTGAATGAGAAAAACTCACGATGCGACAGTGGACAATGCATTCTTTTGAAAGAATCAAAGGAGTGACATGACTCATGAAAGTGGATCGTCATGGAGATCAACTGAATACCCAATTGACTGAAATGATATGCAGACAAGTGCCATGTTCAAAGGTAATGTCAAACTATTGCCATTTATTTGCAAAATGATTCCCTTCCCATTTTCCCCATCATGATCAATGAGTGCCTCTTTTCTATTTTACAAGTTCAAAGAGGGTAACAAACACTCGGTATAGCTCATCCGAAGACAAGTCCAAACTCATATGTTGTATGAACCTGAGAGAGGAGGGGTTCGTTCCCGAAAACGGGTATCTCAATGTTTAATTTAACGAGTCCAATGAAAGAAAACTCAGTATCGTTCATGTTTAGAGAGTCTGAATGATTACGGAAGAAGACTCCAAAAGACCTCCTTTTTCATATGATTTAGTCCCTAAGGCCCGAAAAAAGTATAAAATTATACCTTGGAGAACTCTTCCAGTCATGATTGGCTGGAGTGTTCCTTTTTTGTAAATAGTCTATCCAAACCGAAAAAGAGATAACCTACCATCGGAGAGACGACTCTTCAAATTCTTTAACGAGCGTGAAGAAGACAAGTTCGCTCGACAATCTTTTCGTATTTAAGGAGCCCGAAAATGTGTTTAAAGAAGACTCCATTAGACTTTTTCATGTTTGAATCTAGAGCACGAAAAAGTAATAAACTAAGCTCAAACCAATTTTCATGTTTTAACCAGAGCACAAAAAATGAAAAGTAAGCTCAACACCATATTACTGTTTTTAACGAGCTCAAAGATCAGTTGAAAGAATGCTCGAAGATTGGTTTCATTTTTACACAAGATTGAAACCAATGGGTAAACTATGCTTGAAAAATCCCATTAACATCACATACAGAGGTTGGAATCTTGCCCCCAGCATGATTGCTAGCAAAGCTTACCCCTAGCATGGTTTCTAGTGGCTTGACATGCCCCCAAGCTTCGTTTCATGTGACGATTCTTCTTCCATACCCAACCTAAAAACCTGGTTATTATTCTGAAAATGTTCACCAGAGGGGTAGGAAGAACGAGAATCGGGCAGGTGAAAAGAAGGTTCAAGTTCTAACACTAATGTGAAGACTCGACTCAAGGGAAGGGGATCCATTTCATTTTTACACAAGCTTGAAACGGAAGGTAACTATGCTTGGAACACGGTTTCATTTTTATGCAAGCTTGAAACCAAAAGGTAAACTATGCTTAAGGAAACCTTCTTCATTTTTTAATGAGCTTGAAATAGAAAATGAACTATGCTCAAGAATGGCTTCATTTTTATGCAAGCTTGAAACCAAAAGGTAAACTATGCTTGAGCATATCTATTTTATTATTTAATGACTTGACATAGAATGGGAACTTTGTTCAAAGGCATCTGTTTCATTGAGCTTGACACAGAATGGGAACTATGCTCGCAAACCTGCTCCTACCCATCATGATATCCAGAGGTTGGTAGGTTTCCCTCATTACATAAAAGCTAGCGGCTTAGCTCCATTATGATGTCCATAGACTAGAGCCATGCCCCCCATTTTACCTATGATGGGAAGAAGCTAACTAGAAGAAGGGGAAGGAACCACAAGAACATGTGGCACATTCATGGCAGTCTGATTACTAGGAGTGATGCGATGGTTAGGTGTAAAAAAATAAAGCTGATCAATGGTCACAATATTCCCATCATGGGGAAAATGCATAACTCTAAAGAGTGTGGACACTACAGCTTTCATGGCATAAACATAATCATGTCCAAGGAGAAGATTAAAATCTAAAGGACCTTGGACCACCATAACATCAATGCAGACAGTTTTCCCTCCTAATGTAATAGGTAAATAAGGAAGGGTCCCTAAAGGTGAGGTAGGCCTGTTGATTAAAAGCTAGTATCTGATTGGTGGCTGGCACAAGCTCAGGAGAACCTAAATCTTTCCAAGCAATTGAGGATAGAATACTAATAGAATCCCCTTCGTCAACAATAGTGCAAAGTATCCACCTAGCAATAACATTCACAACTATCTGGAAAGGAACACTCGAATGAAGACGAGACTCTGTTAGGTTACTCCAGTCAAAGGAAATAACCTCACTAATTGGAGAGGGTTCTGTTGAAACAGACAAAATTTCCTCTTGTCGAGAACAATCAAAATGAAGCATAAAAACTTCAGCAGGATTCAGTTCATTCTCTACTGGAAGAGAAGAACAAGATGAATATTTGGTCAAAGAGACTAATTCAGTCTTAACACTCTCTGATGAAAGAGCGGGATCGAGTGGAAATGACTCCCACTCGACCACTTTAACTTCACTCTCCAAAGGAAGGGTGGGATTAACCACAGATAAATTTGAATCGACCACTTGGTCAACCACCGAGGAATCGAGGGATAAATTACTATCACTTATTGGAATCACCCATTGAGGATTAGTAATACTTTCCAACCAACACGAAGCTTCATCCATGTTTGGACAAAGAAAAGTACGATGCATAGCCTTGAATATCAAACAAGGATACAAGACTTTACCCTTACGACCTTTTACCAATGGGTCACTGGTTGAGGGAGTATTGTCAACATGATGATCAGAGGTTGATGACACAGATGGTTTGGACCTTTTATACCACTCTTCTCGTACACGGGAGAGACCGGGACGCTCCTTAAGAAGGTGGTCCCCCTTGCAAAGCTTACAAGGGAACTTGGGTTTTTCGAGTGTTCTCTTATAACGAGCACCATCAAGAGTAGACGGTTGCAGCTTTTTCTCTTTCTTATCCTTATTGTTCTTAGCCTTCCCTTTCTTCTTCTTCTTATCCACATGACTACTAACCATAGAGCTTTGGTCAAGAGAAGAAGAAGGAAGGGATGAAGCAACAACCGACGAAGAAGGAGAGGGATTAGGTTGAGGTCGATCCTCTCCCGGAGGAGAGGTGACATTTGAGACATTAGGTTTAACAAGAATTACCAGATTAAACAGCTAGACTGGTAATCCTATAGTTAATCCAAGATGATTTAGAGGGGCAATAAAGGCAGGACCAATACCTTCACTTGGAGGGAATACAAAAGGTACACCTTGAAAAGGGACCTCTTGAGTTGTAGTCCCAGATGAGTATGCAATCTCTAAACTCTATAATAACCCCCTAACTACCATGCACAAGCAAGTACTACTCAAACTAAAAGAAACAAGCAAACATGTAAAAGGAGTGGATAAGAGTCAGGAATCTCACAGGACAGGCCAAAAGGATAACTAAGATGGTTTGAGGATTCCTAAAAGGGTCTCTCGACATACGCAAGGTACATGGGAGCTCAAATCTGTAGTAGTGTTTTCTAATGCATAACCGTTCACAAGGGGCCTTCCTATATACAATCGAGTACCTGAAGTACCTTTCTATATACCTCAAGGGTACGTGAAAGGCCATTCGATATATCGATGATACGTGGAAGAGCTGCGCGAGTCCCGAGATGTAATGTAGATGAGTAACGACAACTCCTACGCTTAATGACGCCCGAACACTTCTCTAACTTATCACTCAAATTGCTAAAAGTTTTAACCTAGTACTACCGTTAATTTTATATTGTGCGTTTAGGTGGAACCATGAAGTGAAAACTTGAAATTAAAGAAGATGCATACTGATCTATATGATAATGCAAGTTTTCCTCTTCAATGAAATTCTACCTAAGAGAGGGACAGAGATTTAATTTTCTTCCCAAAAATGCACACCCAAATGCAAATGCAATTCTATCTTTTCAAACAAAAATTGAAATATCAATGCACCCCAAACAATCTTCAAAGCAAATAAAAATGAGATCTAGAGAACATCAAACATAAATAAACCAAAAATGTTTCCTATCTTTTCATGCTTGAAAAAGATGCATAAAAACTTAACAAAAAGACGATTTCACTAACGTTTCCAAACAAAACTAACTCTAATGCACGTAGAGCTGAAAAACAAATATTTCTTCTTGATGAAATTAAGATCTAAAATTTCAAACAATCATGCACAAAACAAGAATAAAATCGTTCAACAATGCTTGCGAAAAAAGAAAAGGAGAGAGAAAACTAAAACTTCTCTTTGAAATAGATAAGGAAACGAAGAACCAATCTTTCCTACTAAGCATTGAAAAAATCAGCATGCAAAAAGAAACAAGAATCACCCCTAGAAAAGAAAGACTCAAAACAACATGGATCACTCATGCATTCCAAGTCCAAAATAAACCGAAACCTTACTCATGGAAATGAAATGTATATTTCCAATTCCAATGAATAATATCTACAGAAAAGAGCAAGAGGTTTCAAGAAAAGAAAAGAATGTGAAATCTAATGCAAGAAACACAAACTCTCTTTGAATGCAGAAAGAATACAACAATCAAAGCGACTGAAAATACAAAGTCTGGAACAGGGCCTACTTGGCACTGCGCAGATGAAGCTGCTAACAGACGGTTTTGAGGCAGAACCGCTTCTTGCTCACTAGAATCGGGCGGTTGCACCACCTACTCCTAACTGGACTTAGGCGGTGGCACCGCTTCTTGCTAACAACACATGTGCAGTTCCCTGAATGGATCCAAAACACAAGGAGTATGAAAGATCAAGTTATAAATTGATCAAACCAAGGTAAATATTGATGAATCGACAGTAAAAAAGAGCATATAAAGTCGAAATAGTTCAGATCTGAACATATCTGAAAGTTTCAAACCAAAATACACTGAGTCAGATAGCAGATCTGACTGAAGAGAGTTGGAGATGGAGCCTAGATTTAGACAAGAGTTCAAGAACTGAGGAAGATTAGATCAACTGATACATGTATCTATTCCCTAGCAGAGTCACCATATTTGTAACCAGGAATATTTCACCTTCTGCGGACAGAAGATGTTCCTTTGGTCTGAATGGTTCAAATCTAAAACAAATGAGTGAACGACAAAGGATGAAGACTCTCCCTGGATGTCGTAGACACCTGGAATGTTGCTTTGATAGTGAACCTATGTACCTGCAACCAGATCAAACATGCAAACACATCAAAGCTACCAAAACATCATCTACTTATCCATGTTAGAGACTAAGGAATCTAACAACATGTAAATGTGAAATCAAAACAACAATAATGTGGGACAGAAATCAGCTTTGCATTAAGATGTATGGAGAAGTTTACAACCAATTAAGCCTTAGTGTCGACTTGTATCTCCATGAAACCAACATCTTATTCCCATAAGCTCCAACTTTGCTCTCTATGCTCTCCAATGGCTTGGGCCAAGTGGTCAATCCAACTGCATAACGATACCTCTATAGTTCTCCCCTTCAACCATGGACATGAGCTTATATTTATAAGACTCAATGGATAGGAATGGTTGAGAGATTTGTGGATGAGGTGGCCTCTAAGATCCTATGATGGGGGATCTCGATCTCAACTGACCCACAATGATAGGGATAAGGGAGGACACGAGCCTCATGATCTAGAAGCCTCGAGAAACTTCTCTTTTTCCCATTTTATCCAGGGTACCTCTTTTCTCCTCTTATGACAGAGCGGTTTAGATAAGAAACGCTTATGGACAAAAGGCCACAGGCGGTGGCACTGCTTATGGAAAACAGGATACAGGCTGTGCGAGCAAGGTACCGCTCATGGGACACAGGGCAAGCGCGGTGCTAAGTTTTTTCATGTAAGATTGACAAATAGGATAGGTTTCCACTCCAAGTGCTGGGATTAAGGGCAAACAAAGTCTTATCACATGGTGGTGACAGGATTTGGGTATAACAATGCATTAATACACAACAGAAACAATGCATTCCCTCAATCATTCAAAATGTTCATATTAATTCATAAACAAAAGTTTGCAGAGATTGAGCACAAGAATTATTATCTTGAAAAGAAGTTGGCCTGCAACTAGCTACGTCGCTACAAGGTTCCACCAAACCATAGGCCAGTGTGCTCATCAATCTCTCAGCATCACTGCCACCCCCGAGCTTTGAATGTTTCCACAAGGCACTAGGGGAATAACAGGCTCACACATAGCCCAAACCATACATCCACAATCAAGCCAACACACCGTTGGGTTTCATAGATTGTTAAGGAAACCAGCCAATAACATGGAGAGGTCCTTGGACTTACTCACCCAAGCCAAACCATACATCAAACACACAGTCATCCAACTAACAGAGGGTTCCTTGGACTTACCCAACCAAGCCAACCCTGCTAGTCAAGCACATACAACAGTTTAACAACTGGGTATTTACAAAACATTCATGGGAAACCAAACAGAATGGCCGAGGGGAAAATAACCCTGCATGAGCCAATCCAATTCCGGGAATTGATGTTGTGAAACATAGGAGAAACTTGACCCCCATAAACCTCTGAGTTGTAATTCATAACACATAAAACGTTTATGGGCATAACAGGAGAAAATACGACCTCCATTTACCCATAATTTGGGAAATCGTGGCTCCCTAACCACTGAGAAACATACCAACGACTTCCTTGGTATGGAACAATGAGAAAACAACATAACATGTGAGAGGAAAATTCCTATAAATACCCAGCTGTGTGAGGGAGACAAAGATGGCCCCAACAACACCAAAAACGTGAATCCCTACTGCCAATGCACTCAGCAGCAGAAAAATGACTTCCCAGCCATGGGGAATAATGGAGAAACTGCATAAAATGTGAGGAAAGCTCTCAGCTTGCTCATAAGGGAAAAACGACCTCCTCAAACCCCAAAATCATGTCCCATTTCTTCCCATTGTCCCAACAACACTAGAAAACGAATTATGGGCATGGGGAAAATGAAGAAAAACAACAAATTGTGAGGGAGAGAGAGCTCAGCAAGCTTCCCCTGCATGAGAGACCCTCCCATGAATGAGAATGGGTGAGGAAATGAAAGGCATGGGTGCATTATGGCTTGGGCATGCCTTGCCAAACTTTTACTTTCCCCACAAGTAAAAAACACACTTTCCAAAAATGGGTGACTTCCCAAATTCGAATTTGACCTCCATACTTTTCCCATCCCAAGGAAATAAATTCCTCAACCACTTCTAATGTCTGGGCACAAAAGACAAAAGGGTAGTTGAAACTTGATGGGTTTTCCCCTTGATATTTGGATTTTCCCCCATTGGCCCAAGGGTTTGATTATTCCCCCCTCCTTATTCCCTGTGAAATCATGCCCCCATCTCTTTAACGTTGCGGCGCATAGCTAGTAGTGGTATTTTTATTAATTTGCATTTTACCTAATGTCTCAAACATATTGTGCCTGGCCAGCACATAAACCATCGGAATCGATTTTAATTGCCAAAACATAAAATACTAAATCCATGGTGGGGCCTTTGCCTTGAGCTCCACACCACGATTTATTAACGTTATTTACATCATATGCAATTCAATACCATGGGGTTAAAACTAGGGTGTTACATCTAAATATTGAGAATCGACAGAAATCAATGAAGTTTTCCGATACGTAGGCTGGGTTCGGTAAGTGTTGCCGATACACATCGAAAAACTTTTGGAGTCTCACCCGATACGTCGGCTGATTTTTGCCGATGGCAGAGAGAAGACAGAAAATTTTCTAAGTATGGAAATTTTCCTGTCAGCTCAGTTAGCCGAAGTCGAGCCGACACATGTCAGCTGAGTTTGCCGAAGTTGAGTAGATGCATGTCGACATGAAACAGAGATTTGGGTCGACACATGTCGGCATGAAACAAATATTTGGGTTGACACATGTCGGGTAGAGGTTGAGTTTTTCGCCGACAAGAACTGAAAGAAAAAATTTTCGAAAAATTTTCTAAGTGAAGGAATCGGTAGAATTTGGTGAATTTTGTAGATACGTCTGCTGAGTTTCACCGACGCACATCGAAAAATTTCGAAGTTTCCGCCAAAATGCATCGGGTGGAAAGTAAAAAGTTTTTCGAAACGACAGAAGGCTAGGTGAGTTTCTACCGATCGAAAGAAAGTTCAGATTTTTTTTTCCGAAATGGTGGTAGGTTTGGCAAGTTTGTCGATTGGATGAAAATGGCGAAGTTTGTTGATCATTAGAGGAAATTTGGGGTCTAAAATGGGCCTTATAAGAAAACGTGCCAAAATAAGTTTTTGTGAGTTGGAATTGAAGAACCAATAGAATTTCAATAAAACAAGTCAACCATAATGGTTGAATTGGCATATTTGTCATTAAAAAAAACTACTTTTTTTGTTCGTATTTTCGACATATCTCATTGTGTTTTTACTCAAATTTCGATCGGGAGAGCTCGTTGGATGTGGAATTTGATTCCGCATCCAACGAGTACCCGCACTGCATACTTTTGATGGACCCCTCTACCCCAAAAACGA
>LPNX010499799.1:0-18704 GCA_001517045.1 Pseudotsuga menziesii | reverse complement strand
CCTTAATTATATTACACCTTAACCAGGAAGTATTTTGTTACCTGTAAAAGACCTGTACAAGCATTTGAATCTGCATTAGCTTGTGAAATCTAAGTAAGCCTCGGGCCAAACTCAAAGCCCCTTAATTAAGACAAGAAAAACAAGTATCATAATCATGCATTTACTAGAGAACAAACCGATGATCTGACTTCATTAAGTCTCTAACTCTTTATTTTCAATACTAAGAGATCAACTTTAGAATGAATGTGGTTAGTAGCAAATATGTTTTAAGTTAGTAATTAATTTTTTTGTAGTCTATAGCTCTTGTTAGTCAAGGATGTTAATTGTTGTGATATCTTGAAATTTTAACTAAGGATAGTTGTTAAACTAACATTGATAGGCTATCACTTAGCTTTAAATATCACACATAATTTTTTTTTAATTTGGTGAAATTTTTGGGGATGTTATAAACACTAGAAAACGAATTCTGGGCATGGGGAAAATGAAGAAAAACAACAAATTTTGAGGGAGAGAGATCTTAGCAAGCTTCCCCTACATGAGAGAGCCTCCCTTGAATGAGAATGGGTGAGGAAATGAAAGGCATGGGTGCATTATGGCTTGGGCATGCCTTCCCAAACTTTTATTTGCCCCACAAGTAAAAAACACACTTCCCAAAAATGGGTGACTTCCCAAATTCAAAATTGACCTCCATACCTTTCCCATCCCAAGGAAATAACTTCCCCAACCATTTCTAATGATTGGGCACAAAATACAAAAATGGTGTTGACAGCTTGATGGGTTTTCCACTTGACATTTGGATTCCCCCCCATTGGCCCAAGGGTTTGATTATTTCCCCCTCCTTATTCCCTATGAAATCATGCCCCCATCTCTTTAACGTTGCGGTGCATAGCTAGTTGTGGTATTTTTATTAATTTCCATTTTACCTGATGTCTCAAACATATTGTGCCTGGCTGGCACATAAACCATCAGAATCAATTTTAATTGCCGAAACATAAAATACTAAATCCATGGTGGGGCCTTTTCCTTGAGCTCCACACCACGATTTATTAATGTTATTTACATCATATGCAATTCAATACCATGGGGTCAAAACCCAGGTGTTACATCTAAGTATTGAGAATTGATAGAAATAAGTGAAGTTTCCCGATACGTAGGCTGGGTTTGGTAAGTTTTGTCGATACACATCGAAAAACTTGTTCAGTCTCAGCCGATACGTCAGCTGAGTTTGGCCGACGACAGAGAGAAGACAAAAAAAAATTTGAAAATTTTATAAGTATGGAAATTTTCTTGTTGGCTCAGTTAGCCGAAGTCAAGCCGACACATGTCGGCTGAGTTTGCCAAAGTTGAGCCGATGCATGTCGACGTGAAACGGATATTTGAGTTGACACATTTTGGCTGAGTTTGCTGAATTTGAGCTGATGCATGTCAGCGTGAAACAAATATTTGAGTCGATACATGTCGGGTATAAGTTGAGTTTTTCGCCGACGAGAAGAGAAAGAAATTTTTTCCGAAAAATTTTCAAAGTGTTGGAATCGGCAAAATTTGGTGAGTTTCCTCGATGCACATATGAAAAGTTTGGAAGTTTCCGCCGAAATGCGTCAAGTGGAAATTCAAATTTTTTTCGAAATGACGAAAGTCTAGGTGAGTTTCTGTCGATCGGAAGAAGGTTAAGATTTTTTTTTCAAAACGACGGTAGTTTTGGAAACTTTGTCGATCGAAAGAAAGTTCGGAATTTTTCCGAAATGGCAACAAGTTTGGAAAGTTTGCCGATCGGATGAAAATGGCGAAGTTTGTCGATATGTGCCGAACAAATTTGGAAAATTTTGTGAACACGTCAGAAGGAAACCTAATCGGAGGAAAATTGAAAAATTCACCAAAACAAATATTTTTGACATGTTTTCAGTGGGATCTGTAGGTGCTAGAAAAGTGAAAAAATGACAGTGCGGTTATTCGCCAGATTGCGCGAAAATGGAAGATCTACAAAAAAAATTATCTTGACCCCCTTGACCCCAGTCGTACCCTCGAGACAGTCATTGTTTGTGAACATAAAAGTCTATGTTTTGACAAAGTTGTCAATATATGAATTTTCCAAATGTAGGTAAGTGATGTATAAAATCTTGTGAATGTTATGCAGCTAACAATTGTGTTTATTAACACATTTTACAGAATCATAGTCACCTTCAAAGGAAACATTCCAGATAGTGAAGTTTGGTAAAGTGGGTTTGGCTGAGCCATGAGAACCTACAACATGTATGATGATGCACATAACCCCAATGAGTATGAGGAAGATGTTATGGGGGAAAACATCTATGTGGGATAGTCTAATGGGAGAATATTTCAAGGTACTCCCCCAGATTTTGTAGCCACCATGAGAAGCCTAAGGGTGGAGATGAAACGTTACAGGGCAGATAATGAAAGATTAGTTAAGGCTCGGGAGGAGAAAAATCAGTTGAATGCATCCATGCTGCAAATTTTGACAGAAATCCAGAGACGAATGAAATCTGGGGACTGGACAGTAAGACTAGAAGGAATTAAAAGCACTACTAGAAGAAGAAAGAGATCTCCTAGTGGGTCATCTAACTTTGAAGGATCCACTAGCGGTTCAAGTTCTTCTTCTCACAAGAATAAGAAAAAGAGGCACTGCCAGAACTGTTCATGTGATGAATTTAAGAAGGAAAGGACACCTACCTTTAATGGTGAGGTAAAGAATGGTCCATAAGTTGAAGCTTTGCTTCTTGGGATGAGAAAATATTTCCAAGTCCAAGACTACTCTGGAAATATGAAGGCTAGGGTAGCCATATTCAACTTAACTAGAAGAGAATCCATATGGCGGGAGCAATTCAGGCAGGTAAAGAAGATTAATGAAAGAAAGATTGTGTGGAAATAGTTCCAGAAGTATTTCAAGCAGAAGTACCTCTCTGACGGGTATTATGAAGATAAGATCAAAGAATTCCATGAGCTGACACTGGGACAACAGACCATGGAAGAGCATGCAAACAAGTTCTTGGATTTATTGAGGTATGTCAGGTACATCAAAGATGAAAAAGTGAAACTCCAACGTTTCTTGTGGATTGCCTCAGTCTTACAAAGACAGAATTGAGTTTTATGAACCTAGAACTCTGGAAGAAGCAATAAGGAAACCTAAGTATTGCTATGAACAAAGCAAAGGAAAACCTGATTATCATAAGACATGGAAGGCCAAAAAGAATGAGAAGTCTGACCAAAGGAAGAAAGGTTTCAAACCTTCTAACTTCAGGAATCAACAGAAGCATCCATCCCAAGTTGAGAAGCAGCTAGCCAGAGTGGTGGGAGAAAATCTCAGAGAACCACAACAGAACATAGAACCACTCCAATGTTAGAAATGTGGAGGACCCCACATACGCAGGATTTGTCTACTTGAGAATGATAATGCAAGGACAACTTACAACATTCAAGAGGCAGAAACAGTGGGTCAAGTAGCAAGGGTTGTCCCTAGGATTTATGTAGCATTGGAGGATCGCCAGGCAGATCACCAGTCAATTGTGGTTGAAGTTGCAGGTAAGATTGTTGAGCAATCTATTTCTATTTTGATTGACCTTGGTTCTACTCATAGTTACATTACTCCTAGAGTAGTGGGGATTTTTCTTTTAATAAAGTAAAGCATATAAAATCTTGGTTAGCTCAGTTAGCCACTGGAACTAACAGAAAGGTTAGTGAAGTGGTAGAGAAATGTCCATTGGATATGAATGGATTAGTCACTTGTGTAGATATGAATGTTCTAGCACTTGGTTCCTATGATGTTCTCATTGGAATGGATTGGTTAGAATCTCATAGGGTAAATCTTGACTATTATATTAATACTTTTGAATGCATGAATGAAGAAGGGAACCCAAGAGTTGTAAGAGGAATTCCAAAGGTGATTTTTGTGAGGCATATTTCAACAATGCAGTTGAAGAAGTTCTGTAGGAAAGGTTGCCAGTTGTATGCAACTCATATTTTGGAGGCAACAAAGAATGAAACTCCTAGGTTGGAGGACTTTCATGTGTTGCAGGAATTAAGGGATGTGTTTCCTGATGAGATTCTAGGGATTTCTCCAAAGAAAGACATTGATTTCACAATTGAACTTGTGCCAAGAGCAGCACCAGTGTCCAAGACACCCTACAGAATGAGTACATTGGAAATGCTAGAGATGAAGATTAAACTGTAAGAGTTGTTGGAGAAGAAGTATATCAGGCCAAGCGTGTCTCCTTGGGGAGCACCAGTTCTGTTTGTGAAGAAGAAAGATGGTACGCTCAGGTTTTGTATTGATTACAGAACACTGAACAAAGTGACTGTGAAGAATAAATACCCTTTGCCTATGATTGATGACCTCTTTGATCAAATGAGAGGCGCAAAGGTATTTTCCAAGATTGACTTGAGGTTTGGTTACCATCAGGTAAGAATCAAGGATGAAGACATTCATAAGACAACTTTCAGAACAAGGTATGTACATTATGAGTTTGTAGTGGTACCATTTGGTCTCACAAATGCACCAACTACATTTATGTGCCTTATGAATAGCGTCTTCATCAGGTATTTGGACAAGTTTATTCTTGTTTTCCTTAATGACATTCTTATTTATTCTAAGAATGCGGAAGAGCATGAAGAACATCTAATATTGACATTGCAATTACTCAGGGATCATAAGTTGTATGTAAATTTGAGCAAGTGCATCTTCTATAAAGATAGGACTCATTATTTGGGTCACATTATCTCTTATGAGGGCATATATGTAGACCCTGAGAAGATTGAGGCCATTATGAATTGTCCTACTACAATAAATGTAACAAATGTAAGATATTTTATGCGACTTGCATGATACTACAAGAGATTCATTGAAGGATTCTCTAAGGTTGCACATCCAGTCACTTCTTTGCAAAAGAAGGGAATAAAGTTTGAATGGACACCGATGTGTGAAGAAAGATTCCAACAATTGAAGAATCTTCTCACAAGTGCACCAGTCTTGAAGATTGTAGACCCAAAAAAATATTTTTGTGTGTACTGATGCATGCAGTCAAGGGCTTCGAGGATTCCTTATGCAAGACAACCACGTGATATGTTATGAGTCAAGAAAACTGAAGGAGCATGAGAAAAACTATGCCACTCATGATCTAGAACTTGCAACCATAGTACATGCTCTCAAGATGTGGAGGCATTTCTTGATGGGCAGAAGGTTTGAGCTAAGGACAGACCATCGTGGTCTGAAGTATTTATTTGATCAGCCCACATTAGATGCTAGGCAATCGAGATGGCTAGATTATTTATGTAAGTTTGACTTTGAAATCAAACATATAAAAGGAAAAGAGAATAAATTAGTTGATGCACTCAACAGGAAGGTGCAGGAAATGCATGTGGCATCTCCTAGTATTTGCCAATCAGATTTGAGACAACAGATTGTTAGTCATATTGATGAAGATGAAATGTATGTGCAGGTTAAAGATAAGTTGCAGTAGCAAAGCCTTGAAAACAAGTATGAGAGATATCAATTGGAATAAGATGGACTTCTTACCTATAATAACAGAATCTATATTCCCAATGTAGCATATTTGAGGAGAGTTGTTATGGATGAGATCCATCAAGCTCCATATTATGGTCACCCGGGATATCAGAATACAATTGCTACAGCCATAAAGCAATTTTTTTGGCCAAGAATGAAAAAGGACATGGCTGAATATATTTCAAGGTGCATGAAATGTCAGCAGGTGAAGGTTGAGCATCAACATTCAGCATGTTTGTTGCAGCCTTTGCCGGTTCTAGAATGGAAATGGGAAGTTATTTCCATGGATTGTATTATAGTATTGCCATTGAATTGGATACAACATGATTCCATCATGGTTGTGGTGGACAAGTTGACAAAGGAATCACATTTCATACCAGTTAAGTCCACACATAAGACTGATGACATTGCAAAAATATTCATGAAGGAGATTTTCAAATTGCATGGATTTCCCAAGGCAACAGTCTCTGACAGATATGCCAAGTTCACTTCCAATTTTTGGAAGGGTTTGTTTGCGGATTTGGGTACAAAGCTAAACTTCAGCACTTCCTACCATCCTCAGACTGATGGGAAAATAGAGAGAGTGAATCAAGTGCTTAAATACATGCTTCACATGTATGTGATAGACAAACCAACCAAGTGGAAAGATTATTTACACTTGGTAGAATTTGCATATAACAATGGAAAACACGCATCCTTGGCGATTAGTCCATACGAAGCTTTGGATGGTAGGAGGTGTAGGACACCAGTGACTTAGAATAATCTAGTGAACATGATTGTGCTTGGGCCAGAATTGCTCAAGGAGATGGAGCAAGAGGTTGCAAAGATTAGGCAGAATCTGAAAGCAGCCCAAGACAAACAGAAAAGCTATGCTGATAAGCATAGAGAGTTTAGTGTTGGGGATCATTTTACCTCAGAGAGATGGAAAGGAAGAGTTCCTTGAAGCTTGGAAGTTGTACCAAGCTGTCACCTAGATATTGTGGGTCATTTGAAGTGATTGAAATAATCGGATCAATTGCATATAGAGTTGCATTTCCTGCTAGCACTAGAGATCATAATTTTTTTCATGTTTCTTTGCTTAATAAATATGTACATGATCCTAACCATGTGATAAATTGGGATGTGATTTAGGTGGAACCTGAGGGAGAGTTCCAAATCGAGCCAATGTACATCGTCAACAGGAATCTCACAATGCTTTGAAACCGAGCCATAGGGCAGGTGAAGGTGCAATGGGAGCACTACGGCCCCGAAGAGGCTACGTGGGAGCTGGAGGATTCCATGTGATTGGAACATCCATTTTTGTTCAATTCTATGGAGCACTGAGGGCGGTACCAGTATAGCATTTTGTTCAATTTTGTAAAGCACTAAGGACAGTGCTGTTGAAGGGGGAGGGGAATGTTACACCTCGGTTTTGACCCCTTTTTCATTAAAAATGTATATGATGTAAATATTGTATTTAATCGTGGTGTGGAGCAGGAAAAAGCCCCACCATTGATTTAGCGTTTTATGTTTCGGCGATTAAAAATCGTTTTCAATGGTATTTCATGCTAGCCAGGCACATTATAATTTTGGACATCATGTAAATATACAATTTAATTAAAATACCCACAACCAGCTATGTCAATGAAACATTAAAGGGATGGGGGCATGATTTTCTAACGATAAGGTGGGGGGGGGGATATTCAAACCTTTGAGCCAATGAGGAAAATCCAAATGTCAAAGGGAGAACCCATCAAAACGTTCAACTATGATTTTCTTGTCTTTTCCCCAATCATTTATTTCTGCCAGAAATTGGTTGAGGTAGTTATTGCATGGGAATGGGAAGAGTATGGGAAAAATTCGAATTGGGCAGAGCACCCATTTTGGAAAAACATGTTTTGACTTCCTTGGCAAGTAAAAGCCCAAAAATGTATGCCCATTCTACCATGCATCCACGTTTTTCTCTTCCTCGTGTTTTTGGAGCTCTTGTGCTTTCTTCATTCATGGTTTTGCAGTGTTCTTCATTTTTCCCATGGTTGGGAAGTGGTTTTGTTAATGTACGGTGGCTGGTATCTATCCTGGGATTTTTTATGTTATTTCCACATTCCCACGGTTGGGAATTTCGTGTTTTCAGTGTTGCATCGCCAATGGGGGACAAATCCATGAATTTAAGGACTGAGGGAGCCGTTTTTTCCCACGTAAAGCCATAGAACGTTTCTGAAACGAATTGCTCACCCTAGGTCATTTTTCTCCAATTTCCATTTCCATTTTTTGCTCCCATAATATTTTTCATCAATCCCAAAACTTGTATTTTGCTGTGTATGCATCTTTTGTTTTGGTATGAATTGGTTTGGAGTGGAATTGGGTTTGAACTAACTTGATAAACCTAGTGTAGGAATGAACCTCACAGACAGATCTAGAGGGGCTGGTTTTCTTCTTTGCACAACCCGAATAG
This sequence comes from Pseudotsuga menziesii, assembly GCA_001517045.1. NCBI lineage: Eukaryota > Viridiplantae > Streptophyta > Pinopsida > Pinales > Pinaceae > Pseudotsuga > Pseudotsuga menziesii. The sequence continues at coordinate 10,755 of LPNX010499799.1, read as the reverse complement.
CACTGGGATGGAAGGAATAGCCTGAGGGACTGTGTAGCAAAGAAGGGGATGCTTCCTTGTGTTGGGTGTGTAGATGTTTTAGGATCCAAGACCGATTTGGTGTAGATGTCCATAGCTCTCTGGTTGAGCTCACCAGCTTAGCAGTTCAAGATTCCCACATGTTGCCGCCTTTCACACACCTAGGTCACATGGCAGAAATCTTCAAGCAACTTGGTGTGTCCTTGGGGGCAAGTCTCGAGTCAAGGCTGTCACCTTGTTCTTGACTCCTCCGTTTAGGCTCAACTCCTAACGAAGCCAAGGGGGGTAGACCCTATTAATTTACTAAGGCTAGATTACTTAATATAGTGATGTTAAACTGAATGAGTTACTTAGGAGTTTGAGATTTAACTATAGATAATCAAAGATGGAAAGATACAAAAATGAACACATGAAAGCACAATGCTGAGACACAATATATATATAAAGCAAGAAAATAACCAGTGCCTTAGAATGGAGTCAAAAAATAAGATCAATGTACTTGCATGTGCTTGGAGTGAATGTTTTGCGATTTCCTCTTGGTACGTTTTAAGTTAAATTTGAGGTGTGAGTTGATTACAATTAGGTGAAGGGGGGACTCCAGATATACTCGAGAGTACTTGGAGTATGTCCAAAACTAAACCTTCATGGCTATCCGCAAGGAATATGTGGGCTGAATGGAGTCTTTGGGGCTATTGTTCATAACGCACCCATTAGGGTGTGACAGAGATTGGCGCCTCGAGGTCACTTTTCAGAAGTTCCCGCTTCCTTTGGGTATTTTTCCACCGTGATGGTTTGATCTGGGTGTTGGATTTTCACCTGTTGGTTTGTTAATTTGGGAGAGTGAGTCCTAATTATACTAGTCACTCAAGTGCTTTTGATACAGCTTGACTGATCGGACGAATCGCAGCCAAGTGTAGAGCATACACACCGGAGTCTTGTCAATTTTAGTAAATTTTACAATGGGTGTTCTTGTTTAAAAGAAAACCCTCCAAGAACCTCTTTCGATCCAAGTGGATCTCAATCGGGGAATCAAGGAGGGGTTAATTTTATAATAGCTAAAAAATGACTGATAGAAAAGAAATCAAATGCACATTTCTAGTTTCCTAATTAGTCCTACCACGAATCTCTTTCCCCTTTCGAGTCAATCGGGAAGTCGTGGGTTAAGTATTACGATTAATTTGAAATATAAAATATGGAATATGAAATTGATAATGAAATCAAGTATACTACCCTGTATATTAGATCAATGATAGTTTGAAAAGAAATGAGCAAAAAGCAACAAAAAGGACACCGGCGCAAATCCCCCTAGGGGGGATGGGGAATGGGCTCGAAAGAGCCTATTCAAAAAATATTTTTATTAATAGCGATTACAATATCAGAGAACTGATATAATTCCTCTTTATCCTTATATGGAATGAAATCAAGAGCTTACAAAGTGCGAAAATTAAAGGTTTTAGTCAAATGGGAGACCCCTGGGGGGATTTGAATGCTCCTGAGGCCACTTCCGAACAGAAGCTTCCTTTATTTTCTGTTAAACCTGCTAAAAAACAGCAAGCATATCAGACTGAAATATTCCCAAAAGCACTCTGAAAGTACCTTTGGGTCAGCTCACTTTTAACCAAAAAAGGATAAGCTGAAAACTAGTTAAAAGGGGAAAACCGGAACCAAGGAAAGCAGGATTTCCCTGCTTTTTTGGGGATCTTGGATTGCCTTTTGGGAAGCCAATAAGATGTACAATTTTATTGCAGAATATGAAATTTAACGTACAGCAAATCAAACTACCTTAATAGCAAGCTACGAATTTTCATTAAAATTGCATGCAGAAAAGGACGATTTCCCTAAAGCTAGATCTAGAAAGCTTATGAAACCTTTTAAGAGAAATATCTAGACTATGGGCTTTTAGAGGATAGATATATGTTGAAATTACTTGTAAGATGATAGATCTAAACAAAATCAAAGCTATGAACAAAGTAACCGGGTAAAAGAGTTGATTTTGAGGGAGGAAGAGGAGGAGAGAAATGCTGGTTTCCTTGAAGATCCACAGTGGAGATTTCAGGTGGAATGTCGAGGGACTATGCCTTTGGAAGGTTTTGAAGAGAGTGAAGAAACAAACTAGATCAGCATCCTCTCCAATGTAGGAACCTGCAGCTCAACTGAAATAAAAAAACTTGCCGAAAAACTTGTGAGATCCGATTAGTACATACACAGAGATTCAAAATAACATGCATATAAGCTTATAGGAGATGCTGAATATAGATCTCTAAACATGCATCAAAGGAAAGATATGGCCAATAAACTTATTGAAAAACACCTTTCCTATCAAGATTATAATAAGCTTATTATCAATCTTAACAACGGATCTACAAGCAATTAGCAAATCATGAACACAGATACAGGTTACCTCAGTAAAATAATGGCAATGATCATCCACACATACAATGGCACAACACCGTCTTGCCTCCAAAGCTTCTCTTTATTTCAAATGAACAATAACAACAGTACAATAGCAGCAACACCTCAATCCCAGTTCTAACTGGCTTGGAAGAGGGAGCTGTGCTTGGATATATACAAAAATTAGGAGATCCAGCCCAGGGGGGTGCAAATCCCAAGGAGATAGACCAAATATGCTGATGGAGAGTCCATCAATGCCTGGTCTGTGTCTAACTGAGCCAGATTTGAGTCTCATTGAGTGCAATTGTCAATCGGAGAGCTGATCTGACTGACACCTCAACCTGTTGAATGAAGCATCCACCAAAACTCATCCAGATGAGCCAAAACGTGTTGAGGAGAGAGGGAGGGAAAAATTCCCCATAAAGGATGCTGAAGATAAACTCTGGATCTGATTTGATCACCTCCTTCAGTCAAGGATTTGTCAGATCCAGTCAATCTGCTTCAGATCTGACTGATTTCAGTCAAATCGGCTGAGAATCCACTGATTTATGATTTTGGATTTGCTCCATTATTCATCAATTTATTAATTAAAATAATCAATAATTGATTTTTGGGGCTTTTTCACCTGAGTGATGGAAAATCACTCAAAACTAGGAAAAAGTGGGTCCATGGGTTTACATGGTGCTCTTAGCTTGAAAATGAGCACCTACATGAATGAAATAGATTATTTGGCCCACTTTTATTACAAAATCAATTTTTCCAATTAAACTATTAAAAAATAGCCTAAGTTTTGGAAAAATTAAATTTTAATAAAAAACACTGAAAAAACTAAAAAATTGAAAAATTGAAAAAACCTAGGGGGACTTAGACATGTTCATATGACTCGACCATGATGTCTAACATGTTTATAATTGATACATAGACTCTAATAACCTCAATAGGCCTAAATTCCAAGCCGACCACCCCAACTTTGGAGGTATGGAGTGAAAAACTCAGAAATTATCAGTCGTTTATTCAACAACCAATAATAACCAAGGGAAAAAACACCCTGGGCTGATCGGATTGAAAAATAAAGTTTAAGAGACCGAGTCTTTTATAGACACTATCATGCTAGAACATTTATTACAATTCCCCCATGGGGTATGAACATGTGATATAGAAAGCTTCTTAGAAGCAAGACTGAAGGTTCTCTGAAGTCCGAACAAGTTATCCTTGTCCAGTTCACCAGGCTCACTTGATAAAAAAAAAACCACTAAGTACAACTTAGGTGGTAACACCACCTCCTTGGCATCCTGATAAACCCAAATGTAGTTTTGTCTTGGCTTAATTTTGATATATCTTTGGCTATGTGTGAGCCTTCTAGTGTTCCATTATTCCTTGTGGGAATCATGCCCAGCTCGGGGGTGGCAGTGGTGCTGAGAGATTGATGAGAACACTGGCCTATGGTTGGGTGGAACGTTGCAACGACATAGTTGATTGCAGGATAAACTTCTTCATAAGATAAGTATCTCTTGTGTTAATCTTTGCATTTGTATTTTCTTAATGAAATATGATGAACATGTTGAATGCTTGAATAAAAATGTAATTACTTTCGCTATATATTGCATGTTTTATACATCTGTGTATGTTTCTAACTTCAATGCATCTTATATTACATTTGGGGCTTAGATTTCCTGTATTTGTTAGCAGTGATGTCGCATCCTCTCTCTGGTAGAGGGGTGGTGATGTGACATGTTACATAGCTTAATTGAAGAAATTGATTGTTCAAAAGGAGAATTGATGGATTCTCAAGCTTTCTTACCTCGGATCCTAACACCCTTCAACTATGTTGATTGGAGGGCAGATATGCAGGTCTCCATGCACAATCTTGGCATGCACATGATGATATGGGCCAAAAGATAGAACCTCATCATCATGCTGAGAAAAACAAGTTCTTGAACTAGTTGGATGAAGCCTTTGGCTTCCTTTGTGCTCACATCTCCATGGATCTCCTCTTTCATCTTGAGGGATTGAAGACTCCCAAAGAAACTTGGGAGAAGCTAGAAATCTTGTTTGGAAAACAAGATGAGTTTTGGGGACACATCTTGGAGAACGAGCTAATATCATTGCAGCTCAACAATTTCAAGACCATCCATCAATTTTTCACAAAATTCAAGTCTCTGGCACTACAATGTAAGCAATGCATAATAGAGAGTGGAAGAGGACTAACGGAAGATTGGACAGAGAACGTAAGAGAAAATGTAATGTAATGTATATTTTATAAATGTAGAGATGAATTACATAATAGGTGCCCCAGTAATTTATATCCTAATTGGGGAAGAGAGGTGACTTTTCAAGTTACCTCTTAGTTTATTTACATTAATTAACCTAGCTTAATAATTAAATTTGGCTTCCATTACATTGCCTTTCCCTTAAGGAAGCTTTGTCCTCAAAGATTAATTTACGACAATGACTACGTGAACTATCGCAACGTCTCTGATGTGGACATTTGTATGGTTTGTTACTGGCAGGTTTTATCCATGGTTCTATTTCGATTATGTGTTCAGTTTTTCTGTTTGTTGGGAGCGCTTTAGTTAATTCTTGAAACACCTTGTGATGTTTTCAAATTAGCTCTCGTGTCTCTAGTTGTTTGTCCATATCTCCTTCACTTGTTAGAATCTCCATTTCTCAACATTGAAGTATGTACGTTGGTGCATCTTTCCAACGTAGCTTTTCCATTTGATGTGTTGTAACCAGTTGTGTTGGAGGTGGTTGGAACCCATTTAATTTGTGTGTTTTCCCGAACGCATGGAATTCAATAAAATGTTCTTGGTGATTTGCAGAGTATGTACCCAAGGTTTGTAACCATTGTATTCCTAATACTATGTCGATTCCTCCCAGTGGTACCGCAAATAAATCTGATTCTAAGTTATATTCTTGCATTTGTAACTTAACCTTGTGACATCTTCCCACATTGTCAATCTTCTTGCCACTTGCTACCGTAACCGTCATGTTAGGTATTGGATGAATAAATAGGTTAAATACTTTAGCAAGGTTGACATTAATGAAGTTATGGGTGCTTCCAGAGTCGATGAGAACTGTGATGTTATTATTTTTTATATGAACTTTAATCTTCAATGTTTGCGGTTGGGAGATTCCAGTAATAGCGGCTAATGAGATTTGTGGGGAGTCATCCTCGATTCTTGGGTGGTAGTCTTCTTGGTTATTTACATCGTTTTCAATTGGTTCATTGACTTCTAGCTTTGCTTCACAAGCATATAATTTATTTTGTAAGTATCTGTGCTTAGGATTCCATTTGTCTCCACAGAACTTACATTTTCCTTCTTTTATTCTCTGACCCTCTAAACTGGGCTTTGTTCCTTCCCTAAGTTGAGGTGGTGTATACCTTGGATTTCCTGTGTATCCCGAATGGAGGGGGTTCTTTTTGGAGTCGTCTTGGTCGACATTTGTATGAACGGATTTTCTTTCAATAATCATGGCTTTACGTCATGCTTCCTCCATGGTAGAGATTTTTTGTAACTCTAGTTCGTCATGGATGTGTTGTTTTAGACCGTGTATGTAGGTCTGTAGTCAATGGTCATCGGTTAACTCTAGGACTCGAGTTGACAGCGCTTCCCATTCATAGGTGTACTCATCAACATTGTTTTTTTGTTGTAACCTTGTGATTTTGGCAAAGAAGTCTTTTTCTTCAACGCCTTGGAATCTTTTGATGAGGTTGCTCCTGAAGCTAACCCAGTTGTAAGAACATATTCTTGTAGTATTGTTCCACCATAAGTACCAGTTGTAAGCGCTACCTTCTAGATGAATGGAGGCGTATTTAATTTTCTTGTCATCATAATGGATGTTGTGGATGTCTAGGTATTCCTCGACTTTGTTAATCCACGCTATGCATTGTCATTCGTCCGCGTCATATTTGGGTAACTCGACTTTCACCCGTATTTGGCATCCTTGTGTATATGCGTTAGAGCACGACATGTTGAATAGAGGATTTGGTTGCTTCGAAGTGCTTGGAGAGTTTGGTTGTAGGTCATTCGAGATTTGTAATCCGTCCAAAATGGCGGTTAAAACTGCTTGATTTTTCTTTTGGTCTTCTTGTAGAGTGAGGAAGCTATTCTCTATTTGTGACATAAATTGTGTCCACTTTGATGTCAAATCGTCATTGTTTTGTTTGATTTTTATGTGGAGTTCCTCGTAATTCTTGTTAATATTCTCATTGATTTGATCGAACCGAGCATCCATTGATCTGGTGATTGCTGGAATCTTCCCAGTGTGTAACATGGACTTATTTTTATTTGCTGTATAATGTTTTTATAAACTATATATATAGTTTAATATATAGTTTTTTTAAATAATAATTAATTATTGTATTAATTATTATATAATAAAAATCTTTATTTTATTATTTTATATAATAAAACAAAAAATTGAACTAGTATAAATATATTATAATAATTCAAATCAAAGTAAAACCTGTGGAAGCTGAAAAGCAAAACCATGTGTTTGTTTTACTTTAAAAGCAAAACCATGTGCTTATTTTACTTTATCTTTTCTTTTTTTTACTTTTTTTTTCTTTTATTTTTTTTACGTTTTTCTTTTTCTTTTGGACAGTGTCCAATATTTTAGGGAAACCCTAAAATAAGGCTATAAGCCAAAAATTAGACAAGGTCTGAGAATTAAGGCCAAAAGGCCCAGATCAGCCAAATGAAGCTCTGATACCACTTGAAAGAATAAGAATGCAAGATTGGACAGAGAACGTAAGAGAAAATGTAGTGTAATGTATATTTTATAAATGTAGAGATGAATTACATAATAGGTGCCCCAGTAATTTATACCGTAATTGTGGAAGAGAGGTGACTTTTCAAGTTACCTCTTAGTTTATTTACATTAATTAACCTATCTTAATAATTAAATTTGGATTTCATTACAAAGAGGAAGGATGAGCATCTTGTGCTCTTAGTGCTAAGAAAAAATTGTTCCGAGTATTCTGTCTTCGTCTCTACCTTCCATTCTAGAAGAGATGCCATCCCTAATTGGAAGATGCCTTCACTTGGTAGCTTTGTCAAGTCTTTAATACAAGAGCAGGACAAGTTGGTCCAAATGGGAGTCCTCCAAAATTCCAAGAACCAAGATATTCTAATTTCGAACTCAAGCAATGCACAAGGGGAAGGATCCTAAAGTGATTCGAAGCCAAAAGAGATTCAGAATTATTTCGAAGGAGCTTTGGGCTCCCAGAAGAAGAAAAAATTTGAAAAGACTAAGTGTCCTTATTGTATGAGGGGTTTTCATCCCGAAGGCCAGTGCATGAAGAAGCAGGTCGACCAGTTGTCCACCCTCCTTGAACAGAACAACATTGCTCTACCACATGGAGCAAATAAGTCTGATCTTGGACCACAGACAGAAGATCATGAGAGATTCCATGCCTTGAAGGCAGAACTTACTCAGTCGAAATCTTACATGATTGATTCTGGAACATCCAACCACATGGTTGCTTCCAAGGAATCCTTCTCCACTCTTACTCTATCAAAAGGACCTATTATTCACATGGGAGATGACTCCCAAATTCCAGTAGCAGGAAGAGGTTCAGTTAAAATCCAGCATGGTGAGTTCAAAAATGTTCTCTATGTGCCCTCCCTTGCAGCTAATTTGTTGTATGTTTATCATATGACCCATACCCGCTCTCCCAAGAGAGTTACTTTCGAATTTGACTCAATTGAAATCACAAAAAAATCTACTGGAAAGCTCATAGAGAAAGGTATTTCCAATCATGCCACTGAGGCTGATGAGTTCTCACATTTTTTTCCTATTTCACCTCCTACAGCTCTATTGACTCATGCTAACAACACTAGCAAGATATGGCATGAGATATTTGGGCATATCAATTTCAAATATCTCTAGCAGCTTCACAATGATAAAATGGTTGAAGGATTTCCTCTCATCCAAACTTCCGATGGAGTATGTCCTGGTTTCTTCGTAGGTAAGCATCCATAGAAGAGGTATGAAGTTGGGAAGGCACATAGAGTTGCCTCTATACTTGATTTGATTCACAGTCATGTGTCAGGACCAATGCCTACAACATCAATTAATGGTTCCAGGTATTTCCTTACTTTTATTGATGATTTTTCTAGGTTTTGCTGGATATATTTCATGAAATAGAAATAAGAAGTATTTGGAATTTTTAAAGTTTTTAAGCTATGATTGAGAATAGTTTCAGGAAAAATATCAAGTCTATAATATAAGATAATAGAGGTGGATACATTAAAAGATACTTCGAGCAGTATTGTGAATCGAATGGGATTCGAATGGAACACTCGGTTCCATACACACCACAACATAATGGTGTGGCTGAGAGGAAAAATAGATCATTGAAGGAGATGGCAACCTGTCTTCTCCAAGACAAAAATATTCCTCCTTCTCTTTGGGAAGAAGCTGTAAACTGTGCTTCATACATATAGAATAGAGTGCCTCATAAATCAGTGGTTGGGGCCACTCCACTCGAAGCACTTCATGGGCATAAGCCCAATGTCTCTCACTTGATAGTTTTTGGTTCCAAATCTTGGGCCAGAATACCAATTGATAAGAGAAAGGCCTTCCAAGCATAGAGTAGAGAATGCATATTGTTGGGATATGTAGAGGATGCAAAAGCATACAAGTTGATGGAGGCTGCAACTAGGAAATGCTTCATTGAGTGGAGTGTTTAGTTTGGAGAAGATCAATTGTTTAATCCACCACTATCTGAAGCACAAGAAGGTATAACCACTCTTCCACTGCCTTTTGATGATGATGATTTGTCACATGTTTCAGATTCGAATGAGGAGGAACAATATCAGTATGATCTTGGTATTGAGGCTGAACCTCATGAGATTCTAGATCCTAATCCGACATCCATTCCAAACCAAAGGAATAAGCCTAAATGGGCCCAAAATCTCATTGTTGTAGCTTGGGATGGTGTCGGGAATCCAGAAGACATAAGGAGAGCAAGGTCCCAGTATCAAAATGAGCATGTTGCTCTCACTCTCACAGATTCGCTCCCTACAGAGTGGTGCAACAAGGTTCCATGAAAGTTCTATCTGATGATAGCGAATGATCACTCACTTGGCCCACAAAAGAAGAAATTTAATCATTCCTTTCCTCTCCTATCAAGAAGAAACACATACTACATCCATTATTTCAGAAGGAAATTGAGAGGTTCCAATGCACAGCTTCAGGATGCTGCTACACAGAAGAACCATGTTGCTGCATAGAGCTACAAATTGCAGTAGAGTTTTTCCAAGTTATTTCCCAAAGATGAAGTTTTTTCCTCCTAAGAATAGCTTGCATTTCCTGTTCCTAATTATCTTGAGGGGGGGGGGGGGTGTTCCCATGAGGTTTTCCCCTATTTCTTCGGTTTATTAAGCAACATTTTTTAATTCTTTTATATTATAATTGGATGATTTTTGGCCTTGTTTCCAGGGCCCATAGTTATCCAAGTTAGGATTAAGGGGGGGTGTTAGGATTTATAATCCTCTCTTGTCCATACTTGTCTATTAGATTATATTTTCCTAACTTAGGAGTCGTTAATTAATATTGGATCGACTATCACCATTGGGTCCACTTGGGTTATTGGTTCCACTAGTACCAGTCACTAGAGTGTGGGGAACACATATAGAGGTTAACTGCAATTGACTGCACCTTCATGCATCAGTTTATGTGCCTCTTAGACCAATCCCTACAATTTAGGAGCCACTAGGAGTGCCACTGCCAACCTCCTTTAGTTGTTGGTAGTTGGTAACTAGTTAAGATAAGTTATGCTTCATTTACATTTAGTTAGATGTCCTCCCGTTCAGTTAGCGCCAGTATTGCATGGTTGCATGTGGGAATGCACCTATTCTCACCTACTTGTCACCTACCACATCAGTTAGACTAGTTTAACTAATTATAACTAATTGAGAGACTGAATTAGACAACTGGAGTTATACTAGTGAGCTCCGATAGTGATTTAGACACTTCTAGTTATCCCTGTAGTCGGATTGAGTTGGTAGATTCGAATCATATCCACATGATTCAAATTCTCCTTTATGTAACACTGTTGTATACTACTGGGATTAATGAAGTTTATGCTGTAATTATACTGAGCAATTATTATATGTTTTTTGTGAAATTTGTCTTGTTCATTGTGTATTATTCATTCCATTGCACTGCATAATAATACAACAATTCAATTGCACTCATTGCTTGGAGATCAATGGCACAATAATTTAACATTGTCCCCATAAGGTTTTTGTACTTTATCCATATGGATTTTCATGCACAATTTCATTCTTTCACATGTCTTTTCAATCTTGACTCTCTCTCTCTCTCTCTCTCTCT
>LPNX010499745.1:472124-497640 GCA_001517045.1 Pseudotsuga menziesii | reverse complement strand
CAAATGGCGAACAATGTCCTAGACTGGCATATCAATCACATTATGTAACATCTTAATCATGCATCATTATCCCATAGCATATCATCCAAATATACAAAAAAACAAAAAACAAGACATTTGCATCCATAGGGGCATCCATGTGCCTAGTCATGCATACATCACATCATATCATAGCAAAAAGGGGCATCCACGTGCCTAACAACCTAGAACTACTTGCATCCATGTGCAGTATCAACATCAAACAAATCATAAAACGCATCCACGTGCGTACAAATGAAACACCATCATCAAAAAATGTGCATCCACGTGCATATATATATATATACAAGTCACAAAATACATGATCAGAACTGTACATGCTCTGAGTACCCCAGTACTCAGCTATCCCAAAAATATGTATGAACATCCCTCAAAACTCATACAATAGAAGCTGCAGCTACAAAAAACCAAGGAGAGCCCCCTGCTCTCCCTAGTGGGAGCCATATCCCGGATCACTCTCCGTGTCAGCCACCCCTGACTCCTCCTCCCGCTCCTCCTCAGATGAGTCCTCCGCTCACCTGGGCCTCGGTCCCCGGGCTCGTGCCCTCTCCGCCAAGAGCGCCACCCGGAACGCTATACCTCTGAAGTCCCGAGGCGCCTGCCTACAATCCCGACGGATATCTCGCGGAAGGTCCTCCCACCCCGCCTCTCTAACTCCCGTCAGTAGCCGCTCCAGAAGCATCCGTACTGACTCGAGCACCCCATCCGCATCCCGTCGATGCACTGGACCCCGCCCGGGCAAAGCCGGAACTGCCACTATCCCTCGCCGCACCACATGCCCTGGCGGCGGTCGCGGTCCCACATCTGCAAATCAACCAATTGTCAGTAACTATATATATCAAACATACATCATCCATAACATAAAACTGAACAAAATAATCCAAATGATACATACCATCTGGGCCCCATGCCTGTCCAGGTGGACGAGGTGCATCTGGATCCCCCGTGTAATCCATGTCCCTGTACGGAAATTCCTCCAGCACCAGTGGCAGCTGAAGCCACTGCATGTACAACTCATCCGTAAAATATCGGCCAACATCACCACCACCCCGACGGCTCATCATCTCCCCCCATCGAATCATGCGAGGCTCCCTCATGCCTCCTGCCCTAACCGGCACCCGCGGCCGCAATGTGGGGACCCTCTCCATAAAGAAGGCGCACAAGAACGACCCGAAGCAGAACCCCTTGCCAGCTTCCTTCGCTGCGGTCAGCTGTCGCTGAACGCAGGTCAGGAACATCTGGCCCCATGCAAAGTATGTCCCCTCCAGTGTGCGCTCCACCAGCTGCATCTGCCCCCCAGACACCTTCTCAGGTGCCTGAGAGCCCAGAATCCGCACTATACATGCGGCCGTCGCTCGAACTACTGGCTCCCGTAAGTCGCCAACTAGGAGTGCATTCCGATGCACCTGCGCCTCCGGTCCACAGAACCGCACTGCCATATCCACAATATCAAGATCGGCAGACCCCCGCGGCTGGGTATCTGCCACCCTCCCTAGGCAGGGCAAACCTGTCAGGAAATAGACATCCGTAAGGGTGAGGTCCACCCTCTCCCCCTGTACTCGGAACGCCAATGAATCTGGCTCCCAGAAGCTCACCAAACGGTTCAGCAGCAGCCCTGCTGACCGAATCATCGGTATCTCAACAAACTTCAATAAGCCAAATATCCCCAGCATCGACCGCACGCGTCGGTCCTCGCGGATAATATCTACCAGCTCCCCTGGCATCTCTCGCTCTCTCCACACAGTCCGTGGCATCCTGTCAGTCACACAAACAAAGCCTCATCAAACTCATGTTCAATAAATCGACATTTTCACCATTCCCAAACTAGTCTAGACACACAAAACAGTCGCGGTCCCTACCGCGGCTGTCAAACCGACAGTCGCGGCCCAGACCGTGACTGTCAAGCCGACAGTCGCGGTCCAAACCGCAGCTGTGCAGCCTACAGTCGTGGTCCAAACCGCAACTGATCAGCCGACAGTCGCGGTCCAAACCGCGGCTGTGCAGCCAACAGTCGCGGTCCAAACCGCGGCTGAGGATATTCCATCAGGATTTTACCCTTGCTCCCATCTAGATAAGTAATCACTGGTGGAACTCCTGTTTCTTGAGCTTCTTTCTCTTCTATGACTTTTCTTACCTTTTCAAGGATCTCTAGCGCCATTGCTCTGTAGCCCAAAACCTTATTTTTAAGCTCGTTGATATTAAAATTTGTCTATGTTCATCTTTACTCTTATCCCTGGCCAAGACTTCAGAAAAGGTATTCACTCCCTGGTAGAGGGAGTCATCAGGAACTTCTTCATGAGCATAACCATTCCTGATATGGTTTTGCTTAAAATTAGCATCAAGAAACCACTTAGGGTCATGTTTTATTTTAGGAGCAAAATCCAGCTTTAAAGAAACTATTTTGTCACCTAATACTACATCCCAAGTTGAAATTGGGATGACAAATGGCCCAAGATCCAAATAAAATTTAGGCCAGCCTTTCCTTTTAGGACCAACAAGTTTTTTGTACACACCATCAGTGAGAGTCTGGAAGGAGACCTCTTCAATAACTAACCTATCAGGAAATATCCTGGGAAACAGATGGACAGTATTACTACCCCAAATTCTGATGTATGAAAAGGATTCACCAACATACCAATCACCCATTGTGGCGATGAAGTTTATGGTTTTAGATGAAAAATCAGAAGCTTCTTCTTTGAATATTCTAAATAAATACTACTCAGAAAGTGTTCACAAATGTCATAGAACATAGTTGTAAAATTTTTATCCCATGGTGCTGAATAATAAATAGGTACAGGAGGGTCGGTAAAGTCCAGTTCCATCCCAAATTGGGATATTAGAATTCAATGCAGAAAACATCAATGATAAAAGTTGAAAAGAAGAAATTCGGCTTCTTTCGGGCGGTATATTTTTGATAATATTGAATGGTTGTTTTGAATTCCAACGACAAGATAGATGCCTACGGGAAAGACTCACCAGTTGTTAGGACATGGTGGTCCATTGGGTCCCATTCTCATTTAAACACAAAATAGTTTGGAAGACAATAAATCCTACGAAGCATGGCTGCCAATAAGGAATAAGGATCTCTAAACCAGGCAACCAGGTACAGGTTGTCAGCCCTCTGTGAGAAACTTCTTGGTTCATTCATCCAGGACTTCATCATTTTGTTAAATTTATACCTAGTCTTAGAAGATTGGTCAAACTCAACGTTAAGGGGTTGCACAGCCGGTTTAAGAGCATAGGCTCTAGTAAGAACTTCAAGACGGAAGGTAGCAAACTGCGACCCTGCGCTATCATTAAACAATCGATATTTAGGGTTTGCATGGTCTACACTCCATTTAACTGCATCAGTATAGGGAAGGATAGCGGTCCTAGAAGAAATGGCATGTAGCCCGAAATCCCTAATTTTATGATATGCGAATTGGTCATTTTGAATATCTGAAAGGTCATCGTTATCAAAAATCGAGTAGAACATGGGCCAGTCGATTTGGTAGGTTTCAGTAATTCTACCACTGGTGTCCAAGAAGATGCCAAAGTTCGGGTCTTTGGTCAGCATATCTTTGTGAGTGTTCCTTGAAATGGGTAATTCATGCCATTTTTGGAAGGTTGAATAGCTCTACTAAAAGCATAAATATGAAATCAAGACAAATTGAGAAACATAGAAACAGTAAACAATAAAACATGGAAATGACAAAAAAAAACAACTTGAATTGACTACAACATGTGAAAATTATCCGTGGTAATATTTGCAGTAAAAGAAATCCACGTAGCAAGGTAATTTTCAAAAATGAAAATGATGAAGAAAATACAAAGAACCCATTTATTTATAGATTTTCAACGGGTCGAATTCAGGCCGTAGGATTTAAAAGAAATAGACAGTCGAGATCAAAGCTTGCGGGATGCAAGAATCAGGTTGTGAGATTTCAATTTTATTAATTTTCCTGAAATCCACAATCTGCAAATTGTGAGTTGTGGGATGCAGGTTCTGTTAGGATTATTAATCCTCCCTTGACCATACTGTCTATTAGATTAATTTTTCCTAACTTAGGAACCTTAATTAATTAATTATGTCCACTAGTACAATTAGGTCCACTTGGCCTAATGGGGCCACATGTACCAATCATTGGAGTGTGGGGAACACTGCTATATGTTAACTGCTACTTGCTGCATGTGCATGCATAAGTTTGGGTGCCTCCTAGACCAATCCCTCCATTTTAGGAGCCACTGGGAGTCCTGGAACCAACCTACTTCAATTAGTTGGAGTTAGTACTAGTTAGTCTCAGTTATCCCTTAGTTACTTTTAGTTAGTTCTCAAATAGTTAGCTAGCACATGTGTTGCATGGATAATGCATGGTTGGATGTGGAGTAGCTGCCTTTTCCCACCTAACACACTCAGTTGCACTGAGTTAACTAGCTGTCACTATTTGTTTGAGTTGTTGGACATCTGGGAGTTGATCTATTGGACTCCGATATTGATTGAGAGACCATGAGTTAGAGATTTAGTTAGCTACAGTTATATCCGCTTGGGAAATTTGAATTCATACCCCATGCATTCGAATTATTTCCTATGTAAACTATTGTAACATCGGATATTATTATTGTTAGAATGATACTGTAAATTCCTGAGCAATACTTGTCTATTTCATGTGTGGTTTGTTTTGTTCAGTTTGTATCTTCATTATCCATTCTTTTGCTGCAAACATTATTAGAACTATCTTTTTGAATATCTAAATGGCATTCAAATTCTAATATGGTATCAGAGCCTTCTCGGGTAGGTTTCATGCTTGTTTCTCCATTGAACATCAAAAGCAACTGGGTTTCCACAGAAGTCCCCTATGAAAATTTGCTAGCTCTAGATTTATTCAGAGCAGTGGAGAGGGCATGATGGACCCTGAAAAAAATTTCATGCCAAGAGTAAAAGCATGATTCTAATAGTTCATATGTTTTAGTGTGTTATTGCAGTGAAATTGACAGGTGCTACGTAGCTTGTGTGAAGTATTTGCAGTCTTCCAGCTAGAGCAATTATGAGTTCTCAAAATCCTGAACCACGGATCCTCACAACTTCCAATTATCTTGATTGGAGGATTAATATGCAGCTGGCCTTGTGCAAGCATGGATACTACAGGATCATACATGGATGGGAGCCTGAGCCTCATCATCCGGTAGAGAGAAAAAAGGTTTATGAACCATTGTGATGAAGCATTCAGGTACTTATGTACTTATATATCCATAGATCTCCTCTTCCACATAGAAGGATTGAGGACTCCCAAAGAAGCCCAGGAGAATATTGATAGCTTGTTTAACAAAAAATATGAGCTTCAAGGATACATTCTGGAGAATGAGTTGGTATCTTTACATACCAACAATTTCAAGAATATTGAGAAAATCTTTACTAAATTCAAGTCTCTAGTACTTCAATGCAAACAGTGTGGAATAGAGCGGAAGGATGAGAAGAATGTCCTTTCCATACTCGGCAAAATAGGCCCTGAGTATTTTTTATTTGTTTCCATATTTCATTCCAAGAGGGAAATATTTCCTGATTGGAAGGTTCCTTCATTAGATTATTTTTTTGAGTCCTTAATCAAGGAGCAATACAAGTTGATTTGAATGGGAGTCATTAAGACATCCAAAGATCAAGCTCTCCTAGTTTCTGGCTCTTCCAAAGCACAAGAAAAGGGGAAATCAAAGAAGAAGGATCCAAAGGTAGCTGATTTGAGCCTAAACAAAATCAGCAAACTTCTGAAGGAGCCTCCGGCTCTAAGAAGAAAAATAAAAAAAGTGTCCCTATTGTATGAGGGGTTTTCATCCAGAAGACTCGTGCATGAAGAAGACCCTCGACCAGATGAAAGCTCTATGTGTACAGAAAAATATTTCCCTTCCACAAAGGGTAGTGATGTCAGATTATGAAGATCATACTGAAGAATATGAGATATGCTTGCATGCAATCCTCTCTCCGTCAAAGGATTATGTGATAGATTCTGGAGCATCCAACCACATGGTTGCTTCTAGGGAATCCTTCATCACCTTCCCTCTATCAGGAGGACCTAGCAATAATATGGGAGATGAATCTAAAATCCTATATTTTGATAGAGGTTCAGATAAAATCCAGCATGATGATTTCATTCCCTCTCCTATAGAAAAGCAAATTGTTGAAGATGAAGAAGAAGCAGATTTTTCCCTACAGCCAATTCGAATGGAAGAAAGTCTCCTTGAAGTGAATCCTTCTCTTGTTTCTCCATAAGTGTATGAGATCCCTGATATATCACCTCCTCACATGTCTGATCCAGAAAAATACATTCAAATTTCTGTTTGTGAAGAAAAACACTCTTCCTATTCTTTGCAAAAATTCTCCAGTAATTCATTAAATTTTGTTCATAGTTTATCGGTGACTGTTTCAGAAACGGTAGTTGAATTTGATTTCTCTATATATAATTATGTTTCTGGTGTGCATATCAGTAATACCACTGATATTCTGGAAATAATATCATATTATAAGAGTGATCCATTCACTCTTATTAATCTAGAGCTTCTAGTAAATTCCTACAGGATTACATGAACCGAAAATCAGAATTTTGAAGGAGAAAACTGTGCATCTACCGTCTCGGTGAAGCAAATTTTTGAATCTGATATGAATATTTTTGGATATGATTTATTTTCTGAACTGATAATATGTGATTCAGGTTACAAGATTCAAGATATTTCAGTATTGCTTATAACTGGTTTCACCAATTTTGGTGTGACAAATCAAGCACCGCAAGTCTCTTTCAATTTTGTTGTTGAGGATTCGATGTTAGTTATTTCTTATGTATTTGATGATATCATAATTATTGAAATATTGGATATTTATTAAGCTATATCATATTATGGATCTCAATAATTCACTCTCCATAGTCCCAGGGCTTCTCTACCTTTGGTCACATGTTCATCTCCTCACAAAACTAGTAAAGAGGGAGACATTCTGCATCTGCTTGGACACTTGCTCCTCACACTTGGGGCTGATTTTACCACTCATGGTTTCATGTTCAAGGCTTACATATATGAGTTTCTTGGGTGTTTCTCACATGGTTTGAATTCTCAAGAATTTTTACCCTCTCTTCAGTTGATTTTAGCTACTATACATGGGTCCAGTTTTCACCGTGCAGCTGTTTATATTTCTGATTTAGTTGGGTACATTGTTATTATTCCAAAGAGGAAGATTCCTCCAAACATAAGCATGTTTTTTGGATTCATGGTTTCACCTGCACAGAAGAACCAAGATACTGCTACTACATAGTAGCAGCAAAAGTTTTCACAAGTTTTTTCAAAATTTGTATTTATGCTTATTTTGAGGGGGGGTTTTTTCCATGAGGTTTTCCCCTATTTCCTCGGTTGTATTAAGTAGCATTATTTATTTTAGATTATATTTGGGTGACCTATGGTCTTGTTACCAAGGCCCATAGTTGTCCAAGTTAGGATTCAAGGGGGCCATTAGGATTATTAATCCTCCCTTGTCCATACTATCTATTAGATTAACTTTTCCTAACTTAGGAACCTTAATTAATTAATTGGGTCCACTAGTGCAATTGGATCCACTTGGCCTAATGGGGCGACATGTACCAGTCATTGGAGTGTGGGGAACACTTCTAGAGGTTAACTACCACTTACTGCATGTACATGCATCAGTCTAGGTGCCTCCTAGACCAATCCCTACATTTTAGGAGCCACTGGGAGTCACGGAACCAACCTAATTCAATTAGTTGGAGTTAGTACTAGTTAGTCTCAGTTAGCCCTCAGTTACTTTCAGTTAGTTCTCAAACAGTTAGCTAGCACATGTCTTGCGTGGATAATGCATGGATGCATGTGGAGTAGGCGCATTTTTCCACTTGGCCTAATGGGGCCACATGTACCAGTCATTGGAGTGTGGGGAAAACTGCTAGAGGTTAAATGCCACTTACTACATGTGCATGCATCAGTTTGGGCGCCTCCCAGACTAATCCCTACATTTTAGGAGCCACTAGGAGTCCCGACACCAACCTACTTCAGTTAGTTGGAGTTATTACTAGTTAGTCTCAATTAGCCCTCAGCTACTTTCAGTTAGTTCTCAAACATTTAGCTAGTGCATGTATTGCATGGATAATGCATGGATGCATGTGGAGTAGGTGCCTTTTCCCACCTAACACCCTCAGCTGCACTGAGTTAACTAGCTGTCACTGTTTGTTTGAGTTATTGGACATCTGGGAGTTGATCTATTGGACTCCGATATTGATTGAGAGACCATGAGTTAGAGATTCAGTTAGCTACATTCATATCCACTTGGGAAATGTGAATTCATACCCCATGCATTCGACTTATTTCCTATGTAAACTATTGTAACACCGGATATTATTATTGTGAATGATACTGTAAATTCCTGCGCAATACTTGTATGTTTCCTGTGCAGTTTGTTTTGTTCAGTTTGTATCTTCATTCTCCATTCTTTTGCTGCAAACATTATTAGAAATATCTATTTGAATATCTAAATGGAATTCAAATTCTAATACGTTCAAAACTTTAACAAACTAACTTGCATGAGAGTTCCCACAATCTACAATCCACAATTGCGGGTTGCGGTAGTAAAAAAAAAACCTTAAAATTTTAACTAACATTTTTCTGCAATCCGCAAATTGCGGTTTGCGTGTTGCGGAAACACACAACAAAAATCATAATTCAAACTACTTCCTGCAATCCCCAATCTGCAATTGCGGGATGAAAACCTTCCAAAGCAAGGAAAAAGAAAGCTCGCAACTTTCAGAAGAACAATCCAAACTAGAAATTTCCAAAGGGGCAAGATTCTAATCTTATTAAGCCAAATGTAAAGGCATAAAAATCAAAAGAACATGATGAAAAAACACCAAAATGGTAAGGAATTTGAACCATTACCTCTGTATTTAAAACATTTGGGGCTCCCATGCTCAAATAAGACATGGGATATGTTGTACCTACAACAAGTATCTAGTCTCTACCTTTGAGATGCTAGTGGAGGCTCCACAGTAACAAATGGAGGAGGGTTTTGCAACCTTCTTAACCTACAAATAGGTTAATCCTCCACAGCTATAAATTTTACTTACACACCTATATGCCAACTAAACACAAACAAACCAAACAATACTCACTAAAAATGTCCTAAAGTAACACAGACACACCAGATATAAGGTACAACTTCCAAAGGAAAGCATGGGATGATTAGGGCCCAGGTCCAACAAATGAATATCGAAGGATGGTTCACTTTTCTACGTTTGAAGATCTACGTTTGATCATAGATAGACGGTTATGAGTGAACCTGAAAGGAAATCAACAGTCTAGAAAAATTCAAAAACAAAGTTACAAAAGAAAATTGTTGAAGTCCAAAATGGGAAAGTGTGGTTCCACAATCCGCAATCCGAAGATCGACGGTCATGAAAGCATCCACAAGAAATTGATGGCTCAAAGAGTTGTGGAAAATTATTTGTAGAAAGAGAATTGCGGAAGCCCAATTCAAAAATATTAGAAGGCACATACGCAATCTGCAAGATCGACGGTGAGGAAAGAATGTGCAAGAGATCAACGACGCGGGAGAAAATTGTGGAAAGGGAATTGCGGAAGTAGTTTGAACAAAATTGGAAAACCCACAATCCACAATCTGCATCTGATCTTGGATCAACGATAAGGGAAGAGTCCATAAGAAATCAGTGGTGTAGAAAGCACCTTCTGGAAAGGATGTTGTGGAAAGGAAATTGCAGAAGGATTTTTGTTGCAAAAATATAATTGCGAAAAAATCTGTTGCGGAAAGGAAACTGCGAAAGGTCGCGACTAATAAATTAAACAGACTTAAAAAAGATGAACATAGAATTAATTTAGAATTATTTTATTTGCCTGTGAAGAGTCACAATGAAGATAGGTGACTACTGAATGAAGAGATATGTTTGAGGGTATATAAACAAAGTTTTAAACCTTAAAATAAATGTCTCTAGACATCCAGTTGAAAGATCGATTGGAATAGTTAGAGATCAAATTATCATATGAGGGAGGTTGGGAGGCGCTAGGGAAAGAAAGAGGTTTTCCAGGGGTTCATATATTCCTTCCAGTGGCAGCTAGTAAATAGGGTGTCATAGCATCCTTTCAGTAGCAGCTGATAAAACTAGGGGGCCGTAGATTCCCTCCAGTAGTTGCTGGTAAATAGGGTGTAGCACCATCCTTTTTCATATTAGTAGGGAAAAAACTATTTGTAAATTATAATTTTGAATTAATAAGAAGTATTGGTGGTTTACCTAATTGGGCTTCCACGATAAATTTGTGTTTTGTGTGTTTTTGTTGATCATGTGTGTTAATGAATAAATTAAAAGTGGTTTAGATTGTTAAAAGTTATCAATATTGATTCACCCCCCCCCCTCTCAATATTGTCCAATTTTCCAACAATGCCACCATAGAAACCATAAATATCCAACCGAAAGAGTCAAAGGAGCTGGAGGAAGTGGAGTGCCTCTTCCATTAACAACTATGGGTGCAGGGGACTCTGCTACATTTCATTGACAAAAATGGTAGTCAAAAGAACCTCATATCGGTCGAGGTTGTAAAAATATTGAAGCTTCCAATGATTCCACATCCCAAACCCTACATCATTAGTTGGCTGAACCATGGATGAGACATCCACATCAGTCAATAGTGTCACCTCTTTGTTGGAATCAAGCCCCTCAAAGATGAGGTAATGTGTGATGTTGCCCCACCTGAAGTTTGTGATGTTATTGTAGGACAACCATATATGTGGAAACACCATGTTTTGTATGAGTCTATACCTCGTAGTGTCATTATTAATTTGAGAAAGAAACTATATAGGATACCAGAGACACTTCCTCCTACTTCAGTGTCTCTCATCACAGCAAAGCAGTGCAAGAAGGTAATCTCCCAAATAGGTAAATTCATACTCTTCATGGTTCATTCTGAGGGGGAAAGAAATATCACAGCAACATCCACCACCTCCACACAAAATCCTTATATGCATCAGAAACATGTGGACAAGTTCATGGAAGCATACAAAGACATATTCACCACACCTATTGGGGTTCCAGTACATTGTTAGGTCAAGGATTCCATTGATTTGATCCCTAGTGTGCATTTACCTAATGGTCTAGTCTACAGGATTTCCCTCATGGAGAACAAAGAAATAAAATGCCATATTCAATAGTTAATCCAAAAGGGGCACATTTGACCCAACTCCTCACCCCGTGGGAGCCCAATTATGTTGGTACAGAAGAAAGATGGAACATGGCGACTCTGTATTGACTACCGAGCTCTAAACAAGATCACGGTCTGGAATCGGTATCCCATTCCCTGGATCGATGAAATCCTCAATAATCTCAATGGGGCCAATTATTTCAACAAGATTGACCTGAAGTCTGACTATCATCAAGTGCCAATTGAGCAAACCGATGTCTGGAAGGTTGCCTTCAAATATCGGGAAGGCCTTTTTGAGTGGTTGGTCATGCCTTTCAGCTTGACTAATGCTCCAACAACCTTCATGAGGATTATGGATGATATTCTATATCCATTCACCAATTCCTTTGTGGTTGTATATCTAGATGATATCCTCATATACAGTAGAACATGGGCAGAACATATCGAACATATCCACTAGGTCCTCAGCACCCTGGGACAGCACAAGTTATATGCCAATATAGAGAAGTGTTCATTCGGCATGGAAAGGGTTAAATACATAGGATACATTGTGGATGAACATGGTGTTCATGTATATCCTGCAAATATATAAGTTATTCACAATTGGTCGACCTCGATGACTCTCACAGAGCTTCGTATCTTCCTAGGCCTTGCAAACTTATATCGCAGATTTGTGTTGAGATTCTCTAATATTGCTTCGTACATTAGCTAGGTGACCAAAGGTGGATCTAAGGAGAAGCTCATCTGGTCCAAGCCACAACTACACACATTTGAGGAGCTGAAGCAACACTTATTCTTAGATCTCGCCCTCACCTTACCATATCTACAAAAACCCTTTGAGATCGAGACAGATGCTTCGGACTACGTTATTGGTGCGGTACTCACTCAGCATGGACATCCAATGGAATATCACAATGAGACACTTTCAGATACAGTCTGCAAGTACCCCACCTATGATAAGGAAATTTACTCCATTGTCCAAGCGTGGTGCCAATAGAATAATTACATCCTTAGAAAAGAAACAGTCATCCACACTGATAACAAACCCAAGTAAAGTTACAGAATGACTACCACCAGAAGTGGTCCACTTACTTGGAGTAGTTCCAATTGAACATTAAATATAAGAAAGGCAGCACCAATCAATTCCCTAGCTGCCTCAGTCAACATTCAGTGGCAGCATTAGGCACGGTGCTCAACTCTTGTGGCCATGAGACCTATAGGTTGCCTCAACTATATGACAATGATCATAATTTCACTCCTATATAGAAAT
Source organism: Pseudotsuga menziesii (assembly GCA_001517045.1). NCBI lineage: Eukaryota > Viridiplantae > Streptophyta > Pinopsida > Pinales > Pinaceae > Pseudotsuga > Pseudotsuga menziesii. The sequence goes on along the minus strand of LPNX010499745.1, from coordinate 485,162 downwards.
ATTTATGTGAAGGTACACTAGTGGTAGACTTTCATTTTCAGGAAGGATTGTTATTCCACCTGGGCCATCTCTGTGTTCCTTCAAGCGAGTGTGCGAAGATGATTTGGGAAGCACATTACAGTCGAGTGGTAGGGCACTTTGGTATTGAGAACACAATGGTAGTTTTGCAAAAGTATTTTTACTCACCCAAAATCTGACAAGACATTTACTGATATATCAAATATTGCACTACATGCGCCATCGCAAAACTAGCCATTAAAAATAAAGGGTTATACACCCCCCTTCAAACTCTAAATGGGCCACGGGAAACCATCTCCATGGATTACATGTCAAGACTACCTTCAACTAAGAATGGTAATGACTACATGTTTTTTGTTGTGGGTTGCTCTTCTAAGATGGTCATTCTGATAGCTTGTAAGAAGCACATATCTACTGAAGCCACTACTAAGATATTCTTCGACAATGTTTGAGTTCATTTTGGGTTACCGTGGACTATCATTTTATTTCTATACATCAGGTTCCTGAGCATTTCCTGGTCTAGTCTATGGTCATTGATCGATACCAAACTCACCAATCGACTGCCTTCCACCGTAGACTGATGGACAAATAGAGGTAGTCAACCTGATGATTGTGCATATTATCATAATGTAAAATTCTAAAAATCCCTACACATGGGATGAGAGTGTTCCTTATGTTCAACATAGTTATAACCAAGCTCTACATAGATCTAATAGTGATAACCCTTTTAAGGTGTGCTTGGGCTTCCAACCATTGGCCTCGGTTGATGTAGCTCAGCCCCTTGCATCCACACAGAAGGAATATTCCCATGCTCAGGTTGAGATTGATAAGGCCACCATATATGTTGAATGAATCCATCACATCTGTTAACATGTCCATCACATTTTGGATAAGGAAAATAATAAATACAAGCAACGACATGACCAGCATTGGGTTCACATAAGTTTCAGGTTGGGGATAAGGTTTGGTTGCATTTGCAGAAAGAGAGGATCATAGGACCCCGTCGCAAGCTTCATCCACTTAAATGTGGGCCATACACCATAACCAAGGCAGTTGGTGATAATGCTTTTTGAATTAATCATTCCTCCATTCCTTGGCCTGCACCTAGTATTCAATGTGGAGCTCCTTCAACCATATTTTGCACCAATGTTGGACACCTCAGAGGTAGCAGAACAGTTGACACCTAAAGAGATTAATCCTGGCTACATGGAACAAGAAACTATTGATCAAATCATGGACAAACAGGTTAAGGGAACCCACCAGTAGAATATCCAACTACATCGATTTTTCAAAGCAGGGTAGCTCCTCCACCAAAGCAAGTGGCTCACCAAGAGTTAAGTTCAACAGAATTTTCCCCATTTTATGGGGGCACTCAATGCAATGGAGACAATTTCTTACTAAAGGGGGGGACTGATCCAGATTGGTATAGGTGGCTACCCACCTATTCAACTGGCCCAAAATAGTTTCTCATATTGGAAATTTTCTTGTAATTTTCTATGGGTTTTCGGTTCCCAAACTTCTGGGGCTATTTTGAGCCCCTAAACGACGTTTTTGTGTATTCGGGGGGGAAAATGGTTTCCATTGGCATATTTTTGTCCCTAAATGAAAGTTGTAAATCTTGGATAGACCTTTCCAATGGTCTATCGAGTGCCCCAAACAAAAATCATATGCAAAAGTTATGACCACGAGGAGTTGACTGTTCAACTAACCACCATGGGGTCACGAACTTTATGACAATTCATCTCCTAGGGTTAGGTTTAGGGTTTTATTCTTCTCCAAAACTTTATGATAAAAATACCTTCGGATTCCTTTTGTATTAAGCTTGTCATGAGTGAGTGTAGCCTCCACATCTCTTCTCAGAGATACAACTACCACCATCCTAACTACTTTTTTTATAGTCTGTTCTGTTTCATTCATTTAATGGAATCCGAGTTTACTGTATCACTGTGTTTATTGCCATGTGTGTGTGTGTGTGTGTGTGTGTGCATGTGTATATTTATATTCTTTTTCATTTCGTTCTCACGTAAATCTATATCAGAAAGAAAGAGAGGATTCCTCAAGTGATGAAGAGTATGTCCTTATCTTAGCACTCACATGCACTATCTCACATTGAAGCAATGATTGTACTGTGGATATTGGGGCATCCAAACATATGAGGGGATACAAAAAATCATTCATCAATATATCTGGGCATGAATCACCTCACAAGGTGAAACTTGGGGATTATTATCAATACCCCATAAAAGGAAGTGGAGAAGCTTCATACAAGCTAGATTTCGGAAAATATTTGAAGATAAAAGACATGCTATATGTTCCAAGATTGAAGAATAACCTTTTCCCCATATCTGTACTAGATGCAAAGGGAATAAGAGTTGCATTTTTTGATGGCCAAGCCCTAATGTGTCCAAAAGGAAAGACAACATATGTTACAACTATGATTGGAGAAAAAGAGGGAGTCTTGTACACATTGAAGGGACAACCTGAACAAGCATTAGTTGATGACTCCATAGAACCAAGTGAACTGTTGCACAAAAGGATTGCACATGTGCACTGGAGAGCACTACCGATTGCAAGAAAAGTAGTTTCAGGACTTCCATAAATCCAGACAAAGCATCCATCTCAGTATTTGAATAAGAAGGGATGGATTTGTGACACTCAGTATAGAAGACTTACTCAAGCATAAGTAAGACAAAAACAGGTTCCCAGAATTAGATGATCAAGTAGAACACATTGTCATAGACTCCAGTTATTCTTGAAAGGAGATAAGAATCAAGAGGGAGTCCACCCACCAAGCAAACAAAGATAAGTATTTAATTTCCATTTACTATATATCTAGTTACTTAAATGATATTGTTTAGCTATGCACATATTCATACTCAGTTGATGTATTATGTATGGATGAATGTTATAGAATTGGCTAAGATAGTTACATGACTGTGTGACCTATATCCTTATGATTTAGAATCTTTCACTATTAATATGTTTTGGAAATTATGAAATGTTTCTAATTATGCAACTGAACTTGACTTGTAGGAAATATCGTGTACATACACATTACCAAAGGAAAATAGGACCAAGCTTGATATTTTGGGAGGAAGGGATATTTGTAGGATACAATGACACTTCAAAGGACTATTGCATATACTTCCCAAGATTTAAGAAGATCGAAATCACTAGAAACATAACATTTGATGAAGACTCATCATACTCCAGATCCATAAAACTACCTATTGTATAAGTTGAAGAACCTAAAGCAACAATACTATACCATGAAATGTCACTTCTCGGTCCGAGTAACGACTCCAACCTGTCGTTGCACAAAAGGAAACTATGGATTGAAGTGACCTTAACCTTATAAATGTATGTGATCCTTGATACATGTTTTATCCTTGATACATACTTTCTCCTTCAACTTTGCCACTTTTTATAAACTTTCCTTGCACTCGTGGGTCCTTTCATAGAAACTCGTGGGTCATCCCATATGCAACTCATGAGTGATCTCTAAAAATTTGTAATCACGTCCTTTAGAAAAGTCATGAGTCACTCGTAATTTTCCTTATATATACTCGCAAGTTCCATTAAAACAAGTTTAAAAATAAAAATATGATTAGTTTAGGGGAAGTTGGGATTTGGATTGGTAACTTCCCTAACTGCCCTAACCATCCTAGGCCTCGAATCCTCTCCTCACCAGCAACTATAAAGAGAGGGGATGGGTAGAGGATAGGGGAGGAAATTTTGAGAGCAAGTTTATGCTGGAGGATTCTCTTGGAGAGAGGATCAAGGAGGACTCGAGTCTTTGTCTGTAGAAGAATATTGCCTCAAACAGGGTTGTAATGTTTCCTGAACTCCATCAATAAAGAGTGTTTTTCTTCTAATATTTGTCTTAGTACATTTTTTTATTGTTATGAGTTGTGACCCATATTGTCATTTTTTTATAAATGCAATTGTAATCTGTTCTTGTCTCTTTGTATAACAATAGAAGATACTGTGAAGAAATATCAATCTCTGTTGTGGGTGTTGAAGATCAGAAGGCTAAGGACCATCTGAGGAGGAGAGCTAAAGCTTGGATCAACCATCCGGAAATAGTTGCATGTCTTATTAAATCATTTTCTCTTATATATGTTTCTAAACTCTAGATTTATACAAGTCACACTCATAGTATGTTGGTAACATTAGTACCCCAAGTCATAAGGTAGATTTCCCTCACAACAAAAATGATGACTCCACTAGGGATTCTAGGCTTGTGTTGGGGTCTCTTCATTTGAGTTTTCTTTCCAATTTTTGTTCTCTTTGATTTCATTCATGGTTTGCAACTATTGTTTTTCAACCAGATCTTTTTATATATTTAGGGTTCTTAGCCTTTTTATTTTTCTTTTTGAAAAATTTAGGAACCACACACGGGTTGTCTTTACATATAATCACTATTTCCTTGTGAACTTGCAGGTTTCCTTGAGCACAGTCATGAGTGATGTGCGATTCTGTCAAATAACAATCGTGATTTCCTTATAGATGGGTATACAAATCTCTAGGGTGTGTATTCTACGAGCGTTTTTTATATCCCAACCGCTTGTAAGGTTGTTTCCGGAGTCTTTATTGGTTTGTTTCCTGTTGCAAATCTATGTTAATTGTTGTTTATAAGTCCTCTTTTGGGTAGGTTAGGTTGAATGTATGTGTAAGGTCCTTTTAGTTCTTCCCTCTTGGCATCTGTGGTTGAAGTTTGAGAAGTTTCTGAGTGTTCTAGTTTATGTAAGTACCTACATCTGCTCATCTTTTGTCTAATTTCTTTATTAGTTGTCTTGACTTTTACTCCTTCCAATTTTTTATCTACTTTGTTTTCAACTTGAATTAGTTCATCCCAAGTAGGTTTTTGGCCCAACTTTGTAGAGTTTTCAAGGTTGTGATTGTGAGACCTGATTAGTGAATCTTGCATTTACATGTGTTCATATTTATGACTTACTTAGGTGCATTAAGTTGCATTTACCTTTTGAATTTTTGAAAAAGAAAACAAAAACAAGCATTTAGTTGCATTGATAGTCTTAGATAGGCAAATTGTACATTTTTTTTTGAATTTCTTCAAAAAAGAACAAGTATTTGGTTTATATGCATTTAAGCTAGGTTTTAGTCTTAGGTGCATTGCATACCTCTTTTTTTGGGGAAAATACAAAAAAAAAACTTTTGTGGCCTCTATTTTCAGTTTTGAAAAGAAAAAGAGATATAAAAGTTTGCATTTTGATTCTCTTTCGCATTAGTTATCTTGTTTCTACTTTCAAGTCAAAACACCATTGTTTTCATTTCTGCTACCTTTGAGTAATTAACAACCCTTAAAAAGAACACTAACATTTAAAATATATTAGTAACATTTTATTTCTAGGGACGACACACACTAGTCTAGGCTAGTGTTTTGGGTTAGGACATCTTTAACTGCCCAAAACTTTAAACTCAAACATAGTGGCCTTTCATTCAGGAAATCCAATCTCATAAAGAAAGACACCAGAAAGCTCCTCTAACACAGGAATCAAGCACAAGTTCATGCAATACTGAGTTGTGGAGATACCCCTCCTATACTCAGTTGAGCATACACCAAAGCTGTTGCACGTTTGGGGACTTACTCAGTACCTCCTTCTAGCCCCATGTGGTGCCTGGTACTATTTGAGTTTCAGGATTAATTACCCTTCCCATGTGCAATATCGACTGGACTAACGATTGTTCCGTCAGACTTTATTTTTTATTTTGGTTTCCTTAGTATCTATACTTCTAGGACTCTACACATGTTATGGTGGAAGGTTAATTCCACTATACCTAGTGCAGACTTGGGAGGAAATCCATTCATACAATTTTGGAAAGTAATTTGGTGATTTAAGTGCTTGGACCCAAGCCAGTGTATTGTGGACCCCAAGTAATTGTTGTCCATCCTTCACTGTTTAGTTTTGGACCCTCATCATCCCATACTCTCCTTTAGAAGGTATCCTTGTGTTCTTGGTCTTGATACTTAGGATTTTTTCTAGTGATGTGCTATCCATGTTGTTGGTTTCCAGTTGACCTCAAACATTTATTTCTTTTTAAGTTAGAAAATATGGATAGTACCCCTATAGACACCACCTAGGAGAACCTCATGCTAGGGGATTCTTGTGATTTTCCTTTTACTGGGAATGTTGGTGTTCCTTTGATGGCCACTTTGAATATTCCTAGATTCACCCTAGGGATACCAGTTTGGTTCTTGTCCACTCCGACTATCCTAAATTCTCCTGATGTTTCTCAAGCAAGAACATTATATCACGGGCATAAAAACAATGTCTCCCCTTCACCAGTAGCAAGAGTCTCCTCCTTCTACCTTATCCAGTGAAAGTTCTGATACTAGTAACTTGTAGTCTAAAAGGAGTAAAAGAAGGAAGAATAGGAAGAAGACATGAAAGCAAGGGGGCAGTCACCCAGCCTATTAAGGTCATGCTAGGGGAACCTATCCTACCTCTACGATTCATGTTGGACCTAACCACCCAGCCTTTGAAATTCATGTTGGGGGCACTTACTCAACCTCTGCAAGTCATGTTCATCACAACCAACCAGCCTCTAGAAGTCATATCAAGGGAACCTATCCAACCTTTGTAGGTCATGTTGGACCTAACCACCCAGCCGCTAGAAGTCATACTGGGGGAAAACAACTAACCTCTACAAGTCATGTTGGACATAAACACCCAATCTCTGGAGGTCATGATGGGGGAAAATAGTCATCCAATGTAAGTCATGTTGGCACCGTTGAGAAAAATAATTGTTCAAAACAAAAGCTTAAGTTCCCTTGTAAGCTTTGTGAGGGAGATCATCTTACTCATCAGTGCCCTGCTATTGCAAAAGTGCAAAGAGTGTGGTCCGAGTCTCAAGGATATCCTGCTCTTGAACAACCTGTAATTCCTCAACAATCTATTTAACCTTAGGTTGATCAAGTGGTTGAACCAATGCAATCTTTGGTCAATCCCACTCTTCCTTTGGAGAGAGAAATTTATCAAGTAATTGAACCGATGAAATCATTGGTCAATACCACTCTTCCGTCATAAAGTGACCTTCATCAAGTGGTTAAATCGATGCCTTCTTCAATCAATCCCACTCTTCCTTTGGAGAGTGAATTTTCTTCTACTCAATTTTTCTTCACTACCAGTTCAAAACTTTCTAGACAAGGGGGCACTAACTTCGCTTCGAATGAAGCCCCACCAAGCCCTCAGATTGATTCTTTTAATTAGGATATCCTAGCTGAGTTGCGCCTTCTTTCGGATGCACCTTTTCAAATAAAGGTCCAAATTGGACATTACACGCTTTCTCGTTGTATAGTAGATTAAGGAGCCTCTGCTAGTATTTTATCCATACGTGCTTGGAGAGGCATGGGATCTCCCATCCTTATGTCAACTGATAGTCAGTTACTGGATTTTGATAGAAGAACTAGTCAATCTTTGGGAATTGTTACTCAAACTTTTGTTACTTTAGGTGGGAAGACTGTCTCAGTTGATTTTATGGTAATAGAGGACCCCTTGGACTTTAATATGCTCATCGGGCATGATTATGCTTATGTTATGCAAGCTGTGGTGTCCATGCTCTTTTGTGTGATGTATTTTCCTCATAAGGAAAGCATTGTCATTTTTTATCATATGGAATTTGTTGATCCCTCTCCTAAACCAACTCAATACCAGGTCTATCCTTTGTTAATTCCCAATGTTTCTGTAGACACTACCCCGCCACGGGTGAATTATATGGCTTCATATCCCTCGTGTCCAATTTCCACTAAGAATCATCCTATGGATTCATTCTTACCTTCTTGGGAATTGGTCCCATCAGTTGAACAAATGACCTATCCAATGGGGACTTTGGAGCTTGTTCTACACCCTATTGATCCAATTGAATGTTTAGACATGTATTCTATCTGGGATGGTATACTTCCTTCTGATGAAGTATTCATAGAGTCTTTGATATAGTCTGAACTTCTTACATATGTTGACTCAGTTGTAGTTAAATTCAACCCTAACTTCCTTGTTGATCCTATCCATATGATGATCGATCCTCCTATTTTTACATGGTTGTGTCTTTGGACTTTTCCATTAAAAATCAAGTTAGTGATCATGATGAGTTTGATTCTTTTTGCATATTTTTCGACTCCTATGATATTGAGTGTGTTCCTGCAGACTCTATCCCCTATGTCAACTTTATCTTTGCTTCCGAGGTTGATATTATTAATTATAAATCCTTGCGCCTTGGGACTATAGAGTCTTATTCAGTAGATTCTTCCTTGACTACACCTTTTGTGAAAGATAGAAAAGTTGCAAGTGTTTCTACTAAAGTGACCTGCATCATATCTTTTCTTCTGAATATGATCTTGATATTATTGTTTCTTGGAGATAGGATTCATAGTTGGATTCACAAATTTTTATTGGCCTCGACTTTTTGTTCAAGCTATAACTACATTTTCATTTATTCTTCTTGTGCTTGTGATCCTGAGGACAGCTTCCATGATTTTATCTTGTTGTATAAGCCCTCATATATTCTCTCATCATTGCTCAACTTTGTACCATTTTTCCATTGCAATTTGACACCTTTTGCCTGGAGGATACGTTCCCCAAGTGTCCTTATCTTGCTCATGTCCCTTGCATTATGTTTAGGTATGTTCCTTGCGCTTGTAACTAGTTTTTCATGCCTCTGACACTCTTCTCCTCGCATTTAGAGCATTCTTCTTGGTTTCCTTCGAGCTCATTAAAAACATTAAGGAGGCCACAATTTAACTTTTTCAGGCTCATTAAAAATTTACAGGAAAGGTATGGAGTTATCTTCAAGCCCCGGTCTGACTCCTTAAACATGAATAGATAACTGAGTTGCCTGTTCTTTCATACTCGTTAAAGGAAATGAAGGATCATCCATAATGGTATAAGTTTAACCATTTTGTGGAACCTATGGATTATTTACGAAAAAAGGAATACTTTATTTTCTTCAGAATCTAGAAGATTATCTTCAGGTATATATTTATCTCTTTTCTAGGTCTGGAGGACTAAACTTATGGAAAAGGAACCTAGTTGATCTTACTTTTCTCTTTTTTGTGTTATGGACCTAAACATGAAAAAAATTCTAAGCGTACTTTATGTCATTGTCATACTCGTTAAAATTCAGTACAAAGCATCGAGTTCACTATTATTTGTCCCATTCTCGTAAATAAATAAAACTTTCCGAGTGATATTGCCTTCCTTCACACTCATTAAACTAAGGCTATATTCTTGCTTTTGAAGGAGTGTCGGCTTGGTGATAGTTTACCCCTTTTTCAGACCTTGAAGACTAAGTATGAAATATGTATACCTTAGTTATTTGGAAGCTAAGAAAGTTCTTATTTGGATTGTTTTATAGCTTTTCAAACTCGGGAGACTAAATTTACGAAAAAGAACCCCCGTTAGAGTCTTCTTTGGAGTTTTTAGACTCTCAAAACTATGAAAACACCGATGAGCATTCACTAATTCGGGCTCGTAAAATCCATGGATCAGTTTTATATTAAGCTCTTTTCTCTCTTTTCTTCAAGTTTCTAAAAAATGAAGAAATACTCGAGTTGACTTTCTTGGACACGTTAAAACTTAAAAATAAAGTAAAGGAAGGAAATACACTCTTTGAATATAAGTTTGTTGGCAACAAGTCATCCTTGAATAAAGCACTAGTTTTGAGTCTCCCGATACTCATGTTCCATTTTTTCACTTCCCAGTTCAACTAACACTTTGAGTCACTGCTCTTCCACTTGTCCTGAATACATGGGGAATCTGTCCATGTCTCCTACATGGAATATACGTTTAATTGTCCCAGTAGAAAGTATAAATATGCCTCAGGTCATCTCTGTGTTGTTCTCACTGTTAAAGGATATTTACCCCCTGTCTGTTCATCCTGATTACTATCATTTTCATCTCTCAAATCATCCTATGTACATCTTCCTTTATCCAGTATACCAATTACTCATGTGACATGTTGAAGGATTCATTGTCTTCCTTTTCGTAAAATGGATTCCACACAGTAGCTCCTGCATAAGAAGACCTAGAGTTTCAAAGATAATACCTTAGGATCCAGTACCCCTGTTATGACTGGATATTGTTCTTACTCTTTTTAGTTTATGTTTTTTATTTTTCAAAGTTTTGTTTCTCATTATTTTTCATTTTTGGGTTTGTTTTGAAGATGAATAGTGGTTAATACTTTTTATTTGGTTTTATAGGTTATAGTTGTTTTGATTTATTTTATTTTAATTCTAAAGTTTTTCTTTTTTGATTATTAGGTGTTATATATCATTTAAAGTCCAAAAAGATTATATTTAAATTTATTCCAAGCGTTATCTTTAAGACCTAACCCTCATTTTTGAAACCTTTGTAAAAATTGTGCATAAGAACATTCCTATAGCGCAAAAGTCAAGGTTAATGCAATAAGGCGCTACAAGAATCTTGAATCATTGGAAATAATGGTGGATAATCGTGGTTGTTGCAGAGGAGAATAATGATGCATGTTCATGATCCCAGTTCATAATCATGACAAGTGAATGGTGCTTGTAGAGATCATTGAGAGAATCGTGGTCTGGATTGACACGATTTTGGTTGTGTAAGGATTATTGGGAAGATAGTGGTATTAATTGTCATAATTTTCTTTTGATTATGAGTTTATGGTTGCAGAGAAGGTGGTTTTAAAATCATGGAAGCTTTCTAAAGGAGTACACAGGTGAGGTTACAGCTCAAATATGAAGAAGAGTGGAAAAACTAACATATTTGAACATACTGATACGAGTTGGGCAAATGATTTTCCTGAATGTGAAGCATTATTCAAAAGGGCGGGATGGTTCAGCTTCTTTGAAAGAATCACAGGTTTTAATCCAGAAGTCTCGTATTGTTTCGCCCAGGGTTTCATTCAGGATATGGTTACTTTTGATACTCTTAAATTCGAATTAAAAGAGGAATTAATAGCCGAAGCTACAGGTGTATCAAGATATGGAGAGTTTGTTAGTTTTTCATCATTTAAGCTAGCATTATGATAAGATATTTTCACTGAGAGAATAACAAGCACAGCAATCACATAAGCACATCACAAGAGACAAGAGACACAAAGATTTTAGGAGGGGAAACCATAAATGGAGAAAACCCCTCAACTTCCTCTAAGATAGTATCACCACAAGATGTGATCCAAAAACAGTAAGATGACCTCCCAACACAACAGCAGCCTTCTGTCTTCTGTCAAGCCAAAGTATTTCCTTCTCCAAAGGTGTGCCACACTTGAGAGAGCAAGTGATGTAATTCACAAGTGATAAATAGAGAGACTCACACTCTCTATTTATATTCTTCCCTTGACTTGAAGTGCACTCAACCATGTAGGATTAACTTACAATTACTTACTCGAGCCTACACCTTAATTAGTGTATAATAACCCAAGTGCCCCGAAACTGTGGGGACTTACCTAATGACTTGTCAAGACTTGTTTACATTAATAATCCTCCCGATCGGAATATCGGGGTAAGACAATATGACTCAAATACATAATAGAAACATCCCGGAATAAACATCGGGTTACAATATATAAAATACATATAAGAATACATTCTGAAGTTACATATACATCAACACTCCCTCTTAACTAGGAAGGTATTCTTTTGACACAATTTTCAGCGCTGGTCTTCTTCTCTGTATCACTGGATCATGTTCATCTTCAAGTCATCTCTGTCATCAAGTCTTCTTCGTCTTCAAGACATCTTCATCTTCAAGTCATCTGGATCTGGATCATCTCTCGATCTGGATCATCATACAAAGGCATCATTGGATCTAGATCATCACTCGATCTGGATCAACATCACTGGACTGGATCTGGATCATCACTCGATCTGGATCATCTCTCTGGACTAGATCTGGATCATCACTCGATCTGGATCATCACTGCTGGATCTGGATCATCACTCGATCTGGATCTCTCGGATTCATCATACCTAGATCTGGATCATCTCTCGATCTGGATCTCCGCTGGTCATCATCAAGTGTGTACTATCTCGTCATAGGAAGTTCTACAGAGCTAGCCCTTTTTCATGCTGGATGTAGGCCTACCCTCATGTAGGTCTTCTCCCAGCACTTACATCTGACCTGCTCGTCAGAAAGGCACGCCCAGCACTTATATCTGATCATGTAGTAAACTACAATCCCATCAGAAAGGCCCATCACTCACATTCACCAGCATGGTAGGCACAATCAACTACCATCTGTGAAATGGCTCAGCACTTACATCTGACCTACTCGTCAGAAAGGCCCTTCCATCTAGACAAGAACACATCCTATCACAGTGATGGAATACTCCCACCCAGACAAGAACCAATCCTATCACAGTGGTGGAAGATTTCTGCACTTTCATCCATACAAGAACCAATCCTATCACAGTGATGAAAGACTCCCACCCAGACAAGAACCAATCCTATCATAGTGGTGGAAGATTTCATCACTTACATCTGACCTACTCGTCAGAAAGGCCCATCCATCCAGACAAGAACACATCCTATCACAGTGATGGAAGACTCCCACCCAGACAAGAACCAATCCTATCACAGTGATGGAAGACTCCCACCCAGACAAGAACCAATCCTATCACAGTGGTGGAAGATTTCATGCACTTACATCCATCCAGACAAGAACACATCCTATCATAGTGATGGAAAGGCTTGCACTCACATCTGATCCTACGAGAACACATCTCCGTAATCACAACAGAATGGCCCCCAGTCCTCCTCGACTGAGCTACCTGGTAACTGACCAGACGCCTCCATTCTCCTAGAGAATGGCAGTTGCCCTTACATCCGACCTGCTCGTCGGAATGGCCAGCACTCACATCTTTCATGGGAGGAACTTAATCCTTTATCCATGACCAGAATGGATCTGCCCTTACATCTGACCTGCTCGTCAGAATGGCACAATCCCACCCAATGATGGAAGACTCTCAACTCTAATGAGGAGAGATTTCTGCACTTACATCTAACATGGAAGGAACTAAATCCTTTGG